>CANNZV010000010.1:1286117-1557166 GCA_947561585.1 Caprella mutica
AACAAATTCCTAAAACAGGTTGAGTCAAACTAGGAATCACTTTATCCAAACTCAATTTCTTCAAATGATTCATAGTCGAATTCGCTTCTCCTACGCCTGGGAAAATCACTTTATCCGCAGACTCAATTTCTTCTACATCACTCGTCAACAATCCTTTTACCCCCAATCGCTCCAAAGCAAATTGAACAGATTGAACATTACCTGCATTGTAATCTATGATTGCTATTTTCATAATAACATATGTTTAATTCCTCTTTAGGGACAGAGGGGCTACAGCACTCCTTTAGTACTTGGAAGTTGTTTGTTATTAAAATCTATTTGCTTTGCCATTTTGATAGACTTTGCCCATGCTTTAAAGATGGCTTCAATTTTATGGTGTTCATTTTTACCTTCTACTTTGATATTCAAATTACATTTTGCTGTATCTGAAAATGACTTAAAAAAATGATAAAACATTTCTGTAGGCATTTGGCCAATCATTTCTCGTTTGAATTCCGCATCCCAAACTAACCAGCTTCTTCCTCCAAAATCAATAGCGACCTGTGCCAAACAATCATCCATAGGCAAGCAATATCCATAGCGTTCAATTCCTCGTTTATCACCTAATGCCTTAATAAAAGCCTCACCCAATGCTAAGGCAGTATCTTCAATCGTATGGTGTTCATCGATATGTAAATCACCTTTTACATTTACTTCCAAATCACATCCAGAATGCCTTGCCAACTGATCTAGCATGTGATCAAAAAAACCAATTCCAGTTTCATTTTTTGCTTTGCCTGTTCCATCAAGGTTAAGTACAATACTAATATCTGTTTCTTTTGTAGTTCTTCGAACAACACTTTTACGTGGAGGCGTTTTGAGGAAAAAATAAATGTCCTTCCATTTTGTAGTAGTCAAAGTAATCGCTTTTTCTACTGCTGGGAAATCAATATTTTTTTGTGCATCATTATCTGAATGTGGTTGCGCATCATTAATATAAATTGCTTTTGCTCCTAAGTTAACTGCCAGTTGCATATCTGATAATCGATCTCCAATTACAAAAGAGTTTTCCAGATCATAACCTCCATTCATATATTGAGTAAGCAAACCCGTTTTAGGTTTTCGGGTTGCCGCATTCTCATGGGGAAATGTTTTATCAATGATGACTTCCTTAAATGTTATTCCTTCATTTTCAAAAGCCTTCATCATCATATTGTGAGGAGGATGAAAAGTTTCTTCTGGAAAAGAGTCCGTTCCTAATCCATCTTGATTGGTAACCATGACTAATTCATAATCCATCTCCTCGACGATTCGAGAAAGGTATTGAAATACTTTCGGGTAAAATTCTAACTTTTCCAAAGCGTCCAATTGATAATCAATCGGAGGTTCGATGACCAGGGTGCCATCTCTATCGAGAAAGAGTACTTTTTTCATTTTGTGAAATTGTGATTTGATATTCTTTTAATGCTGCTATTAATTTCTGATTTTCCTTTTCTAAACCTACCGTAAATCTCAAGCATCCTTCGCATCCAACTTGATTCGAACGATTTCTAACAATAATTTTACGGTCGGTTAAGAAATCGTATAATTCATTTGGACTCCGAGTTTTTACTAGTAAAAAATTAGCATCAGATGGAAATATTTTTTGGATGCAGTTGAGATTCTTTACTTCTTTTTGAAGCCATTTTTTTTGTTCTAGAATAATTTGAATTTGATTAGCAAAAGTTTCTTTTTCAGTCAATGCTTTTAATGCGGCCTGTTGGGTGAGTTCGTTGATATTGTAAGGCATTTTGACTTTGTTCAATAATTGAATTATTTCCGTTGAAGCAAAAGCAATTCCCAATCTCGCTCCTGCCATTCCTAAGGCTTTGGAAAAAGTTTGGAGAACAATTAAGTTTTTAAATTCATTGACTAAACCAATGCAAGACTCTTGTTGAGAAAAATCAATGTATGCTTCATCCACAACTACAATTCCATCAAACTCCTTGATTAGTTTTTTTATTTTTTCAAAATCAAAACAATTCCCAGTAGGGTTATTGGGGGAACAAAGGAAAAGAATTTTGTCTTTTGCATTTGCGGATTTTAAAATGGTGCCGGCCTTTGGTTGAAAATTTTCATCCAAATTAATTGCCTTTAACTCTACTTCTCCAATAGCTGCCGCAACTTTGTACACTCCAAAAGTAGGTGGCAAAACAATTATACGATCTTGTTGTGGCCGACAAAATGTTTGAATCAATAATCCAATAATCTCATCGCTCCCATTTCCTAAAAAAATGTTTTCTGTTTTTATTTTTCGCCAAATTGCAATTCTCTCCTTGACTTTATTTTGAAGTGGGTCAGGGTAACGATTCATTCCATTATCAAATGGGTTTTCATTGGCATCCAAAAATATTTCTGCTGCACCTTTGAATTCACTTCTTGCTGAAGAGTAAGGTGATAATTTTAAAATATTGGGACGTGCTAATTCTGAAATAGTCCGCTTCTCTTTTATATTTTTTTGACTCTTATCAATTCTTGCATTTATATTGTTAAGTCTTATTGTTATTGCATTTTTATGCCCTTCAAGTTGTTCTGCCGCAGCCATAAATTCTACTGTTTCGCCTAAATTCAACAACCCCTCTTCCGTTAATTTTTGGTAAGTTATTTTTTTACAAAAAGCATCTAAATTAACCCCGCTATAATTTTTTGCAAAACCATTGGTAGGTAATGTATGATTTGTCCCTGACGCATAATCGCCTACTGATTCAGGTGTAAAATTTCCAATAAAAATGGAGCCTGCATTTGTGATTTTTTGAGCAAAATCATCCGCATCTTTAGTTGCAATGATTAAGTGTTCTGGAGCATATTCATTGATAAGTTGAATTGCAGTTGTTTTGCTATCCATGATAATTACAGGACTATCTTCAAGTGATTCTCCAGCAATATTTCGTCGAGGTAATTTTTTTAATTGTTGTTCGCCTTCTGATAAAATGGCTTCCGCAGTCTCCTCTGAAAAAGTAACTAAGACAACTTGGCTATCTACTCCATGCTCTGCTTGTGATAATAAATCTGCTGCTACAAAACTTGGCTCGCATGATTCATCGGCTACAACTAAAACTTCAGAAGGTCCTGCAGGCATGTCAATAGCAACTCCATCTTGTGTCACTAGCTGTTTCGCAGAAGTAACAAATTGATTACCTGGTCCAAAAATTTTATATACTTTAGGAATGGTTGCTGTTCCATAGGCCATAGCTCCAATGGCTTGCGCACCACCTACTTTAAATATTTTTTCGATACCAATCAACTGTGCGGTGTAAAGCATAGCAGCGTTGATGTTTCCATCTTTTTGAGGAGGGGTACACATCACGATTTCTTTACAACCTGCAACTTTTGCAGGAATGCCTAACATTAAAATGGTAGAAAATAATGGAGCAGTTCCTCCTGGAATATATAATCCTACTTTTTCAATCGGAACACTTTTTTGCCAACATTTTACACCGGGCATAGTTTCAACTTCAAGTGTTTCTGTCTTTTGCGCCGCGTGAAATTTTTCGATATTTTGATAAGCAACTTGTATCGCTTTTTTCAAATTCTCATCAATTAAATTTTCAGCTTCTACAAATTCTTCATCTGTTACTTCAATGGTTTCTAAATTAACGTTATCGAATTTTTTATTATAAAAATTCACAGCTTTGTCTCCTTCCGTTTTTACTTTTTGTAAAATTTCAGAAACAATAGTATTTAGATTTTGAGTGTCCATCGTCGGCCTAGCGAGAATGGTTGACCATGTTTGTGAATTAGGATTATTGTAAATTTTCATTATTTATTTTTTAAGATGTCATCTTTTAGAATTACAGTATCATTTTTTCAATAGGGATTACTAAAATCCCTTCTGCACCTTTTTGTTTAAGTTCGTCGATGACCTCCCAAAATTGTTCTTCCTGAACCACAGAATGTAGAGAACTCCACCCTTCCATCGCCAATGGAAGAATCGTTGGACTTTTGGCACCGGGCAAAATCTTTGCAATCTCATTTACAGATTCATTCGGTGCATTGAGTAAAATATATTTACATTGCTGCGCCCGTTGTACCGCATCGATTCGAAACATCAGTTGTGAAAAAATCTTTGCTTTGCCGTCATTCAGGTTTGGATTTTTCACCAGTACTGCTTCCGACTTCATGATGACTTCTACTTCTTTTAACCCATTACTTAACAATGTACTTCCGGAACTCACAATATCACAGACTGCATCGGCCAAACCAATATTGGGAGCAATTTCAACGGAGCCGCTGATTTCATGAATTTCAGATTGTATATTATTTTTTTGTAAAAATTCAGAAAGGATTACAGGATAAGATGTTGCGATTTTTTTCCCTTCAAAAAAATTAAGTCCTTCGTAATTATCAGATTTTGGGACGGCTAGAGAAAGTCGACATTTGGAGAAACCAAGCGGTTTTGCTATTTCTACAGATTGATTTTTTTCATCAAAAACATTTTTTCCAATAATACCTAAATCAGCTGTTCCATCAGCGACGTATTGTGGGATGTCATCGTCTCGTAGATATAGTATTTCTAATGGAAAATTCCTTGCGAGAGCAACAAGTTGATTTTTTCCATTGCTGATTTTAATGCCACATTCTTTGAGTAGATTTTTTGAGGAATCACTCAAGCGTCCTGATTTTTGAATGGCGATTTTTAATATTTGTGATTGCATTTTTTTATAGGTTATTTTTTATAAAGTATTCAGTTATGAGCATAAAAAAAAGCGGTTGACCAAAACAAAATGGTCAACCGCTTTTCGATTTTTTTATAATAAAAAAAATCATTCAACTAGATTCATAGCGACACCACTTGTTCGTGAGAACAACTTATGATGATGGCGATGATGTACAGTTGAAAAAATCATTTATTTAATTTTTATGTGGTGCAAATATAAAGTAGAAACTCTGAGAAAGTCAAAATGTTTTTGATTTTTAATAAAAAAAATAAAAAACATTTACGACGAGTAAGCAAACAATTAAAATCAAAATGGTAATAGAAATCAAAAAAAACCTTGATTTTATTTACCTATTTGGATTCAACATCAACTCAATTTGTTCCAATGCATCCTCCAAATGGAAGACCGACATTTCATCTTTAAATTTTGGAATTGCTGCTTTAATTTCCTTTTTTAAGGTCTTTAAATCTGCTCGAGCCATTGGCCGAACATCCGAAGTGCTCACATTAATTGCGCTATATCCATAACCTCCATCATCAAAATATCGTAGTGAAGCATCGCCTCTACTCGTCTGCATGAGGTAACCTATTCTTTCAATGTGGGTCCGTTGTAAATTACGTCGATATGTATCTATTGCATTTCCATTTTGCAACTCTGACCAAATATTCAAACGCAAATCATCAAATAAATTAATCATTGAATATGCCTTCTCTCCATTCATGGATTCATCTTCAATGAGTCGAGCAAGACGATTAGGTTCGAGCACTCCATTAAGAACTTTTCGCTGATAATTTCCAATTCTGTTAATGGTTCCAGATGATTCAATTCTTCGAAGAACATCTTCTTCTACCAACCAATATGGTGTTTCAAATAATTGTTTACTTAAAAATTCAACGGCTTCTTTTTGCCGTTCCTTTGGAACATATTGATAGACAGAACCTTCTTGATCGTAGGTTTTTAGATTTTCATAAACGCCTCCAATATTGATTTGGACATGATTGATATATCGTTCCCATTGGCGTAAAACATTGGAGTATAACTCGGCTAAATCTGCATAGTTTTTCCCATCCTCACTTGTCCACTTCAATAGATTTGGAACTACGATTTTCAAGTTTTCAATTCCATAATTAGATGCGACCATAGCATTATCCCCAAGGTCTTCAGTTTGTGAACTAGGGTCAATTGAAAAATAAACTTGACGTCCGTAACGATACATTGGGTCATCGTTATGTGCAAGAATCCATTCATTTAAAGTAGACTGTTCCTCCTTCGGAGAAGTCGCTTTTAAGATAGGACGGTAGCCCCATTCAATCGCATATTTGTCATAAACACCGACGATAGGAAGCAGGGCAACTCCTTTATCTTCAGGTTGTGCGACATAATTAAATCGAGCATAATCCATAATAGAAGGTGACAAACTCATAGTCTGCGTAAAAGTTGCTGACCGTAATGAATCAACTGGATAAGCCGAACTTGCGCCCATGTTATGAGTCAATCCTAAAGTGTGTCCTACTTCATGAGCAGCAACATATCGAATCAATTTACCCATCACTTCATCATCAAATTTCACTTTACGAGCTTCGGGATTGACTGCCGAAGTTTGTACAAAATACCAGTTGCGTAACATGTTCATTACATTATGATACCAAAGGATATCGCTCTCAATAATTTCGCCTGAGCGAGGATCATGAACATGTGGGCCAACTGCATTCATTTGTTGAGTAGAGACATATCGGATAACTGAATTACGAACATCTTCAGGTGTCCAATCAGGATCTTCCTCTTTGGTGGGCGCATCTTTTACCCTGATCGCATTTTTAAATCCTGCTTGTTCAAAAGCAATATTCCAATCTTCGACACCTGCTTTAAGATAAGGTTTCCATTTTGCAGGAGTGGAAGGATCGATGTAGTATACGATTGGTTTTTTAGGTTCTACGAGTTCTCCTCTTTTGAAAGCTGCCATGTCATTCGGTTCCAATCTCCATCGCGTAATGTATTGGCGACGAGCTGCTTTTTGTTCATCTAGTCCATAGTCAGTTTGGCTTATAGAAAAATATCCTACGCGTTCATCATAGAATCGAGGTTGCATTGGTTCTTTGGGTAAAAGCACAAACGATTGATTCATTTCATAAGAGACTGCACCTGAACTATTGCCTGGAGAATTGTAAGTGAGTACATGTTTGACTTCCATATTGTTAGGAAAACTTTTCATGCTAACAATATAACTACGGTTTTCGTCAAGTGAGTTGTAACTGCCGTAAGAAGGTGCTGCACTTATCAATGGAACATGAGTTAGAAACAGTTCATTCATCAAAAGCACCACACTTTTTTTATTTTTCCCAAAAGCTCGAATATCGAATGACATGACAACTGGTTCAAAATTATTTTTCCGAACAGACTCATAAATTGGAGACGCCTCACTTGCTACACTATTATAAGATACGGATCGTAATAATATTTTGTCAGCTTGTCGTTGCCATCGAATTACTTGTTGAGGGCGCGCTTTCATTCCTGCGATGCCTCGGCTTCCTTCCCCTGTACCTGACAAACGGCTTACCACTAGAATTTCACGATCTAAAAAGTCTACAGGAATCTCAAAATAATAGAGGTCGTCTACTTTATGGATTTTGAAAAAACCATCATCCGTTACTGCGTCGGACTTGATAATTTTTTTGTAAGATTTGATTGGGACTTTTTCTTTCTTTTCTTTTTTTTGAGCCAAAAGACCAATGGAAAGGATAAAAGAAAAAAGGATGGTTGTAGTAATTTTGAGGTATCTCAAGATGTTGTTGTTTTTATTTTTTGTAATTAACAATTAAAAAACATCAGGAATAGTTTTTTATTGTTTTAGACGAAACAACAAAATACGGTTTTTATTTTTTTGACCTAAACAGAAAACTATAAATTTAAAATTAGTTTTTAGTTTTACTTAAAAATGACGCTCACGCATTTATAATGTACATTGACTCATTATCCATATCAAATTAAAAATAATTTTTCTAATATTGTTTAGGAATGGAAAAATAATGAATGCAGTTTTTGACGGTCTATTTTTTCACCATTTTTTCTAAAAGAACTAAATGATAATTGATAAATTCTAAATTTAAATATTCCTCTTTTTTGCTAAACAGTTTTCTAATCTGTTTTATCCTTTTGCTCAGTCAAAAGACTACAGCACAATTAGATGCTCCATTTTGGGATACTTTAAGTTTTGTCAACCTTGCTCCACATAAAGATGAAGGGCTAGCAAGATCAGAAACCAAACGACAATTTGTAGAAGATCAAGAAGGAAATATTTGGGTAGCCACGGAGTTAGGTTTATTTAGATACGATGGTTATGACGCGTTGAATTTCAGTCGATATCTTATCAATAAATTCCCAGAATTCAATCAAATTGGTAATCCTAATAATATTGCATTTGATGGTTATAATAATTTGTGGATAGGTACATCTCAAGGACTTTTAGTTTATGATTTTGAGATCGATGAATTAAAAATTATTTCTCTTGGAAAAGCAATCACACCCAAAAATTATAGAAATAGTATTGAGCATCTAGAAGTCATCAATAGCTTACTTTATGTCATGACTAAAAATGGTTTGGCGATTATTGATACAAAGACAGAAGATATCACCAATCAATATTTTAATACTAGTACAAAAATAAGTGGTAGAGCAACAAACTATGGAATAAGATCAGTTCGATTGGTCAATGATTCCCTCTTGTATGTTATGACTCATTCTGGAATACATAAAATCAATCAACAAACTGGCGCAATCGAAGTCTTTACTGCTCCTTTTAGAAAACCCAATGAACATTGGCTTTATAATAACATAATCCGTCAAGACTCTTTTTTTATGGGATCATGGGGAAGTGGCTTGGTTTCTTTTAATCTCAAGACGAATCGTTTTTCAAAATATAAAATTCCTCATCCTTCTAAAGAATGGCATTTTGTTACGACCGTTCGTGAAGTGAATGACACCATGGTAATAATTACTATGGCACAAAAAGGACTTGGAGTCTACGATATAAAAAATCATAAATTCCATTTTATACCAAAAGCATATGGAAACCACCGAGAAGTATTTATAGATAGCAAAGGATTTGCTTGGGTTGGAAAACCTTCCGTTTTGGCTCGGTCAAATGTTCCGATACGACCTTCAGTTTCTTCTGATTTCAATTTATCTATTAGTAGAATTCTTCACAATAGGAAAGAGTTGGCTCGCCCTTCGACTGACCGTTCGCAGTCACTTGATTTGGATGAGCAACTTAGTAAACAAATATCTTTGTCCTTAGCGATCAGTCATCAAGATATTTTAAAAGGGAAACTAGATTTTCGATATAGAATAAATAAAGAAGAGTGGATTTCTTTGGGACGAGAACAAACTATACAACTTAGAAATCTTAGTGCTGGAAATAATAATTTAATCATCCAAGCCTTATTGGACGATGAATTATTAGACAAAAAAGAATATACTTTTTTTGTAAAAATTCCTATTTACAAACAAGTTTGGTTTTGGATGTTGATGGTTATGCTAATGGCGTTGTTATCTTATGTATGGTATTTGGGAAAAATAAAACGCCTTAAAAAAGAGCAAACGATTGTCATGGAATATGAAAAACAATTAGCTCGACTAGAGACTATGGCTTTGCGTTCACAAATGAATCCGCACTTTATTTTTAATAGTGTTAATTCTATCAAAGGACTAATTATCAATGATAAAAAAGAAGAAGCTTCGGATCAGTTGACGCGCTTCGCCAAATTTATGCGTAACATTTTAAATTATTCTGATCAAGATTTAATCACTTTGGCAGATGAGATAAAATTCCTTGAAGCCTACTGTAAGTTGGAACAATTTAAACATACGCAATCCATTGATTATCAAGTTGATATTGCCCCTGATATTGATGAGTATGAGATTTTGATTCCTCCTTTTTTATTGCAACCATTTCTTGAAAACTCTTTTAAGTATGCTTTCAAGGATTCGAAAATAAAAGATGCGAATATTGATCTTTCGATAACACAAACTGAAGAATTTTTACACATTAAAATTAGTGATAACGGTATTGGAGAAAGAGGAAATAAAGATGATGGACATTTATCCAAAGGAATTAATATTGTAAAAAAAAGATTGGAACTTCGAAATGGAACAACCGATAATATCAACGTAAATTTTAATGGTTATCTTAAAGGAACAACTGTAGATTTAAAAATAAAAATTGATGACTGAAATTAAAGCAATCATTGTAGACGACGAACAACTCGGAATTGATTCTTTGACTTGGGAACTGTCAAGATTAGATTACCCTATCAACATCGTAGCGGCATTTACGAATCCATTGGACGTAAAACCTTTTCTTGAAAATCATTCTATTGACTTAATGTTTTTAGATATTCAAATGCCCCAACAAACAGGTTTTGAATTATTATCAAGTCTAACACATATTGATTTCTCAGTCATCTTTGTAACTGCTTTTGATAATTTTGCTATCAAAGCATTTAAGTTTTCAGCGTTGGAATATTTACTTAAACCTGTTGAAAAAGAAGACCTAGAATTAGCATTGGATAAATTTAAAAAACATCAAAACCGATTCACCCCTAACGAAAGTCAAATCCAAATTCACGAAATCACCAACAAAGGAGGCTTACCCAACAAAGTAGTTTTCGCTACTAAAGAATCTTATGAATTTATTGATCCCAAAGAAATTTATTTTTGCAAAGCGGATAGCAACTACACCATCATATACATGGAAGATTCTAAACTGATGGTTTCCAAAACACTCAAAGAAGTAGAGCAAGTTTTAGCTGAATTTAAATTTCTTCGTATTCATAATAGTTACCTCATCAATCCTTCTCATATCAAGCGATACCTTAAAGCTGATGGTGGTTTTGTGATGATGAATAATGAGGAACAACTTCCAATATCTCGTTCTCGAAAAGAAGATTTTTTAAAGATTATTTTAGGCAAATAAAAAACCTGAAAACCCATCTACTCATTAGTAATCACCATCTACTCATCCTTCCTTGTCAATGAAATATCAACTGAGATTTTAAGTAAAATCCTGAATACTTTTGAATTGTAATTACATTGTTATTTTTTCACCTCAAAAGTATTTAAACCAATGAAAAAAATAATTGGATTAATCATTCTAATCTTATGTGTCAATATTATCAATGCTCAGATAACTGACCGTATGAGAGACAAGATCAAAAAACCTCGCAAGGATAAAGTAAAAAATCGAACTAAAGGCAACTCAAATGCTGTTAGAGATTTACACAAAACATATACCGCAACAGAAGTCCTACAAATGTCTTGCGAAAATATTAGTGCCATCTCTTTATATAGTTTTAAAAAAACTTTTACAGCTGTAAAAAATTCCAGAAATCGTGCTGCCTACTGGCAAATGCTAGCATGTTTTAATTGCGAAAAACATGAAAAATTTATTTCCGAAACCATTATAGGTCCAAAGAATCTTGTAAATCAGGAATACTTCAATTCATTTGTCAATAATATTTCTGATTTGGAATTGAGAGAAAAAGTAAAAAAGAGAATGAGGTGTGCGGGAGCTGGATCCTTATACATAGATAGTGATGCTGACGGAAGTGGAGAGGTATGGAGACCAACTATTTTTGATGCTACTTCTGACCCTTGGTTATATAATGCTACTTGTGAACAAATTGAAGAAAAAGATGTACCTGATTTATCTTCTCATGTTAGAAACTTATTGGTCGGTTCTACCCTTGATGATGATGAGCGAGCAATTCTCAAAGTGTTCAATTGCGTTCCTTGTGAAAGTACCCGTGCAATAGTGCAAAACGTCGGTAAAGAATATTTAGAATCCAATATTCATGGTGAAGAATATACTCGATTGTTAGAATTTTTTAGGCTATGCGAAATCGTATCTTCAGAAGATGACGAACTCTCTAGACATCAAATCAAAAATATGGCATGTAGTAAATTGAATAGCTATTCCAACGATGACATTATTCATTTTTTAAACTCTATGATCTCTGGTTCTACTCTCGATGATGATGAACGTGCGATAATTAGGCTTTTAAGTTGTTTGCGAAAAGAGAAAAGAAAACAGGCAATTCTTGGAGTAGGTGTGCAAAAACTTCAAGATAATTTTCATGGTCAAGAATACGATCATCTTCTAGTTATTTTAATCAATTTGAGGTTAATTGATTTTAGCAAATTTGATGATGACGCAGCACTCCTTTACATCGAAAGATATTCGTGTAATATACTAAAAGAGTTATCAGTCAAGGATGCGCGGGTTTTACTTTGGAAATTATTTAGAGGTACAACTGGTGATCGTGAAGAACGTGCGATTAACAAAGTAGTCAATTGTTTGTCTGGTAAAAAAGTTCGTGACTTAGTGAAGACCAATGGCTTCTCGGTAGAAGATTTTGATGATGAGGTAGATGGTTCTGAGTGGGATGATCTTGAGGCTATTTTTAGAAGAAAAGGAGTAAGACTTAATTAGACTTAATTATGAATGAAGAATTTTAAATGTCTCGAATACCTTGTATTCACTTAAAAATATCTGAGACGAACTCATTTGATTAGTTCGTTTATTTTTCAAAAAATAAAAAAATCATTATGAAAAAAATATTCTTATTAGCAATGCTTTGCTCATTTAGTTTAGCATCAACAGCTCAAGTTAAAATTTCTAAAAAAGATAAAGTCAGCCGTAGAACAAAAGGTAAACATTCAAAAGTGAATTCAAATTTCACTATTGATATTAAAGACAAAATCCCTCTGATTTCTGACAAGTCCGTTCGTATCAAAAACAATAAAATCAAAACAATAACTGAAAATGGAAAAACTATTGTTGATGGTCAAACCATAGATAATGAGATTCGACTTGATCGTGAAATTTTATTAGATGCTAGAAACACTTTTCAAAAAGGGGCTTACCTCCTTTCCCGAAATATGCTCAACGGATTGTCAAATACCATTACTTTTGAAAGGGGAAAAGGCTTCATGGATATTTATTTCCCCAACAGTCAAAATAGTGAAACTTACCTAGTAGAAATCTCTGTGAAAAGCAATAGAAATTCCACACTTAAAACTCAACACCCTCGCACTTACGAAACTTCCACTTTTCAAATCAGAGGTAATAATCAAATGCAAACTATTCGATTTCTTTTTCATTCTACAGGTAATCGACGCATTCAGATAATGAGTGAGAGTGGTATTTTTGATGTAAAAGGAATCAAATTAAGGAGAACCGATTTGGATGTTTTTTGATATTAGGGATAATACCTCTTTGCTACAATAAAGTTATTTGAAAAAAAATCAAAATTAGTTTATTTGAAACCAACCCAATATGAATTACTTATCAAAATCAATCATGCTTTTTTTATTTTTGACATGCACATCTTGTGGATCTGAATCATCCAATGATTCAAAAAACACTCAAGATAAAACTTCCAAAACATCTCAACTTTGTTCAAATGAAAAAGCCTATTTATCTATAATTGCTGATGGCGTAAAAGAAGAAATTCAAGACATCAAATATGCAAACATTTACGCTGATGCAAATGTAGCTATGAATACCTCAGGCATTCATTTTGAATGGATGGGCAAAGATGGCAATAAGCACATCCTTAGTTTTAATATTTTTTATGACCTCTTTAGGAAAGGAACAATTGACTTCCCTACTAACGTTGAAAAACAAACTATCCAACTTACGCTCCCAGAACATGATATGCCTTATTTTGCCAAATCTGGAAAATTAACGCTTGATGAATTTCATTATGAAAAATCTCGAAGAAATGAAGATAAGGATTTTGTCAAAGGAAGGTACAAGGGAACTTTCGAAGAGAGTGTTTATGCTAGAAAAAAATTAGAAGTTGAAATTGAATTTTGTTTATCTGGAAGAGTTGAGCCAAGTGAGTAGTATTGAGATTATGAGTATTGGGTCTCAATTCCAATACTCATAATCCTAAATCACATTATTTAGGAATGACCAATATCTCGACTCGTCTATTCAATTGCCGATTTTCATCCGTATCATTTGGAGCAATAGGAGAAGACTCTCCTGCTCCTTTTTTCAAATATTTAAATTTATAATTGGAATCAAAATGTTTTTCCAATTCAGAAGACACACTCTTGGCACGTGCTAAAGATAACTTCTTATTGGAAGCATCAGAACCTACATTGTCGGTGTGTCCTTCGATTATAATATTAGCTTCTTTGATGTCAATTAGTTGTTTAGATAATTCAGCGATGGCTTCAATGCCTTCTTCTTTTAAAGTTGATTTTCCAAAATCGAAAAGCACTTCAGAACTTAATTGTAAAAGCATCGCAGCACCTATTGCAGCAATCGCATCTATATCTGCTCCAGGAATAACTGATTTGGTTTTTAGATCAGTCAATCGAACATAATAATAAGGTTCGTGTTCTTCTACAAAATTTGCAATATCTACTTGAGCAGTTCCCCCTTTAATTTTTCCAACTTCCACCCAATGTATTCCATTTTTTGAAATTTCTAATCGAGTCGGTTCGATTTCTCCAATTTCAAAAATAAATAAATCAGGGCCTTCGACATTCACCAATGCATTGTTGGTAAATTTTACCGTCAGTTGTCCATTCATTCCTAGATTAGCAACGCCTCCTGTTTTTCTTAAATTACGAGTTTTTACATAATCAGGTGCTCCGAGGCATCTTTCAATTGGAAAAATCTGGTCCTCTAATTTTCTATAATCAACTATCTGATCTGCGAAAGATGCATCTCCCAATGGGAGATAAACTGCCTTGCCTTGGTCGCTCATATAAGTACGTCCAGCATCCTCTCCAAAATTGGAATCAGGATTTTGTTTATTAAATTTTTTCTTCGCACGTTTACTTTTTTTTATTACTTCATTTGCTTTTCGAACATTCTTTTTGGCGAAAGACAATTGCTTTTTAAATTCTTTTGAAATGGAGGTATCTTTCATCATTTCTTTAATATCGAATTTCTCCATGGACGCTAACATTGCTTTTGCTTCTTCTTCGTTGTGAATTTGATGCAAACTATTATGAGGCATTTCTGCTAAAATATCTTTTTCTTTTTGGGACATTTTCTTCCTTCTTTTTTCTTCGATTTTCCTCTCTTTTAAAATCCAATCAAACATTGGTTTTAAATCATCTGGAATAGGGAGGACACCATTGGTTATTGCCTCTTCAAATGCATCAGCTTGACTTCCTCCATCACCTGAAATAAGATTTACTAAAACATCTCGATTCGTTAAATCTGGATTCCCTCTTTCTCGGTTTGCGTTAGGTAATTGCTCTCCCATCTTACCCAATTCTTTTACAAGTTGTGCAAGATCTTCTTCGGAAGGCGGCGAGTCCTTGCCAAATTTCTTCATCAATTCTTCTAATGCAGCATACTTCTCTTTTTCATGATTTGTTTTTTTCTTAGTCAAAATATCAATGGGAGATGCTTCAGCAATCGGGTTTTCGATAGTTGAGGCTTCCGCAGTTGAAGTTGAAGAAATTGAAGATGGACTATCCGAATTAGAAGATGGATTTTCTGAACTACAACTCGAAAAAAATAATGCCGCACAAATGCATAATTTAAAAATAGATGGGTACATGATTTTGGTTTTTTAAAATTATGAGTTAATCGTTTCTTTGATATCTAAGTTTTACAAATTGGAAATACATAAACCCTGCTTGTCGATACCAACCTTCAAATCCCAATTCCGCTTCACAACGATCTATTGTTTTTAAAATATCAAAAGTCTCATCTATAATTTCGTTGTACTTATCATCATAAGCTCGTTGAAGCCTAGCAACCGACTTCATGATTTTCTTTCGCTGTTTTTGCCATGCTAATCCTGAAATAGCATGAACTCCTGAAAAATTATCTCCAAATGCAACATCGGCTTTAGTTTGTTTTTGAGAAACAGTATAAATAATTCTGAGTCCTTCTAGCCTGTAATAATTCTCGAAAAACCGTTCATATGCATCCTCCAAACATCTACATTCACTATTCGCACTTCTCGTTCCTCCTGACATTCCACCCACTCTACTACCGCTGCTGTTAGAGCTAGATGATTGCGATTGGTTACGAGAATTTAGCCTACCCGATGTAGTAGAATTTCCGCTACGATCTTTCTCTGGTTCATAGTCATCGTTGTCTTTTTCGAGATCATCATCATCCTTTGTTGGGTCGTATTCGTCATTATCTTTTTCAAGGTCATCATCATCTTTTGTTGGGTCGTATTCATCATTATCTTTTTCGAGATCGTCATCATTCTTTGTTGGATCATATTCATCTTTATCTTTTTCAGGTTCGTCATCATCTTTTGTTGGATCATATTCATCTTTATCTTTTTCAGGCTCGTAATCGTTTCCATCAGAATTGTTCCGAGAGTTATTATTACGACTTGGACTACTACTAGATCGATCTCCTGAGTTACTCGAATTATTAAAATCTCCATCTTGTGCCGACTCATAACAAGAAGAAGGCAAGGATGGCATTTCTCTTGGATCAATATGAGGTACTTGGTCACGGTCACTTTCTGAAAGCGGCTGAAAAGCATTCCCTCCCGAAATGACTCTATTGGCTTCATTTAAAAATGTATTCATTGCAGCGGCTGGACTAGAAACATTCTTCCCTATGACATCTCCTAAACTTCCCCAATTAGAAGGAGTCATTGACCGAATGCCTCCGAAACAAACTTGAGAAGTAGAAACCATAATGAGTATCAGAAAAAAGTTAACGGTGTTTTTATTTTTTTTCAAAAACATTAAAATCAAAACCGCTAAAATGGCGAGTAACAAAAAAGCAATTAGATAAGTAATCATTGAAGTACCTGTGGATTGGTTTTCTGTTTCCACATTTCCCATTGCATTATTTTCTCTAGGAGTTGGTCGTTCATTATCTTTAAAATTTGCAACAGGATAGAAAAAACCTTTTTTAGAATTTTTATGTTTTTCGCCTACAAAAATAGCCAAGTGAAACCTCGCATCTGGAGTTGAAGAACTGATGCGAATACCAAATTTTTTATGGGTTCGAAAATTAGATTCAAAAACTTCCTCCACATTTTTTTCCTCTTGAACTACATTCTCCCAATTATCTTTTAACAGTTGAATATCTAAAGATTCAGCAGGATTAGCCGCTACAATATTCAAGATGACAGGCTCTAAAATATTGAGATCTTGTATTAAAAGTTTTATACTTCCATTTTCCAATTCTCCTTCAATATAAGCCGATCGGATATTCGATACACTCCGATCTTTTTTAAGTCTGATGGTGTGAACATTTTTTTTATCCAAAGAAGGTCTTTCCATTTTTTTGGAAGACTGCGCTATGATACTTGTACAAAAGAAAAAACTGAAAAAGAAAAAAATAAAACGGTAGCAAAAGATATTGGCTCTCATATTTAGTTTATTATTTTGAATAGGAAATAAATTTTATTCGGCGAACTGGAATTTCGCTTCAAAAGGAATGAGCGTTTCCTTCATTGCAGAAGAATCTTTATATTTCCCCTCGCCTTGAATGGTACCTGATAGTTTTTGATTGAAGAAAACGCCATTAATATTTTCGTAGTCATATTGATCTACCTTAATTGTATATTTCACAGGGCGAAAAGTAAAGTCGTCTATTTTAGTTTTGATAAATTGAAATAATATTCCTTTTCCATCCGACTGGTATTCTTGATTTGCTTCAGGTATTTCGCTAAATGAAATTTGAGTTACATATTCAGAATCCTCTGTTTCCCAATTTGCACTAAGACTACATTTCATGTGTCCAAAAGTACTTCCTTGAACTCCTAGGCTTGCCTTTTTTCCTTCTTGGTAAGTAATAGTTTTATCCTTAATAGTTATGGAAAAAAGAGATTGTGATTTTTGAGAAGATGCGGATTTTTGTTGTGGCTTTGCGAGTTTAGCATTAGTAACTATCTCTGTTTTTTGTTCAGATTCATTGCCGCAAGAGAGAAGTAATAGGCAGAAGATTATGCTAATCGAACTATATTTTTTTAAAATAATACTCATAATATTGATTGCTTCAAATGGTTAGGTATTCTAATTTTTCAAAACAAAATTAGGGCAATCATAAGTACACTTTTATAGGAGATGAACTGCTGGTAAGTTTAAATGAGTCAATTGCTGAGGAAAATTAGTAATTGACAATAAGATTGGAATCTCATTCTTTATGAAGTATTGAGATATTGGGTATTGAGAAGGGTTCAAAATCTCAATACCCATTATCTCAAATCAGATTATCTACAACTTAGGAATGGAAAATTAATAAATGACGGTAATTTATCTACTCCTCCAATTCCTCTCCCAAATACGTTCCTTCCCCCTGATGCATAATTCTAATTCTTCGTTTGTCAGGAGCAAAATCTTTTACTGCACGAGGCGATTGAGCTACTCTTACTCCTTGTACTAAATGTCTTGGTGCCAAATCTTTATAATCTAAATTCACAAGCTGAGTAAAAATCTCATTAAATGTATTTAAAAATTCATCAATTGATTTTAATGAATTTTGTACATCATAATGAACATATTTTGATTCAAAAGTAGCAGTAAAAATTCCGCTCAACTTAGCCACTCTTTTGTTGACAATATATTGATGAAAATATTTAAAGAGATGACTTTTATCATTTCCTGTCTCAATCGTGTGATATAAAATCCGAGATAGTTTGGAAAAAAATTCTACCAATTGAACTGGCGATTCATCCAAAATCCTCAATCTGTATTGGTCATACATTTGGGAAAAAGCACCTAGGAATTCTTTACATAACCGATCAATATCATCTGCCAAAAGATTTTGTTCTCCTCGTGAATTGATTCGCTTACTTTTGATTTTATCAATTATTTTTTTTGATGCATCTTTTAGTTGATGAAGTTGAGTATCATAATCTTCATATTTTGCAACAAGATTTTTATGGCTATTTACTCTACAGCAGGGAGGAATATAATTTTCAACTTTTCGCAAACCAGATGATAGGTTTTCGAATTTCGCCAATGGAATAGCATTCATCAAATTATCTTTTTCCAAATCATCCGAGGATATTAATTCCAAGTTAAAAGTGGATCGAGTAAAAGGCTTTCGTCTTGGAGCTTCATTTTCATCTTCGATACCATCTGCTGTTTGAGCAAAAGGATAAATGATGAGTAAGACATACCAAAACTGAGCAGTATCTAAATTTTTACCTCCAATCAATTCTGACATCGGACGACTTAACTCTTGCCATTGATTATTTAAAATTTCAATTCGTGAACCGTTTTGAGTAATTGCTCTGCAAAAAGAAATTTCAACTTTTTCGCTATTGATATTGTCTCTGAAATTTTCTGCAAATTTCAAATTACAACTTCCCCCAAGCAATCCATAATTAGTTGAATTTATAAATGTTGCATTGGTATCTCTAATCCTATCTAAAACTGCTAAATATTGTTGACTCAAATGAGTTTCTGAAAAAGCCATTCCGTTAACCCAATTGATTGGATGATGATTTATCTTGGTATTCATTTCTCTATTTTTTTAAAAGTGATTTTGAATATTTTAGAAGTGAGATTTGTTTCTTCACTCCTTTCTCAAACTAGTATTTACATTTCCCAAACCTTTACTCTTTCTACAAAAATCTTTTCTCCACTACCGATGAATCCGCCTACTTGTTGTCGTGGGTTTAAATAATATTTTTGTTTAAACCATCCCCAAAGAATGGGTTTCAATCTATAAAATTGCCATTCATAAATTCTTGATTTTTTGTTCTCTTCAGCTATCGTGATTTTATTAGCTCTTCTTTTTATCACATTATGTTCATGTAATTTATAATAAAAGACCTCTTCTAATTTTTTATTCAAAGGAGCATTAACTCGTGTTTCTACGATTTGTTGATTTCGATAATCTATAGGAACAACTAATCGAAAATTAGTCGTCACGCCTCCCACTTCAATAAATGGAGCAGAGCTACCTATTGGTAATTTAAACCGAGGAATTACATTTCCGATTTTAGGAATCTCGTTCCAAAGCACATGTAATTGTTTTACTAGAATAGGTATAATTGTAAAAAATGTCATCGCAGAAAATTGCCAAACAATATCATTCTTTAAACTTACTCTTGGGAAACCTCTATGCTCACAAAGCAAAAAAATGCCACAAAAAATTAAACTATTAAACAGCGACAAACCTATGAGGTAAAATAATTTCCCTCCAAAACCTGACTCCATACTCCATTTCCATTTGTCGTACAATTTTTCCGTAATAATTAACCCTGCTATTGTTGCGATTAAAAAATATACAAAACCCATCAAAACAGGATAAGCAGTAATTTGGTTTTCTATAAAAAAACCTGTTAATCCAAGCAACCCATAAACCAAAAAACTAATAATAAAAACCATGGGTAGTCTTTTGGCAAAGGATTGACCTCTTCGGACTAGGCGATAGATCAAGACGATGCAACCCAATCCTACCATCGCCAATGCCATCATCATGTAAGTATTCATAATATTGTAATTGTGTTGTTAATTAAAAATCTAAAAGATCAGATTGATGTTTGATATTAGAAATCCGAAGTTCCAATTTGCTTCTCATTTTTGCGATTTCTTCTTTACTGGATTTTATCTTAAACCAATTTTGTCCTTCCATATGAGCTACAATTTCTCTTTCCACTTTTTCAATTTCTGCTTCGATTCTCTCTTTTATTTTTTTCTTTCTTTTGGCTTCTCTATTTTTATAATCTTCAAATTCCTTTTGTAGTTTTTCCAATTCAGTCGTGCATTCCGAAACATCTTTTTCCTTAAAAACAATACGTTCGTTTGCTTGACTTCCACTTTGTCTTAGTTGCGCTTCCATGAGTGTAATTTTCAAATCTCTTTTATCCACCTCTGCTTTAAGGTCTTGAAGTTCTTCTCCTAAATTGGCATTTAGGTTTTGACCAATCTGTAATTGCCCCATTAATTTTCGAGCATTGAGTTCTCCACTTTTGGAGGATAAATATTTACTAATCCAGTAGAAACCTTTCACATGAATAGATTCTAGATTAGGATCTTTTATCAATTTTGAAGTTTCAATTTCTTGAAGTTTTAAATTAATTTTTTTCATTCGACCACTTTGCTTTACTTCCCAATCATTAATTGCTAATTCATTTTGTTCAGAAATTGCATATTTCAAATCACCTATTGCCTGTTGAAAAGTCGCTGGATATTTTTCCAACACAGAATCTGCTTCTAAAAAAATTTCGTTGAGATCAACAATCCCTTTCGACAATTTTTTATTTTCAATTTCTAAAGTCTTCAGTTTCGTTTGAAGATTTTCGGCATTCACCTTTTCAGCTTTTCCCCAATTAAATCCTAGTAGAATAAGTGCTGCAATAGGAATTAAAGCAAACAAAGTGAAGTACATAATGGAAGTATTTCTTTTTTCCATTTTTGTTTTTTTCCTTTCTTTTTTTACAACCTTCATTTTTTTTTATTTTTTAAAATTCTTAGAAAAATTAATTACTCACTACTCTGTAACAAAAAGTTATTTAGGATGACCTGCTTTGCGAAACCAGAGGGAGGAAAAAGGGGGAGCATGGGTTCGTAAAGCTTTAAGAACTTCTGCCCTCTCTTTTGTCCATTCACAAAGTTCTCAAAGCAAATTCATCTTTTTATTAATTTTTGTTACTGAGAACTCACCTTACTTCGCTATAAATTTAAATTTCGTAATACTCGATTGTCCTAACTGAATCATGTCATCATTTTTCAGGGCAACTGGTGATGCAATTACTTTGTTATTTACTAAAAGTTCTTCAAGTGGTTTGATATAAATTCTTCCATTTTCAGCATACAATTCAGCATGTTCCTCTTGAACTTCATCATCTTCCCATTTCACATAAACATAGGAATCAGGAGATTTTCCAATCATAACACCAATGCTTTTTTTCAACCATTTACTGATAGGAATAGTACGCTGAGAGGCAAACGGTGCAATTATTTTTAATTCATAATCTTCCAATTTTGCAACCACACTAATGATAATTGATCCCATCAACCCTCCCATTAAAATCATACTCACTAAATTGGCAGCCATGAATTCTATTGTTGAAAACTCTGAGATTAACCAGTATAAATGAAAAGCACAAACGCTTGCAATGATTCCTCCAACTATTCCATTCAAAGGAGCAATAGATGAATTAAGCGACAATGTAAAACCAATACTAATTCCAAATAACAACCATGCAATCAGCCCACTTAAATATGTTCCTAATCCCAAAGTATATTGCAAATGAAATCCTAATAGAAAAACTGCCGTGGATAACAATATTCCTACAAGAGTTCGAAGAAGTACATTCGCAATGGATTTCCTCGCTTGTTTTTTGTTAAAACGACTTCTCTCTTCCATGCAGCTAAACATAAACAGCAACCCTGTACCAAATGCAATTCCGACTAAAAGATCATTGCTAATCGTCTGCGCAATCAAAGAAGAATTATTACCGCTCACCGAGTTTAAAACTCCTTTTCCGATTAGGTTTTGAATAGGTTCATTTAGAATTTGAACATTGAACATACGAAACAATGAAATCATCATCCAAGCCAAAACACCACCAACGACTCCAAACAATATCCAATTCATTTTCAGGAAAACACCTTCCAACTGAAAGAAGTTGTTACATTCTTTTGCACCTGCTCCACCACAATTTTGATTAGCGCATTCTGGATATGCGGGACAAGTCCATCCATTTTCTTTCCAAGTAGAGAAGGGCGTAATCTGCCGACATTTATTGACGACTAATTCCCCTTCTTTGATCTCCTCATTATAAATAATATCATATCTTTTTCTTCCTGCTTCAGGTACATAAGGGATCACATATTTTTTAATAAATTCTTTTTCTTTAAAATATGGAATCACAATACTTCCATAACCAAATGTTAGAAAAATAGTAATCATCCCTATCGTAAAATAAAAAAGCCATTGAACCCAACTAGGTGACATTGAAATATTAATAGGATAATTAACACTCCCTAATCGAAAAATTTGGGTATCGGATTGCTCTTTAATTTGCACTTGATACGTTCTTTTTTCTCCTTTAAAAATGGATTCACTTGGCAGTACCTGAACCACAACATTACTTAATACTTTTTTAGTTTCGCTTTGTGTTTTGATGTCGCTAATTTGAAAAACTTCTTTTCGATAAATCGTATTTTCTCCTTTTAAACAACCAAAAGCGTTCTCCGATTTTTTATCAAAATCTGAAATAATCATTTGAAAATCGAAGGGCAAACTACTAGCCATCATTTGTACATCTTGACATTCATAAGGCAAATGAGTTTGATATAAATGACTACTACTTGAATTCTGTCCTGTTCCAAAAACGATTAAACATTTGGAACCTTGAAGCCTTTTCAAAAATCGAATTTCTCTCATCAATGGTTGAAAAAAATCAGGTTCTTGATACGTCGTTTCGCATTGCGCTAATACTTGGTCAATATTGCTTGGCGTAATCAAAACCCTATCCACAAGAATTGATTCGCCAAAAGCTGTCAAGTAAAATTTGGTAGACAAATTTGATTTTTCCTTGAGCGTTTTTTTAATCATCTGTTGAGCTTCAAACAAAGCATCTGATTCCATTTGTTGACTAATATCTAAAAGAAATAGAACCGTATTTTTATCAATTGAAACGCTAGCATTTTCATCATAAGTTACACTTGGATGTACTGCTACAACCTCTAGTTCTTGCGCAGGTTCTCCCAAGAGTTGTTCTGTGACGGTGAGCATCTCTTTTTTAAGAGGGATGTATTTTCCATTTTCCATCACCTTCACTCTCAGGTTGAGGTGCTTGTCTTCAACCGACATTTTATGAATATCAACAGTCCAATCATCTTGCCCGATTGTTAGAAATGGAAATAGTACTATTCCTAAAATCAATATTTTTTTATATAAAATTGTATGTTTCATTTTTTCTATTTTTTAAATATCCTTTAAGAAATATTAGCTAAAGTCGTTTGCAAATACGACCATGAATGCCATCGAGTATCTGTCATTTTATCTTTGATATTATTGACTCCACCATCTTTTTTTCTAGTAAAAAATCCAGTATCCAACCTTCCCGAAATGGAATCAATTTCCATTGCAAATTGATACGCCTCTCTAAAAAAAGTTTCATTAATTCGTAGGTCAGGATTAGATAAAAACAACCCATGGCCCGGATGCGTATGAAACCATCCAACTAAAACCAACTCTGGAAAATCATCTTGAATGTCGCCCATATTTTTAGCGATACTTTGAGCATTAAATTCCAATTGGTAAGTGTCATGGTACTCCGGTTCTATGGATACAAACTCTTCTACCAGCACTCGATAAGTATTATTCTTTTTTGAAAAAAATGGGCGACCTAATAAAATACCTCCAATCTCTGGAATCTGTAGCACTTGCTTTTTGACAAGATTCAAATTTTGTTCTCTTAAAAACTGATCTAAATCAAGCATACTTTTATGCTTAAATATGACTTCCGTCACAACGGTATTTTGCCATGCAATTGTAGTATCAAAAGTGTACGTTTTTTCTTTTTTCAAAAAAGTTTCAAGACATTCATTCGTTTCTATTTTTCGAGTGTTCGCTTTTTTGACATGAGTGATTTTCACTTTTGACGAAGGCTTTTGGGGCTTCCTTTCTAGGTTTTCTTTTGGCAACTCTAGCAGTTGATTATTTGAAATAATTCTTTCCGTATTTGAATTTTTATTAAGGAAAAAATTAATCAAACTCCACACAATCAAAAAGCAGGTCAGTCCCAAAATCAAATATTGTTGATACTCTAATTCTTGCATTGCTTTTGCTTTTTGGAAAAGTTCATTGTAGTAAAATATCATCAAAGACACTCCGATATAAAAATTATTAGAATTTATTTTGACTAAGAATAACTTATGATTTTAGGAGTAGTTTTGCTTTTTCTCATTAGGAAAAAAATAGCTATTCCAATCAAACCAATTATAAATATAGAACAAGCGATCTTTAAAAAACTTGTCGAAGTAGCACGTTCTAAATTCAATTTTTCTTCTAAAAAGATCTCATCTCTTGCGTCATCAGAGTGTTTGATCGAAAGTGTAAAACCTCCTATGATGCCTTGTTGAATTAGATTTTCTTTAGACAATAAAATCTCTCTTGTATCAGATTTTTGAGTCCAAATAGTTGTTCCTATTTCATTTTTCAAACCCAATTCAAAAGGTGCTCCACCGCCTTGAACTTCGACAATAACCGCTTCAATTGTTTCTTTATATGCCGCTTGGAATTGATAGCCCATTTGAAAGATCTCTTGCCTTCCAATAGAATCTCGAACTAATAATTTGTACGCACCTTGTTTTGTTAAATGAATATTCAATTGCTTATTCACCATCCAATCAGAATCATCAATCACCATTCCGCCGTCCAATGAAATATCTTTAAAACGTGGATTAAAAAAATCGTCTTGAATTTGAATGGTAAATTTTCGACTCAATTCTACTTCCTCTTCATAGGATTCAAGAGATGGAAAATGATCTTGAATAAATGGAATCACTTCCTCTTTATAATTGCCATGCTGTGCAAAAAAATCATAAATATCCAATTTGATTTTTTCCTGTTTCAATTTCTCCCAAAGATCAAAAAGCGAATCTTTGTTTTTATGATCTGCACCCTTTGCTTGAAGTTTAACTCGCTTTTGAGGTTTTGATTTTTTACTATTTATTTTTTTTCGAACGATAGTTTCGCAAGCATCGCCTTTCCCATTTCTATTCGAATCCGTCTGATTTGGATTGGCAACAAAAGGACAATTATCGCAAGCATCACCTTTACCATCATTATCAGAATCCACTTGTTGGCTGTTCATTACGAAAGGGCAATTGTCGCACACATCGCCTTTTCCATCTTTGTCATAATCCGTTTGAGTAGGGTTACCTACGGAAAGACAATTATCCTCAGCATCAATGATGCTATCATTATCTTTGTCAAATCCGCGAGGAGCAGCGCCTTCAATTTTTACTTTAAAAATGATTTCTCCTGTCTGACATTTTCTATGAACCCCTTCAGCTGATGAATTAATTTTCACTATATCAAATCCTATTTTAATTTCTCCATATCCATTTTTTTTAACCTCAAATGGAATTTGAACCATCCGTTCACTTTGCATCAATTCATGGAAAACTCGATCGTGGTCAATGCCTCCAAGCGTTGTTTTGCAACTCTGGTGAACGACTAGTTTATATTTTTCATTTGCTCCGTTTCCATTCAACTCTAAATTTTCGAGTGCTAAAAATAGTTTCCTATTTTTGTCATCCATTTTTATAGTGTGAACCTTGTCAGCGCCTTTGTACTCAATAGGAATTTTCACCATATCAGCTTGCTGCCAAAAACTAAAAGAAATTTGCCCTTTTTTCTTTTGATGTTTTTTATAAACAAACTCAAAACTCTTTGAAGTTTTATAATCTATTTGCCCAATTCCTTGGAAAGTCATCAGCATCCCAAAAGTCAAAAGCAATATTTTTCTAATATCCATAATACTTTATTTTATAGATGAAAAAGGAAATTTAATTTTACGTGTGTTTCTTGTTATTTTCCGGATGGTTATTTTCTTTCGAATTTCTTTTTGTTCGGTGTACTCTTTTAAGTTAGAATCATCCACCGCAATCTTTTCTTTTCGACTGACAATTTTATTCGGTTCTGCATATTCCAAAACCCATTTTGCAACCATCGCATCCTCAGGATAAGGAGGAATATTTTCTGCCAAATAGTTTTTGTATTGAATGATTTCTCCCATTCGCAAAACAAACCAATACAAGTCGTAGCTCTTTCCAAGATTTTTATTGTTTACACAAATTCTTCCCTTGGTGACTCCTTTCCATTTAATGTTCGGGTGCCAAATATTGCTAATCGCTTTTGCTCTAAAAGTCTCTAGAGGAAACTTGGCAGGCAATTCCACTTCGATCGTATGCTTGTGTCCATAGATTGGAGATTGATCTTCGTTGATCCCAACTATACTTTTAATTAAAAAATCCACTTCATATTTGATAGGGATATTTAGGTGTGTTGACTTTTCAACTACTCGCCATTTGATTCTATCACTTTTTAATTGAGCAATGGATAAATGTTCCTTTGCCAATCGTTTGTACCTTTTCTCTTTTTGAAAAAAAGGATTGTTGAAATCATAAAATATTTCCATCATTGTAATTTTTTATATCTGCTTAGTGTTGCCACGAAGGCACGAAGATTTTAATTTGTTGTTTACAAAATCTTATCAAAAAAACTTTGTGCCTTTGTGTCTTCGTGGCTACCCCAAGTAGTTATTTTTTTTTAATTAAAAATTGGCCCCAGCAACCATTTCGGGAACCATAAAAAGTGTCTCCCCTTCTCGAATCTCCAAATCATCCAAAGTCATATTATCATCAATTACTTGATTCGAAGATTTTGTAATCAATTGATAAATGATGGTATTGTTTTGATTGTCTTTTAAAGGTGCAATGTCCTGAGCAATGAGTTCTCTTTTGATTTCCTTGCCGCTAGTATATTCATCCAATTCGATGGTGACTTCATCGCCTACAGGTTGGACTCGTACAGTTAATTCAATTAATGCCATTGGTAAAAAATTTATATTATTTAAATTCAAATTTATCTTCATCGCCAGTTAATTCGACATAGTGAATGTCTTGATTGGCTTCTACTTTTATTATTTCTAAAAATGGGATTTTCATTTCTTTCAAAGTTTTTTCTGGAAATGGAAAGCTTCGATCTATCATCCAAGTTGATTTTTCAATGTGTAATTTTTCATCCACTTCATAATCTAATTCCATAACTTCTGTAGCTTCAAAAAGGTGGTTTTTGTAAACCGCAGTTGAACATCTTTTTCCAGATCGGCTTGCCACTACTTCTAAAACAATGTCTTCTTTTACTAAAAATTTTGGTTCGTCTGTTTCAAAATAAAATTCAATCCAATCCAAAATTTCGCTGACTGTATTTTCATGTGAAAGCATTTTGGCTTCGATAATATTTTCAAAAGTTTCATGACTTTCGCAATCAGGTTTGAGTGCAGGTTGTTTGTATTTTAGGAAAAAATTATTCATTCCGTTATATCTAAAACCCTCCCCTAGAATGGTATTTTCTTCATTTCCAAAAATCACTTTTAATGCTTCTTGTACTTGAAATGCTCCAATGATCGAAGAGGCAATCGGAGTAGTCGCAATGTTGCCATAGCTTGCATTCCGCTTTGCAATATCAGGGCAGCCCATTCTGTATTCGATAATGTCTCTTGCCGCTTCTGACAATCCACATTCATAACAAGATATTCCCGAACCATATGCGCTATACATTCCCGCTAAGTTTTCCAATGCGCCATCTACCCAAATTTTATTTACTCGAAAGCAATTTTGATTGATGTGCAATCGTGCCAACCGATTGTCTAAGCATCCTATCACAACATCCATTCTTCGAAAAACACCCAAACCTACATCTGTAGAAATATCGCCGATGATAGGAAGCACTTTTACTTTTTCATTGATTTGTTTTAAATTCTTCACCATGGCTTCCACCTTTCTTTCACCTTGATCTTCTTTTCGAAACAAAACTGATTTTGCGAGATTATTAAATTCAACCACATCAAAATCAACGATGGCAATATTTCCTACATTTAATAATGTGAGGTTTTTTACCACTTCATTTCCCAAAGCTCCCGCACCTACGACCAATACTTTTGCATTTTTAATTTTCTGACTATCCCAATTTGGAATCGTCCAAAATGCCTCGTCCCATTGCTTTTCTGGGGTATGTTGAATTTTAATTTTTCGACTCATTTATAATTAATTCTGACTGTTTAAAAATTCGTATCAATGAATTGTATGTAGATGAATACCCAACTTTTAATAGTGTTATCAGTTGTTGGTATTTTTTTTTGGAAAAAAATTAAAATGGCAATCAAAATCAAAAACTAAATACGGTGAGAACACATTATTCGATTTTTGATTTTGATTGCCATTTTGATTTTGATTGAAAAAAAGATTAGGACAAGGTGATAACAAATTTCAGTTTCTGATATAAAGAGTAAAATGATTTTTAAAAGCACTCACTAAAAGCATTTAGAAATGAAAAAAACAAATCATAACAATACAATTACTTTTATCAAGAACCTTGCGTTACTAGTTATTTTTTCTGCCATTATAGGTTGTAGAGACGGGAAGGATACATCTAGTTTTTATTCAGTTGATTTTGAAATCAATAATGAAACAAAAGGAAGTATCGAACAATGGGATGGAAGTCCAAGAGATTCTGCAAAGTTCGTCTATGGGCTTTTGACCCAACAAGAATTTCAATACAATGGCAAAATAAGCACCCAAGCTAATTTTCCAAAAATGAAATACTCTTGGGATTTTAATGGCGACGGCATTCAGGATAGTGACAAAAAATCAGGTAAATATTTCTTTCAAGAAGCGGGAAAATTTATCGTTCAGTTTTGTGTAAATGATATTTGTGAGAAAAAACAAGTCGTAGTTTCTAATATAAAAATGAACAAAACTTTACCCGCTCCTTTGGCATTTAAAATAGAAAATGAAGAGATAAAAATCCCAACGCCTGTCAAAAAAATAAATAAACCGAAACCTGTTCAAGTAGTCCAAAAACCAAAGACTAATAAAAAAAGAACGATTTCAAAAAAGAAAACCGCACCAAAAAAAGTAAGAAAAGCAGTTCCATCAAAGGTCAAAATAGTAAAGCCTAAAGAGCAACTTACCCCAAAAGCAACACCAGTAAAAGTAGTTGCGCTTGGAATGGATTCAAATATTTTCCAAACTTGTAAAAATATTGTTACAACTAAAAGTAGTACGCTCAAAATTCAACCGACTAGAAATATTGAATTAAAAGAAGCCATTATTTTTTTTGATGGAACAGGTTCGATTGAGATAAAAATAACAGAAACCTCAACGGGGCAAGCTTCAGAAACGATTCCTTACTCGGTGTACATTCGAGATGTAGATAAAATCAATGGCTATAAAAAAGAACGATTGGATTTGTCAGAATTAGAGTTTCCGCTTTCAGGTGGAAAGACTTACGAGATGGAGATTCGATGTACTGGCAAAACTCAATTAGCTAATATTTCGAGCTGCGGAAATCCTCGAACAGATCATTTTTTAAATATTGATTATTCGAATCATTTCATTTTGTTCGACTTAAAATATGTGCTCCAATAAGCACGTCTTGTTTAGTTAAAATCCAAAAACGATTTCAAATTTTTAATAATATAAATAAAATGTACAGAATCATTTTACCCCTGATATTCTCATGCCTTGTTGCTTCTCTTTTTGCTCAAAATGTAAAAATCGAACAAGGTAAATTTAATTGTCCATTGCAAGATTCGCTTCAATGTGATTCCATTTTATTGGAAGTAGAAAGAGCTTTTAATCAATATGTTCACTCTGCAACTTTAATAGATGAAGCAACCGGAGAGGTTTCCTCCAAGGCAGGCAATCGGTTTAGCAATTTATTTACCAACGGAAAAGGAACTTTGATTTTTGGAGATATTCTAAGTCAACCTGAAAATATTTCTATTCAAAAATATTTAGAATTTGCTTTTTTTAAATTAAAAAATCGAGGCGTTGAGTTTCGAATAAACAAAGCGGAATGGATTAATTTAGAAGAACATCCATATGATTCCACCCTTTTAAAATTAACATTGCTAGTAGAAAAAGTAATGCTCAACGATTGGGATAATCAAAGTGGAAAAGTAATCGCAAAGGTTCGAAATTTTGTGAGCCCTTTGACTTTTGTTTATGAAATCCCAAAGTCTGACTATCGAGAATCAAAGATCTTTTCGATTGAAGGCAAACCTTGTGAACGACATAAAACTGAAAGGATGTGGGAAGTTTATGCCGGAGCAAGCAACTTGATATTGAGTCAAGTTTCTCATACGCATGTTCTCCCTAGTTTTAAAAACAATACATCTACAAGTTCGATTCAATGGAATGGAGGTTTTAATTTTAGAAAAAAAATAAATTTTAAGAATACTCCAACAAAGCGGTTTTCATACCTCTTGGGCATGGAATATAGTCAAGTATCTTTCTCGAATTCACTTAAAGATTTATTTTTGGAAACAACCGTTTTTAAAAACAACATTGCTCTTACAAATGGAATGGAGCAAATTAATTATCAAGCAATAAGCGGTGTCTTTGGGCTTGGAACTCAAGTTGCAGCAGGTTCGAAAGCAAATCTAAATTTGGATCTTTTATTGATGCCGACCTATTTGATTGCATCCAAAAATATATTTGGCGGAACAATCGAACGACTCCCTGACGCTAGTTTTTCCACTAATCAAAAAACTTTAAACACCAAACACTCCATCCAATACTCCATCCGACTCGCTCCAAAATTATATTGGAAACTAGCCGAAAATTGGGGCTTAACAATATCCACACATTTTACAGTTGGGCTAAATAATGTTTGGAAAAAAGAAACCCAGAATGATTTATTCCCTGATTTCTCGGAGAATCTTGATGCAGAACAAGTTTCCCTTTTTTATCAAAACATTTCTCAAAAATATTTTAAACCACTTGGATTTTCTTCATGGGGAACGCAAGTAGGAGTTTTTTACATATTTCAAAAAGAAAAATTGGTTTGTCCATTTTAAAGAAAATCCAAAACCATTTCAATTCAAAAAAAACATTAGTGAATTAAAATAGTAACACGATGAAATTTCAATACATCTTAATATCAATAGTAGTAATTGCACTTGCAAGTGTATCCGTTCAGAGCCAATGCAGAGGTGATGTTTATGGTGTTCCAGAATGGTATTCAACACCTGTAGAAGATTCCAAATGGATGCAAGAATTCAAAACATCACAATGCGGAAATAGAAATCGCTACATTCCTTGGGTCGTATATTCGGATAGAGAAGGCAACAAATCTTACCGTAAAACCAATGAAGAAAGTGAAGTAATCATGCAGCTTAATTACAAAGATTGGTTTTTTGTAATTGATGAAAAAGATGAATGGATCAAACTTGCCAAAGGCATCATCGAAAGAAGGTTACACTTAACTGAAGGGACTTTTGAAGAATTTGGTTGGGTAAAAAAAAGCAGTATGTTGCTATGGAATCGAGGGATCATTGATGGAAAAACTTTCATTACTCAAAAAGCTTTTTTACTTAACAAGGCAGAAAATATTGAATGCATTGTCAACAAAACTTGTGAGTACGACTTAGCTCGAATTTTCAAACATCCGACTCAAAACAAAAGAGAAAGTATTAACAAAACGGTTTATGAATTTTACTTTATTCTAAAAAAAGAAGGCGGAAGATATCTCCTTTCCAAGACTCCTTTTCTCAATAGATTTCCAGATGAGATCAATGAAAATTTGATTGGTTGGGTCTCTACTGATAAGTTAACCGAATGGAAAACTCGAATCGCTTTGGAACCAAATTTTGGAGCAGGGTACGAAGAGCGATTGAATGATCCCATCACAAAACGATTCAAAGCTTTTGGCAGTATTGCTGATGCTGAGGATGCACTAAATGGAAATGCAAGTAATCCTTTTTGGGACTACGATCCTGTCATTATCAAAAACCAAAACCACCTCAATACGAATCGGTTTCATGGTTCGGTGGTTCGGTTCCCGTTGTTGGCAAATCAAGTTTCCACTACTAATCCTGAACGACGAATCATCAGTAGCGGAGTGATTGGTGAAGTTAATCTTGGCGATGGCGGTGATGCGATTTCTGAAATCGAATATGCTGAATTTGAAGAAGGTTTTATCAAGCTAAGAGAAGGTGTAAAAAAATACGATGTTGTATTTCTTATCGAAGGTTCTAGTGACATGTTGCCTTACAAAGAAACGCTATCGAATGCTCTTCCAAAGTTGGGAAGGTATTTTAAACAACAAAATATTGACGCTCGTTTTGGAGCAGTCGTTTATCGAGATTTTACCGAAACGAAGTTGGGTGTTTTAAATACTTTCAACCTTGATCCATCTGCTCAAGCTACTGCTCAATTTATTCGCAATGCCCCATTTAATGAGTTGGAAACCAACAATAATCAAGCGGCGGTTCAGTATGCCTTAACTGATGGTCTAGCTACGATCGGATTAGATTCGAATATGCTTTCTACAAAATTGATTTTTTTAATTGGCTCAAAACCAGATATTTCTTGTAATCGAAATCAGCTTTCTATCTGCAATGAAACACCTGATTGCAAACAAGTTATAGTTAAAAGAAAAAACATATATGATGCTTTAGAAAATTACAAAGCACATTTAACCATCATTCAACCTACTGCCAGTACTGCTTTTAATAATTGCTTTGAAAGAAGAGGAAAAAAGATGTTGATTGAATTGGCAAAAAGAGTTCACAGCAAATATTCTCAAATTGAAGTGTACTTGGATGGTGTAGAAATTAAAGAACCTCAACTTAAAGAAAACAGCAATGGTTGGCAATTGATGGACTCAGAAACTTTTGGAAAATATGTGGTTTCTAAAAATGGAGCAATGCCATTTCGTGAAATGGAAAAAGAAATTATTGCTTCCGTTAAAAAAATAAATCAGCATGTGCAGGAATTTATCAAAGGGATGGATGAGGTTTTTAAAAAGGGAAAAAGTGCTGATGATTTGCAATATGCTTCGGGTGGATTTACCAAACATTTTCTTTTGAGTCAGATCCGAACGATGTCCGAAAAATTGAATTTACCTGAGAAGGAATTATACAAATTAGTTTTTCAAAAAAAATACAAACTCTACAAAGAAGTTTATTTTCCAAGTCAATTAAATGGAAGCCAACATCCCTTGGTGACACCTGTGGTTTTTGTGTCATGGAATGAATTAAGAAATTTTTCGCTACTCATCGACGACCTCGACCGAGCGAGAAGAGAAGGCAACTTAACTAAAAAAAGAATGGCAGTCGAAAACGCATTTGTCAATGCCTTTGGAAATATATCTGGAAATTATAGTATCACCATCGAGGACATTAGAAAAGGAAACAAAATAGTAGAAGATTTTCATCCAGTTGTACAAGGTATCGGCGATCTGCTTGATGGTATCATGCCGCCCAATGATAGAGGTTGGTGGAAATGCTCGGTGAAAAAAGTGCTACGAATGAGAGAGTCTGAGTTAAACAAATTTTTAGATAACATCATTGCTCAGGCGCGTCCTTTGAAAAAAATTCAACGACAAAAATTGGATTATGAATTTGCTTATCTCGCATTGCTCAATGAAGGAATGACGGAGCTGGATCAAGCATCTGTATCGGAGGATCTGATTTATTATTGGATTCCTATTCAAGATATTTTTAACCAGCCATCGGCAAAATGTGATTGTCAATAGAGTTAATTCTGAATGATAAATTTTGAATGTTGAATGTATCGAAAACCTTGGATTTTCTACGTTTTAAAATTTCCTATACAAAACTGTTTAGAATAAACTCTAATAAATCCTTAAAAATTAAAATTCATGCATAGTCAAGATATTTTATTTCGATTGAAAAATTTACGTTGCGAATATCAGCCAAACCAACCTGTGCTACAGATTGATGACTTAGAAATAAAAGGAAATCAATTGGTCTTTTTTGTTGGAATCTCTGGTGTGGGCAAGAGTACCTTGATAGAAACTTTAGGATTGATGAATAATACTTTTGGAAAAACAGGAAGTAGTTCCGCAACTTATTTTTTCAACGACGATGATGTGGATTTAAGTAAATTTTGGAATCAAGGAGATGAAGACATTTCACAATTCAGAGCAAATCATTTTAGCTTTCTTTTTCAAAATAACAATTTGATGACCAATTTGTCCTGTGGAGAAAATATGTGTTTAGGTCAATTGGCCAATGAAAAAATTACTTACGACGATGCTAAGAAAAATGTCCTTCTTGCGATCGAAAAATTATTTCCTAACGAAGATGCTGAGGTGATTTTTAACAAACCAATTACGGATGTTTCAGGTGGTCAACGTCAACGGCTTACTTTTATCAGGGCGATCACTTCTCCATTTAAAGTTTTGTTTTGTGATGAACCAACTGGAAATCTTGATAAAAAAACCGCAAACATTTTAATGACTCAATTGAAAACTGCGCTAACGGAAAAGAACAGTCTGGGGATTGTAGTTTCTCATGATATGGATTTAGCATGGAAGTATGGCGATCAAATCATTGGCATTACTCCATCTTTAAAAAATGGAAAAGTAAGTCATGGTGAGATCTCTTCAACAAATATTTTACAAAAGAATACCAATGGATTATGGGTAGACATTTACGGTCACCCGATAACTCAAGATTGGATGAATCAAAACTTCTTCGCATGATAAACTATCTTGTACAATTCATTCCTTTTCAGTCCGACATGGAAAAATTATTATTTCAAAAAGAACTGGAAGCTTTAAGAAAAAAATCTGCGGTAGGCATTTTGGGTTTTGCAATTATATTGTTAATCACTTTTTCAGCTTTGGGATTTGCAATTGGAAGTATGGATTATTTAGAAAAAAGAATGGATAATCCTATGACCAATTGGCTCAATGTAACCATTCCTGACAAAAGCCGAAATGATGCTGAATCGATAATGACTCATTTTGAGGATGATAAAAAAAGAGAAACATTTGGTTTAAAAGAGATCATGCCATTTAGAAATTTCTCAGCAGAATTTATTAACCACAAAGGAGGTTCTCCACTTTGTTTTGGGAGAGCAATTTCTGCAACGAAAAACGCAGCATTGATTGATATGATAATTGATGAAGATAATTTAATTCATCTTCATCAATCAGATTATCAATTTGATTTTGAAAATGCAGGCGCAATTATCGTTACCGAAAGTTTTTTAAATCGTTTGGGAATCAACAATATTGAAGGTCAAAAAAGAATTAAAGCACAAATTGGTGAGAGTTTTATTTTTTTAAAAATCATAGCTGTAGTTCGATCCATTCCGAGTGGTTATGAAGGTGCAGAATTTTTATGTTCTCCGAAATTCCAAAATTTTTACGAAGCATCAAAATCTTTAGATTACTCCCGAGGAGTCTTCACTTTTGTCTCCGACATGAAGGATGTAAAAAAGATGGAGCAATATTTTAATTCTAAATCCACTTTAAAAATCTCTGTAAAAAACGATTCAAAATTCACACTAACTACTGATAATCAACATTTTAAGTATAACATTCATAATGATTTAAAAAATAATGATCGCCTAGCTGTTCTACAGAATTTGTCAAATACATTTATCGATTATGATTTTTTCCCATTTTATCCTTTCACTACAGAGTATGAAAATGATGAAGTTTTAGATGCTCCAGAGAATTTAACTTTCATTTTTAATAAGTGGAAAAACATCAATCAGTTTAAAATTTTCGTTGATGAATATTTCCCCAATTTAAGGATCGACATGGCAGATGTAAAAGAAAAAGAAAACTTTGGATTAGTGAGCAATCTCACTTTTATACTTGCCATGTTCTTATTTTTATTTGGAGTTTTATCCGTAGGAGCATTGTTGTACGGAATGTTAAAAAACCATTTACAGCGGAACCGTTCGAATATTGGCACACTTCGAGCATTTGGTTGGAAAGGCAAAAATTTAAATCAACTCTACTTCAAAGTAGTTGCTTACTTTGTTGGGATGTCTTTGACGCCAGCAATAATTGCAGGAGTGTTGTTACATTTTGCTTTGCCTTTTTTTATTGACTTACTTACAGACAAAGAAGCTGTTTTCAATTTTTTCAATATCTATATTTTATTGGCTATCCTGTTTTTTGGATTGCTCTGCTATGGAGTGCTTTACCTCGTCAATTTGGGAATACTTAAAAAAACGCCAGGAGATTTAATTTATGAACGATAAAAAATTATACTAATGAATTACAAAATATTTTTACTTGCAATATTATTAACTGTTTCTTGTAACTCTTCAAATGAAACAAATACAAAAAAACAAAATCACAAAAATCAATCGCAAGATGATTTAAAAACGATGGTTGAATCACCTCAAAAAAGAAAAAAAATTGAGGCAAAGGTTTTAAAGATTGTTACCCAAGTTTTACAAAAACCAACACCTGCTGAATCTAATTTATCAAAAATTAAAATTGCTCCTCTACTCACTAAAGAATTAAAAAAGAACGAAGTAGAAAAAATACAAAACTATACTGAAGGAATTTTTGAAAGTGATTTTTATACGGAAATCAATTGTTGCAAAAATGATGTATTCTCTGATTGCTGTTGCGAAGAAGTTTTTGAGAACTATAAAAACACCTACCAACTTTATTTGAAAGATGCAAAATACGCTTCCGAAATTTTAGAATTAGATACCAAAGATAAAATCGTACAGAGCTGTAAAGTTTCCCAAGAATGGTTTGCTACATCAATAAAAGAACTCCAAAAAGAACAGCCCGATCGACAAATAGCAGAAGTAGTTGTAGAAGATTGGTAAAAAAAATAAAAAAATTTAAAAAGAAGTGATAACACATTTCACCTATTGGTATTAATAATAAACGATTGAAATTACAGTTTAGAATTTTTCACTTTTAAAAAATTTAATTATGGATAAAACAATTTATGGGCATAGAATCGGCGCAAATATTAAAGAGCCAGAAGCCCCAACTCAAGTAAAGTTAGTTCCTGATAATAAGACCTTAGTGGCTATGGCTTTTAATGATGAGCACGATGAAGATGTAGAGCCGGTAAGGTTAAAAAGTACCAAGGAAATTTTTGCTCACTACTCTCCAACTAAGGACGTGGTACTAAAAACAACCGATGGTGAATCAGAAGAATTGACTTTAAAGTTTAATCACCTTAAAGATTTTACAAAGAACGGAATCATAGAGCAAAGTAAGCTCTTACAAAATTTGGAACAAGAAGAAGATACCTACTCCCGTATGATTGATGTTTTTCAGCACAACAATAAACTTCAAAATGTTTTGGCTAACGAAGAACAAAAACAAGAGTTTATCGAATTATTAGAAACCTTAATTCAAGAACTAGAAGTAGCTTAAATCTTATTTAAGTATAAGTACACAATTATTGTTAATCATCTTTGGCAAAATTTTGTCCTCATACTTATAAAAATTAACGATTAACTTATTTCTCAAAATAAATTTTAAGATGGTCACAGTAGAAAATTCAATGCAACTTCAGGAAAAAGTAAAAGAAAAAGTACAAGTCCTGAAAAAACTCGGAGGGTTCAAAATTTTAGAAGGAGTGATAGATGGTAAGAAAGGAATTCGAGATATGAACCCTAGAAATGAAGCCCGTCGTGGAGCTTTTTTAACCGATACCGATAAAGCTGAAAAAAGAGCACAGCTTAAAAACGAATTAGAAATTTTAAAAGCCCTCGTACAAGAAAACAGTTTGGTAGAATCTATTGAACAAGCAAAAGCGAAGGCAAAAGAAATTGATGATACTTTTAAAGGAAATTTAAAAACGATTTTAAACGAAACTAGAGACTTAGAAATCAACTACCGATCAATTGATTTATTTTTCCGAAATGCCGGAGAAGAACTTATTCGAAATTTACACTTTTTAAATATTCCTTTGGAAGAATTTAAGAGTGCAGAAAATGCTCACCTTAGAGAAGGCATGAGAGAATTATTTGAAAATAATTTTGACCGGTACTCTCTAGAAGATAATTTTTCTTTGATGATTATTCCAGGCTATTTGGAAGACAGCTTACAACATTGGAGCGAAGAGTGTTCCAAACATCGAGTGACCTTGTTGACAGATTATTCTGATGAGTATGATTTTGAAAGTCTTGTTGACAAAGTGGAAGAGAAAAAAGTTGCCGGCGATGCTCGACATCTTGCTAACACAATTATGATTTGTAATTATGCTGTTGCAAGAAAAAGAATTGAAGGAGTCGAAGAAGATGATTTGTATATTCCTGTATCTGTTCCTTTGGGTGGAAAAATGTATAGCAACAATGGAATTCAACCTTCTGCAGGAAAGAAGCATGGAAAAATTGATGGCGTTTTAGGGACACGTATTCCTTTGTTACGCAAGCATGTGGATCAAATCGATAAGATGGGAATGATTCCAATTATTTTCGAAAAACATTGGGGAACAGTAGCGATGTCTGATACTACGCTTGCCAACGAAAGTGCTGACCCTGATTTAAAAGCAATCGGAGTGGTACGAGCAAAGGATTGGATTGCAAAAACACTCGAACATTATTTTAATGGTCAAGCTTTTGAATTATTTCATGGAAATAAAAGGAAAGAGATTCGAGGTCAGATGAATAAATTTTTCAATAAAATAAAAGGGCCCGGAAAATTAATTGAGTCTTACTCTATTGAAGGTCCTGAAAAAGATCTTGAAAATCCACAAGCTGTGAATATTTCAATTAATGTAAAACCTTACTTCGCAACAAAGCATTACGTGATTGATTTTTCAGGAACGGAAGGGCATTTTGAATACGAAGAACAAGAGGATTAATGTTCTAACTGGCAATATTTTTTTCTCATTGCCAACGCTCTTTTTTATTTTTTAATCAAAGTAATTTTTAACAGACAGTATCGAATTAATAGTTGTTAGTTGTAACAATTATTACCAGACACTATATTTTTTAAACTTAATTTTTTTAACAAAAAAAACAATTTTAATTATGGGATCAGTAATAAAATCCGAATTCAAAGTAGATGGTGTAGAAAGTGAAATCATCTTAGTTTCTTATTCATTTGATCAAAATGTAGACAACATCGGACAACCTGCAGGTGAAGTTCGAGGCGGACAAATTGCAGTTACTGTACGCTCTACTGGAAATGCTTACTTAGCAGAATGGATGTTTAACTCTGACATGAAAAAGAGTGGTGAAATCGTCTACACCGACAGAGAAGGTCAAACCCTTAAAACTTTAAGATTTGAAGATGCTTATTGTGTCGCTTACACCGAAGACTACGAAGCATTTAATGGAGAAAAAGTGAATGGTATTTCTCAAAAAGAAGGTGCAAAAGAATCTCTTTTACTTTCATGCAGAACCATCGACCTCGAAGGTAATTTACATGAAAACACTTGGGTGTAAAATCCACTTTTTTCTGACATTAATTTAATAATGTTGACCTACTTATAGAAGGCAATTGGCTCAACTCATGAGTCAATTGCTTCTGTAAAATTTAATCATTTCTTTACTCAAAATTAAATCCAATCATGGCTACTGGAAAAGCAATAATTAGCATAGGAGGTGCTCAACTAGATCCATATCATGTTCATGTGGAACAACGATTGGATTGGCATCATCGGTTTGAAATTACAGTCTCGACAGAGAAAGCACAGGTAGGTGCAGAGCTAGGTAAAATAAAAGAAGCTGCTGTAATCGATACCGCTCTTAACAAATACACCGGCAAAGAAGTTACTATAAATATCATCAGAGAAACAGGGAATTTTTTCTTTAAAGGATATGTCACTCATGTAAGATTGGATCAATCTTATGCGGGAGATTCTTTTATTATTTTTCAAGGATACTCTCCTACCTATTTTTTAGATGGTAGAAAAAGTGTGGATACTTGGGAAGAAAAAACCCTCAAACAAATTTTTAATGAAGTGCTCAGTACTTGCTCTGAAAGTATTCCCAAAAAAGTAAATCCCAATTTTACCGATCCAATTCTTTATGTGACTCGGTACAAAGAAACTCAATATCAATTTCTAAGTAGGTTAGCTGCAATTTATGGAGAGTGGTTTTATTACGACGGACAAAAGGTCGTATATGGAAAGCTTCCTTCAGGGAATTCAAAGGTTGATCTTACCTTTGGTTCTGATAGTATGTTGTCATTTAATTATGGACTCGACCTACGCCCCTCAAATTTCAAACAACAGTTTTACAAATATTTAGATAATGAATTATTGGATAAAAGTATGAAAAGTTTTCAGCCAGCTTGGTTGGATATTCATAGCAGATTGTCCCTTTCAAAATCTAAAAAATGGTTTTCAGAAGAAGGTATCGACCCTGTGATCCATGATGTAAAAGATGATAGTCATTTGAAATTTTTAGCAGAAGCAAAAAAATCTTCCCTCGTCGGAGACGTCGTAAACTTTAATGCACAGAGTGCCAACCCTAGCGTTACGGTAGGAGCAGAAGTCAACGTTAGTTCTAGAACGGGTTCTCATATTGGCAACTACAGAGTGGTTGCTGCCACCCATACATTTAATAGCAATCGAGATTATTTTAATGTTTTTCGAGCACTACCTATTACAACTCAAAGTCCTCCAATTAACAAAGGCGTTTTTTTTCCAGAAGCAGAACCTCAAGTAGCAGTAGTCAAAGAAAATGATGACCCTGAAAAACTTGGTCGAGTTCGAGTTCAATTCAAGTGGCAAGAAGAGATGACTCCTTGGATTAGAGTGGCAACCAACTATGCAGGTAAAGGCAAAGCACAAGGTGTAGTGGGCATGTATTTTACACCAGAGATTGGAGATGAAGTTTTTGTAGAATTCGAACAAAGCAATCCAGATCGTCCATACATTACTGGAGCAAAATTTCATGGAAAAATTCCTCCTGAACATTTTGATAGTGATAATAATTTAAAAGCCATCAAAACTCGAAGTGGGCATATCCTTGAATTTGATGACACAGAAGGTGAAGAAAAAATCACCATAATCGACAAAAACAAAAATGAAATAAAAATAGATACAAAGAAAAACACCATTTCCATCACAGCACTTGATACCATCAATCTTAATGCAACGACTATTAATCTCAATGCTAAAAAAGATGTCAATATCGTAGCCAAAGAAGAGTACAATTTGACCACCAAACAAAAAACAGATCAGGTAGAAAAAACTGCTTCTTTGACTGCTAAAGATATTCAGCAATCAGCATCGAGTAAATTTTCTGCAAAATCAAGTGGAGAAATGTCTATTTCATCCAAAGGAAAATTAGAGCAAAGAGGTGGACAAGTGAGTATTTCTGCTAAGGGACAAATTAAGATTAACTCTTCAGCCATCACTCAGATCAAAGCAAGTATTATCAAACTCAATTAATTGTTATTCCAAATGTTTTACATTTTACTAAATACAATTCCAGATGTAGAAAAAGATGCCATCTTGGGCGGAAATTTTCAAGACGAATGGGTCAATGAAATAGCATTTAATCAAGGAAAATATATTGATTCTATAAAAAATAACAATCCAATTACATTCTACTTAAATCCTTATGTCGTAAGAGGTCTTATGACTGATAAATTAAGTATAGCAAGTATTAACGACTTGGTTTTTTCCAAAAAAGTAAAAGAGGTTTTAGAAAATGGTTTGATCAACAATGCACAATTTTTCCCACTACGGATTGTGGATACTTATCATAATATTCGAGAAGTCCAATTGGCAGAAGCCAATGAAGAATCCATTCCGTTTCAAACTGAAATTTATGAAGATTATTTCATTTGCAATTTATGTGAGGTAGTCGATGCGGTGGATCATCAAGCTTCTGAGTTAGAATATTTTAACCCGATGCTACCGGATGTTGATATTGTAAAATCCCTACAACTTCAACTCAATCAAATTCCCGAAAGTAAAAAAATATTTCGTTTGGCGGATTGTCCTCGCATTGTGGTATTCAAAGAAGAAGTGGTTCAGGCTATTAAAAAAGCCAATTTGACAGGATTCGTTTTTGTTCCAATTTCAGAATATACTGAAGATATTTTTGAAGAAAATAAAAATCAAAGTTATCAAGACAACTTTCCAAAACCAACACTTAAGCCTCAACCAAAACAACAAACACTCACTTCTGATTTGGAGGATTTTCCAAAAAAAGAAACCAATAATCAACCTTCTCTGATGTCGGATTTATATGATGATACTTCACCGAAAATTCGAATTAAAAAAATCGTAAGAAATTAAAATCATGACAAATTATTATAACAATCCTTTTCCATTTCACAATATCCTTCAAAAAAAACGGATTGAAAAATTGGATTTAGAAAATTCGATTCGAAAACATTTGCGCTCACTTATTCTTATGCGAATTGGTGAATTCACTTTTGATCGGAATCTAGGTTTTGAGATTTGGGAATTCGATAACGAAGTTTTTTACCATGAATACGCACCTTACTTTGATGATAAAAAAACAAGGAAAGGACTTATGGAAAATGCTGCGGCTTGTACGCAATTCAAAAAAAACTTGGAGAGAATGGTTCGAGAAAACGAAATAAGATTGGATGTAAAAGATACTCAGTTTGGTTTTGAAAGAGTAGAAGGAAATTTGTCTGTTTATCAAAGAAAAATCAAAATCAGAATAGAGGGGAAAATTAAAAGCACAGGAGCACCTCTTACACCGCCTTTCGAAATGAACATTTTGTTTTCTCCATTTAAAGTGGAAATGACTTAAAGAAAATGGTATTCGGGCAATTCTTGTTGGAAAAGAAAATACGAAAAAAGGACAATAATTTTTAACAAAAAATCAATCGCAACTAAAAAATAAATCATGACAAAAACAAATAAAGAGATTGCAAAAGATTTATTAAAATCCGCAAATTATTATTGGTACGATGATAATGAAGATCGTGCCACATCCATTGATCCTAATTCTTTTGACCCGATTGTAGATAAATTATTTAAAGCCAATGCGATGGAGTTAGAGAAACTCTACGCGGAGATTGACGAATCGCAAAATACAATTATTACAAAATTATCAGAAAATTTAGTGCCCGATCAATCGTTGCTTCCTGAGCCTAGTTATACCATTGCCCAAATCACTCCAAAGGCTGAAAGACTCAGCATCACTCCTCATGATCGTTTTCAAATGGAGGGAGTCAATGATGAAGGGGAAAGAATACAATATTATTTTACCTCTTTGTTTGAGCATCATTTTCCAAAATGTAAAATTAATATTATAGCTACAGAAAACATCGCTTTAAAATTTGAAAAAGATAATGTAACCACCATTTGTGAAAACTCAAATAACCAAATGACTTCCTACATGTGGCTAGGTTTAGATCTAGGGAAAATTGAAGATGGCGACATCGTTTCCTTTTTTTTGGGAAATAAAATTTTTGATGAATTTGAAAAAGATTATTCAATTTTCCATACTGCCAAGTGGTATGTAAATGGCGATCCAAACAAAGAACTAAATGTGCAAAATGGTTTAGATTATTTTCAAACCATTTTAAAAAACAAAAGTAATTCCTCATTGATGGAAGAATTACAAATCGCTAATTCTTATGAAAAAAGAATATGCACTCGATTTAGAAATGGATTTATTCAAGTCCCACTCACCTCTGAAACTTTTAAAGAAAAAAATAAAATTCCTAAAGCTTTAAGTGATAACAATCTGATCAAAAAGGAATATATAAATGAGTCTTTAAGTTGGATTCAAATAAAATTCCCGATACCAATTTCAGGAGAGTTTTTGAAGAAAAATCAATTACACTCCAATTGCATTCCATTGGTCAATCGGCGAAGAATTGAAAAATTTGTGGTTAAGCAAAATTATGACAGAATACTTTTACCGATGCCTACGGAGGATGATTTTTTGGATATTGATAAAGTTCAAGATGTCATGCACTTAGCCGAAAATTCAGACGAAGGTTATCAAAGGATGACTACGCTTGATAAAGATTTTAAAGCAGGGACATTTAGCATTAGAAATGGTGATCGCATTCGAAGATTAAACCGAGCAGATGCTACTCAGCAGATTTATCGATTGCTAGAAGTCATTCAAGAGGAATACAATACTTTTAAAGAAGATGGCATCTCTCGATTACGTGAAGATTTTGACATAATAGAAGAAGCAATTGAGCGAATCAAAACCAATATGTCTGATTTTTTTCGAGAAAAAATTACTCAGTCACCCTATTTCGGTATCGCATATTTTCGACCCAATATTAATCGCATCGATTATTCTTATTGGGAAACTCAAGGAGATTCGATTAAGCACTTAGGGGAAAAATATAACCTTAAAGTAAGCTCAAAAGATATTCATATCACAGAGAGTAAATCGATCACTCCTATTCAAAAAGGAAGAGGAAAACTAAATGAAGAAGAATATATCCAACAATTGAAAACCTCTCTTTTATCTCGAGGAAGAATAATGACGAGAGCAGATATTGAATTGTTTTGCAAAAATAGATACGGTCATTTCCTCAAAGTAAAAGGCATTAGAAGAGCAGTAATGATGGGAGCAGATAATCAGTTGGAAAGAGGATTATTGGTCATGATTCAATTTACTCAAAACCTCTCTTCACTAGAGAAGGAAATGATTAGAATAGAATTGCAAAACGATTTAAATGCCAAGAGCGCATTTTTTACACCTATAAAAATTGAGTTGGTTTGAAAATATAACAGTCCAACATTTACTATAAATCTAATACTGAAGGAAAATGAAAGATACAGATTTGATTTCGAGACTAGAAGGTTTCTTTCGTTCCATCGTTGAACGACCAGATGTAGATATATTGTTAGAAAGTTTTGTAGGATTAATTCTTTTGGAAAAAAATGAAGGAATAAATAGGAATGACATTCATATTATTCCAAAAGAAAACAAGCAACGAAGTTTTAAAAATGACATCATTCCCATTCCTGCCAACATCAAAGATGAAAAGGATTTGGATACAGAATATTTTCATTTAACTCCTGATAATCAATTAGTTATATACACGAGTCGGAGTTCGGTTTTAGATAATTTGCCAGAAGGCATTTATACTGAACCTGATAATTTTGATGAATTTCAAATAAAAGAAAATGAAGATTCGTGGCTCCATGGATACGAAGGCACTCTAAAAAAAAGAAAGGATGCTTATCGAAAAAAACAAAAAGAAGAACTGAAAAGTGCACAACGTTTTTTTATTCCATTAGAAATCGAATACAATAAAGTCAGAATTCATCGTGAACTAAATGAAGTTCATGCTACTGAAAATTTTAAAAAAATCATTTCTCCTTTTTGGACAAAAGGAATAATTGAAAATGAAAAACGTAAGAGGTTTGTTACAACACTTCATTTAATTCCCTACATCATTGGAGACAAAGTAAAAACGGAAGCTTTAATTCAATTTGTTTTGGGAACAAAGGTTAGTCTTTCATTTTCAGTTGATGAGAGTTTTGAAATGAATGATAAACTACAAAATAAACTCACAGGTAACACACAAACCTTAGGTTACAATATGAGTATCGGAAATCGAATTTATGATTACCTACCCATTTGTACACTTACACTTGAGGGACTTTCTAATGAAGCCTTCTACCAATATTTTGATTCACACTCAGCAGAAAGAAAATTAGTTGACGACATCATTCAGCATTATTTCCCATTGGATGTAGAAGTCAAAATTGATTTTTTATTACAAAAAGAAAAAGAGTTAAAAGAAAGAAAAAGTCGAGTTACGATACTTGGTTTTTCATCAACACTAGGATAAATAACAATAAAATTACAAATACAATGATACCAATTCACCAGATCAATTCAGCTAGCAAACTAGCCATAGAAATAGCTCAAAAATTAGCTCAAGATGCGAACCATTCTACATTTGGAGCGCCGCATCTTTTGATGGCATTACTCAACAATCGAGTAGGGATCGCCAGCCTGATTGCAATGATGGAAAAAGATATTCCCTACCTTAAAAGTTGGGCGCAATATCGAATGGATGAATATCAATCGAGTGGACTTCCAATAGATGAACCCGAAGCAGATGAAAATATCAAACGAGTAATTGATGTTGCCAAATCTTTTATGCTAATGTTCAATCAAAATAAAATAGAACCATTTGCATTGCTTTGCGCTTTAACGAGACCAGAGGTAGGTTTTCCAAAAGGGCACTTGGGAAGTTTACGATTGACAGAAGATGAATTGGTTCAGTTTCAATTGAATGAAGCTTCTTTGCAAAATGCACTTCAACCAACTCGAAATTCAAATAATGGAGAAGCCATTTCGAATCATTCTCCAGCCAATACAAAAACCTTTTTGCAATTCTGTGTAGACAAAGTTGCACTTGCTTCGCAAGGCAAAATTGATCCCATATTTGGAAGAGATGAGGAGATTGGAAAAATAGAAAATATCCTTTGCCGACGTACCAAACCCAATGTCATTGTGATAGGAGAAGCAGGTGTTGGCAAGACAGCTTTGATTGATGGCTTTGCACTTAAAATTGCTCAAGGAGAAGTTTCTGATTATTTTAAAAATGCCAAACTTTTTCAATTGGACATTGGGGCATTGATTGCTGGCGCATCTTATAAAGGAGAAGTCGAAGACCGCCTAAGAAAAGTTTTACAAGAAGTAAAGCGAATGGAAAAAGTCATTTTATTCATTGATGAAATCCATATGATAATGGATTCGAATGGAGGAACCAATGGAATCGCTAATTTACTAAAACCTGAATTGGCACGGGGAGAATTAAATGTAATTGGAGCAACAACAATCAAAGAATATAAAATGCATTTGGAAAAAGATCCTGCATTTAGTCGCCGCTTTGATGTAATCGAAGTGGAGCAACCTGATGTAAAAAATGCAATCAAAATGATCTCTGGTTTAAAAAATCTTTTTGAAGAACATCACCAATTTCAATTAGAAGATGAAGCATTAGTGGAGACTGTTAAAATGGCAAAGCGATATTTCCCTTCTCGTTCGCTACCTGATTCTGCAATTGATTTGATGGATAAAACAATGGCTTCATTTCGAATCCTCGAAGATAATTTAGAAGCGCGAATTGCTAAGGTAAAAAGTGAATTCGAAACCATGAATGTGATGCACACTTCTGAGGAGTGGATGGAGTTTTGGGAAAGTTCAATTAGCACCTTATCGCAATTAGCTTTAGGCGAAATCAAAATCAATGAACCTAATATTCAAAACACTCCAGAAGAGTGGAAAGTTCTTGTAAATGAATTGTTATGGAAGTTGGAAGAACAGGCTAAATTTCCCAAAACCGAAATCACTAAAACCGATATAGCAAAAATAGTTGCCCTAGCTACAGGCATTCCTACTGGTAAAATAGAAGGTGACGAACAGCAGAAACTATTGAATTTTGAAGCATTACTTCAATCAAAAGTAATAGGTCAAGACCATGCTGCCAAAACGGTTGCAAATGCCATTCGTCGTAGTCGTTCTGGGCTAAAAGAAAAAGGAAAACCTATTGGTAGTTTTTTGCTAATTGGTCCAACAGGAACTGGAAAAACAGAGCTTGCAAAAGCTATTACCGATATTCTTTTTAACGATAAAGAAAACTTGATTCGTTTCGACATGTCGGAATATATGGAAAAACATACTGTGTCTCAGCTCAAAGGTTCCCCAAAAGGATATGTGGGATATGGCGAAGGAGGATTGCTAGTTGATCAGATTCGATCGAAGCCTTATTCGGTTGTTTTATTTGACGAAATCGAAAAAGCGCATCCTGATATTTTTCAATTATTTCTACCTGTTTTGGATGAAGGATATTTGAAAGACACCTTGGATAAAAAAGGAAATTTTGCAGACTCCGTAATTATTTACACTTCGAATGCTGAAGCCACTTGGTGTGTCGAACAATTCAAAAATGGTGTTGTCCCTAGCGAAACTGATATTCGAGATCGACTAGTTGCCAATGGACATTTCAAACCTGAATTCTTAAATCGCTTGGATGCAATTATTCCATTTTCTCCTATTTCGAAAAATGATTTAGTCAAGATTCTTGATTTACAATTAAAGCGATTACATCAAATGCTGGGTGAGAAAAAAATCACTTTATCGATTTCACCTGCTGCAAAAATGTATTTGGTGGAGCAAGGTTACTCTCCTGAATTTGGAGCAAGACCATTGAAGCGGGTGATTGATACTTTCCTTGGAGACCAACTTTCAGAAATGATTATTGGTAGTCAAGTGATGAGCGGACAAGAAGTATGTATTGATTACCAAGATGATTCACTTTCCTTTGAAGTCATGGTTCGAGAGGAAGCATTGATTGCTTAATTTTTTTTTAAAACCAAAATTCATGTCAAGACCAGCAGCACGAATTACAGATATGCACACCTGCCCAATGGCATCGCCCAACCCTCATGTCGGCGGACCTATTTTGGACATAGGTGTGCCTACTGTTTTAATTGGAAATCTGCCTGCTGCTGTGCTTGGAAATATATGCTTGTGCGCTGGACCACCTGATATGATTACAAGTGGTTCATCGACTGTTTTGATTGGTGGACAACCAGCAGCAAGATTAGGTGATAAAACTGTTCATGGTGGCGTAATTATTAAAGGTAAACTCAATGTACTCATTGGCGGAAGTAGTACAAAAATTTCATTTGATTGGGGAAGTATTTTGGATGGTGTTCAGTTGGGACTTGATGTAGTTGGATTGATTCCAGGGTTCGGTGAAATTGCTGATGGGATGAATGCAATTATCTCATTGGGTCGAGGTGATTATCAAGGAGCGGCTTTGAGTGCGGCATCTATGATTCCATTTGCAGGATGGGGAGCGGCAGGTGCGAAACTTGGAATCAAAGGCGAGAAAGCACTTGGTGTTGCTGCCAAAGTTGGCGAAATCACAACTAAAGTTGCTGACCCAATTACTAAAAAAGCTCGAAAAGAATTAGCAGAAAAATTTTACAAAGATGCTGGCTTTCCAGATGATGCTATTCAAAATCATTTAAAAGGAATAAATTTGAATCATCCAGTTGAAGTAGTCGAAATTCCAAAAGGAAAAACACTTTCGCAACATCAAGCACCTGAAAGCGATTGGGTGGGGAACTATTTTGCTGAAAAAGGAACTGAACCATCCAAGCTTGGTATCAATCCAAATGCAGCAGACAAATTTGATGTAAATGGAAGTCTCCCAAAAGTAGAAACAGATTATATTGCAACAGAGTCAGTTGACGCATTGAGAAGTACTTCTTCACCAGCCTTGGATAATTGGTCGATGGATATCAGAGGGCCAAAAACCGAAAATAGTTTTGTTATGAAAGGAGATACTTTTCAAACCGAAGGAGGCGCAACTCAATATTTTGTTCCTAAAAAAGAAAAATTTAAAAAATGAATCAAACAGAAGCATTGGAAATTTTAGAATTGGCTTTAGAAAAAACTATCAGCAAAGGAATGGAAAATTGGCAACCGATTGCATCCACGAAGGTTCAATTGCAATATTGTGTTGCTGCTTTAAAAGCAGAAAATGATAGAAGCCGATTGAGAGACATCATGTTTTACCAATATGCGATTCATGAATTTGAAGGAAGCGATCCTGACCTTGCTAACCAATTACACCAGGCAACAAGAGTTGTAGATTTAATGTTAGAAAATAAATTATAAAATGACAAGTGAATATTTTCTTTTTGATAAATGGGGAATTGCAATCCCTAAATTTCTTTCAAAAGCTAGCGAGCAGCAAGTGAAAGCAATTTATCCAATTGCATCGAAACGCCCTAAAATTATTTTTATCAATGACAATCAAACGGTCACTTTAGCTTTTAATTTGACGGCTGATAAAATTCGCCCTGACCAATTAGAAGAATACAAAACCAATGTTTTTGAACCTCAATTCCAACATCCCAATATTGAGATTTTGCGAAGCGAAATCGAATCTATCAATGGAACAGAATTTATATTATTTTCCTTCATCGCTCCAAATATTCAATATGATTTGTATAATTCTTTTTTCATTACAAGTTGTGATGGGAAATTATTTTTAGGTGCATTTAGTTGCCCTGCGAGTGAAATTAAGAATTGGAAAAGAACAGAAAGGACGTTGCTTCGATCTTTAAAAATGCTTTCTAAGAAATCTTAACAACATTTTCCAATGGCAAAATTTAACTACCCAAGAGATAATAAAGAATATCGTTTAAATGATTTTAAACATGTAAAAAAAGTTTTAGATGATTTTTACAAAAACAAAATTTACTCCGATGAATTTATGTACTACCACCTTTGTAGAAATCATTTTAATAATTTTATGAATTACTCAAAAGTTCATGGCATTTGGCAATACAAAAAAGTAACCCGATTGACGAAAGCTTATGGAGATTCCTATCGTGATAATCTTGGATTTATTTGGGAAGAACAATCCACTTTAAAGAATTTTTTCCATATGCCAAAAGGCAATTATTTTAAAAGCATGATTGGATTCGAAGATCCTTATAGTAGAAAATTTCTTCGAGATGATAAGTATACTGGATTGGATGGAGAATTTGAAATGATAATCAGAAAGGATGGCTTAAGAGTAGATGGTATTTTACATCATGTTCGACAAGAAACTTATAATTTTGGCAAAACTAAAGATGGTTCAAAACATGTAGGATTGGATGTTGATCCTCATAGAAAAAATGATAACTATTTGGTGAAAATGAAAATGGGGAAAGTCGTGATTGATGAAACCACACCTAAAGCTACAATTCCAAACCACTTGCCTGAAGCTCGTTTTCTAAGAAGACAAATGTATTAATTACAAACCCTCCGATCTCAAAATCAACCCAATTGCATATTTTTCTTTGGTAGGGATAACAGGTTGAAAACTCATTTTATTTGGTTCAAAATCAATTTCATCCGCAGAAATCAAAATATCTCCGAAGCTTTTTTGTGTTTTTTCTAAACTTGTAAAAGTACTGTTATTCATTTCATTCAATCGTCGATCATAGTCTTTAATAACTTGATTGCTAAAAAGAACAACCAACCAATCTTCTCCTTTTTCTAAACGCAAAGCACTACTCAACGAAGGAATAATCAACTCTGCATGTTTGCTTGGAAAATAAGTTGGCATTGGTGGAACACCATCTTTTTCAGTTGCTTTTGGATAATGCGATTCCGCTAATCCATCCGAACCAATGCTAAAAACATAAACATATTTTCCTTCTGGCACTTGAGTGGTCGCTAATTGAAAAAGTTTGCCGGCATTCCAATCATCAACCATTTCATAAAATTGATGCGTAGAATTATATTGAACAGGTACGATATCAAAGGTTGGGATTTTTTTATCAAATTGATCCCGAATCGCATTTCCATATTCATCTTTTTTAGAACCAGTAATATGTCTAAATTCAAAGTTTCCACTTAGTCCAATTTCTGGAGTAGGAGCAGCAGTTTTAATTTCATTTTCCAAAACCACTTGAAATGCATACCGGCATCGTTTAGCAAATTCATCATAACCAATTTTTACAAAACCATTTTTCCCCCAATCCGAACCAAAACTATTTAAAAATTCAAATTGCTTTTCATACTCATCATACCCTACAAGAACCATTGCATGACCAAATGTTTCGCCTGCTCCTTCATCTTCTTCTGCCGCCCAAACTTCTTGATCTTCATCTACAAATCGAAAACTTGTAGTCAACTCCATTCCTACAATTACAGGTTTGTCATTAGCAATCGATTTTCTAACTTTATCAATTTTCACTTCTTCAGAATCATCGACTTGAAACAAAGCAACATAATCTTTGATTTTATAAAAAATAGCCTCTTCTTTAATTTCCGAAGAAGGAATTTCATTACAATTAGATATTTTTTTATCAAAGTTTTCGGCAAGGCAGTCACCTTGGTTTTTCAATAAATTCATCGCTTCGATGAGCGATGCGCCGCTATTGCAATCTTCTGGATTCAGAATAATTTGATTGTAAATAAAGAGTGCTGAATTTGCCAATTTAGTATTTCGATTCCGATTAATTTCTTTTTGCTGAATCGCCCTTGACATCGTTAGCAAGCCATATCCACTAGACCAACCAACACATGAAGACATCCCTCCTTGATCCCCAGCAGATGGGCAGTATTTTTTTAAATTGTGTTCTAAAGGAATTTCATTATATTTATGTCCTCCATAGCGAGGTTGAACTGGAACTTGTTTATAAGCCTTATCATCAAAGATTAGCCCTGAGAATTCAGGAGGATGCTGACCTATTATTTTCCCTAAAAAAAAGAAATAAAAAAAGAAGACAGGTGTAAGTCTTTTCATAACATTTGTAATTGTTTAAATAGTAAACGATACGAATCTATATATTTATTCCACGACTTGTAAATATGTTATCAAAAAAAATAAAGAAAAGTGATAACATGTTTCTGTTTTTGGAATAAATTCAAAAATCATTAAAAACTCAAGTCTATTAAATTATGAAATACTTGAAATGGTGTTTTCTGCTTTTGTTTTGTTTTTTTCAAATAAAAAAAACGAGTGCGGAAACACTTTCGGAAAAAAATTACAAAGTGCAGGTCGTTAAAAAAGTTTACGAGTCTTTGGCTCAAACTGTTTTTAATCATCAAAAACAAGATTTGCCGAGTATCGAAATTGTAAAAAAAGAAAAATTTATTGCAAAATATTACAAGCGTTCCAATCGAATCGTACTCGAAGAAAAGGCATACGATATTTGTATAAAAATGGAAGCAGATTCTATCAATGCATTATCATTTATTTTAGGTCATGAGTTTGCGCACTATTTGCATCACCATCTCCAAAATGATCATTCCAGTTGCATTCAGATGGACAAAGATGATGCTTACCTCACTCGGCTAAAGCAAGAACAGGAAGCAGATTTATTTGGATTATTTACTGCTTATCTAGCTCATTATGATGCAATAGATATTGCTCCAAAAATTTTAGATGAATTATATCAAGCATATGATTTCCCAGAAGAACTCCCTAATTATGATCCACTCAAAGTTCGTCAACGAACCAATAAAGCTGCTATTAAAAAAATAAAAAAACTAATTCATCTTTTTGAAACAGCTAATTATTTGACTGCAATTGGAGATTATACCAAAGCCTCCGTTTTTTATCAAACCATTTTAAAAAATTATAAGAACTACGAAATCTACAATAATCTTGCTGTTGTCATCACTTTGGATGCTATTGATTTATCCTACAACAAAAACATTCCTTTTATTTATCCATTAGAATTGGATCTGTCTTCTAGGCTTTATAAATGCCGTGAACCTTTTGGTGCAGGTTTTCAAACGGAAAGGAAAAAGATGTTGCGAAAAGCAAGGGAGTACTTAATCAAAGCAAAGGAGTATGATCCATTTTCGGTTTCTGTACAAATCAATTTAGCTTGCGTAAATGATTTGTTACAAAATTATGATGATGCATTATTGAATTTAAAAAATGCAAAAAAATTTCTTCCCTCTACTGCTCAAAAAGGACATCTTAAAATTATCGAAGGTATCGTAAATTTACATTTAGGAAATAAAGATTTGGCAGAACAAAAGTTTAAGGAGGTAGTTCAAAAATTTTCAGGAACCAATCAAGTTATTGCAAAAAACAATCTCAAGGCACTTCAAGGTGAAGTACTTCGTCCTAAGCAATTTGCACAAAAAGTAAGCGAACGAATTGGGAAAAATGGATTGGGTAATTTAAAAAATTATCCTCTTCAAAAAACACTCGTATCCAATTATATTCTTCGATATGGTGAAGATGGAAATACTTCTTTTTCACTAATAGATCGAGCAAGCGCTAATAAAACTTATCTTATCCGAACTAGAGATCAACAAAAGAAAACATCAACTCATCTTGGAATAGGTTCGACTGAAAAAGCGGTAAGAAAAAAATACAACAATGAAATTATAAAAAACATCCCAACGGATAAAGGTTCTTTTATAGTTATTCCTGCAAAAGGTTTAATCTTCTTTGTAGGTTCAAAAGGCAAGGTGAAAGAATGGGGAATTTATCAGATGTAAATAAAAAAATATTTGAAATGAATCGAATTTTATTTTTCATTTTATTCATAATTACTTCCATCGAAGTTGCTGGTCAACAGTTACCAATTTTCACTCAGTACCGTGAAAATATTGGATACATTAATCCTGCGGCTTTAAGTTCTGATTATTTTGTTTATGAATATAATATGTCTTTTGGGGTTTCTCATAGGAGCCAATGGGTGGGTTTTGAAGATAGTCCTTCTACTCAAACTTTTCATGGAGAATTTTTGACCGATACGGAAAGATCTTTCGAGTTACTCACAGGAGGATATATTCTAAATGATAAAACGGACCCGATGGGAATGACTGGAATTTATGGAAGAATAGCTGCGGTGATGACCGATGATGATATTTATTATCAAGGATTTTCTGCAGGTTTAACATTTGGAATGGTACAATATCGAATGAAATTAGATGATTTGGCCATTCAACATTCACAAGATATTTCAGCAGTTAATCGAACTAAAATTTTTCCAGATGTAGGGCTTGGTCTTTTTTATTATAAACGTGTTGGAAAAGGAGATTATTTTTATTCAGGAGTTTCTGTTCCTCAAGTTTTTGGATTAAATCTTACTTATGAAAACGATTCCGAAGAAGATTTTTCTATCAAAAGAATTCAGCATTTTTATGGCTTGCTAGGTTATTACAAATTTATTAATGAAAATGCTTTTATCGAAATATCCGCATGGCCCAAATATGTGGCTAATAGTCCATTTCATTTAGATGCAAATCTTCGTTATCAATTTTCTAATACTTTATGGCTAGGAGTTGGAGGATCAACGGCAGGGAGTGTGCATTTAGAATTTGGAGTTGTTCTAGGGTACAATATTGGTTTAGAAGATTCTATTATTCGAATTGGGTATGGCCATGATCCTACTAGTAAATCTACTGCAACTCCTAATAATTTTGGAGCTTCGCATGAGATAAATATTTCATATTCGAAAACTACATATTAAGTTTTGAGAAAGAGAAAGGGAAGAAGGGAAAAAGGGAAGACGGATTTACGATTTATGATTTGAGAAGTTTGACGAATAATGGTGAAACACTCCTCAAAAGTATTCGTCAAACTTCTCAAATCATAAATCGTAAATCCGTCTTCCCTTTTTCCCTTTCTCTTTTTCAAAATCCGCTATTCGATGAATTTGTGAATAATAAATTTATCGTGCTAAAAGTATGAGGTTTTAAATCTTTTCTAAAACCAATAAAAAAGTAGAATTAATGAAAAGTACTCACCTCGAATTCATTAGATTGATACGCTCGAGGCATGTATGGATTTTGATCGGTTTTAGTTTTGTCTTTCTCTTTTATAATCATTGGGACCCGTTTGGAAACAAATTGATATAATTCATTCAATGTAAGACTATTGTTATTACTGTCAATGTTTGCTTGTAATCCATTTTTATTGTAGCCATTCATAGCCTCAATAATTGCCTTGGTAAATGCGCCATTTCCCCATTTCTCATCTTCAAAAGAATATTCATTTGCTCCACAAGAAGCAATTACTTTAAAGTTATTAGAAAGTAAATTTTCACTCTGTGCAATTGCTCCACTAAAACAAGCATCAATGAAAATCAATTTTTGGCAAGGTATCATTTTTAAAACCTCAATAATATTACTTTCAAAATCTAAGCTATAACTTGAAGCATAAGCTCCATCAAAAAAGGATGCTTTGATACGAAATTTCCCATTGCCTTCATCAATAAAACCATGAGAGGAAATAAATAGGATAATTACATCACGATCTTGAATAATTCCTTTTTTCCATTTTGTTTTCAACTCCTCAATTGCCCTTTCTAGCGTTCCTTTATCTGTGTTATTTTCACCTGTGTATATTTTTGGGTATATATTGTTATACAATTTGTCTTTTCCTTTTTGGTTGGCAAATGCATTTGAAAAATCAATGGCGTCCTTTGCTGGAAATTGAAGATCAGGATGCTCTATTCCAATAGAAACTATATGCAAATCGGGTTGAATTGGCGCAAAAACAAAAACCTTTGATGGCGTGACAGCTTCTCCTGCCTCATTTTCAACTCTAATGGCAACTTGGTTTTCTCCTTTACCAATATCAATTTTTTGAGAAAAAATATAGCGAAATAAATCACCATCTTTTGTTTCATCCAAACTTACTTCGTCATATTTTGCACCGCTTTTCTCCAAAGGTTTATTATCAATTAGTATTTGAAAATGTTGCTTTTTTAGAGGATGAGTTGATACGGCAGTTACTTTAATGTCTTCTTCAGGTTTTTCTATTTCTATTTTCTCTAATCCAAGATGAGAATTCCAAACGACGACAACAGGAATGTTTCGTGGATTATCAGTTTCTGTTTCAGGTACAAGTTTTTGATGTTCATTGATAGATTCTACATCCAATAAAAAATCTCGTTCGTCGCCAAATTCTGCAGTTGATTCTCCTGCTCGACAAGCTATTTTAACTTGCTTCGCTAAAAAGGTTTCTTGTATTTCAAAATCAAATGATAATTTTTGGCTAGCTCCGGGAGGGAGGTTTTTAAAAAGAAATTTTTGCTGGGTTTTATTAATTACTTTGTAAGGAAAATGAAAATAGAAATAAACTTTCTCTGCTATTTTATTCCCTTCATTTTTAAGTTCTATGTGAAGTCGAATCGTTTCTCCACGCTTTGCTTTTTTAGCGGAAGGGTTTTCCAATTCAAATTTAGGTTTGATAATCGCCAACTGAGGAGTAGGACTACTTTCTGTTTTTACATGAAATTCGATAGATGGAATTTTTCTGTTTTGATGCTCTCGAAATGCTACTTCAAAATCATTTGCCCCTGAACGAATATTAATATCCGAATAAAAAGGAACACTAAAATATTGAGTTTCTTGCGCTGGTAAAAAACCAATTTGTAAATCTTTATAATATTTTAAACCACTCGTCTGGCAAGCTTCACAATGAACTTTTGCACGTAAATTAAAAACGTCTGAATCACTATTATTTGATATTTTATATAAAAGATAGCCCCGTTCTGATTCTTTGATAGACTTGTCTTTTCCATCAAAAACCACTTTCACCAATTCTGATTTTATTTGAATAGGGGCATCACTTTTTGGAAACTCATTGGGAGCATATTTTATCACATAAGCATCTTTATTATTGGCTTTTGTAGTAGAATAACCTGCTACGATAATACTCCCATCAGAAGTCTCGATAATAGAATACCCCTTGTCTTCTTTTTTCTCACCTTCAAATTTTTCCCAATTTTTTTCTCCAGCTTCATCTATATTTTTAACCCATACTCTTGCCCTCCTTGCACCTGGTTTGAAAGAATTATTTGCTCCAACAAGTGCAAACGTTCCATCACTACGTTGGATGATCCCAGTACCACCATCTTCTGATCGGCCTCCAAATCTATTCTTTGAAATTAGACTAAGGTCTTGATTGATTTTTAAAAAACATAGGCTCGTTCTTTTATCACTTGGATAAGCTGCTGTTCCTGTAACTACAATATTTTTCTCTTTTGTAAAAAATATATCTCGACCTTCTTTCCCTTCTTTGCTCTCAAGAATAAGAGGATCGCTAAATGAATTTCCGTTTCCATCAATTGCAATGGCAAATAATTGTTTTCGTTTTTCCTTCTGAATATAACCTGTAATAAAAACTTTCTCTTCATCAGAAACAATACCAGCATTGGCGAATGTAATTAAATTGTTATATTGCCAATCCTCTTCCCAAATTAATTCTCCTTTACTATTTAATCGAATGACCCAAGCTTTTCCATTTCGAGTACCAATGGCAATTAAATCTCCATTTGGCATTTGAAAAATATCTTCAAAAATATCAAACCCTGAGCTTCCATAAATTTTATCCCATTCGGTGATCCCTTTATCGTTTACTTTTATCAACCAACCATCTCGACCGCCTTTGTAACCGCTAGCAGGCGATTCGGTATATCCTGCTAAAACATAACCTCCATCGAAGGTTTGAACCACAGCTTTAGCTCCATCATCTTTGTTTCGACCTTTTCGTTTTTCAAATGAAATAACGTCTCCATTTTCATTAGTATTAAAAAAATACATATCCTTCCCTCCATTACTTTTGGATTCGGTTTCGCCTACTGCAAAAAAACCGCCTTGCATATTTTCTACAATTTGATGGACGACATCAAAACGAGAACCACCATAAGTTTTGTCCCAAACCATTTTGGGTTCAGCATAGGTTTGTGCGAGGATTGGGAGTATAGAAAAAAGAAAAAAAGTAGCTAAAGTTATTTTTTGAAATTTCATCCGTTTATTTTTCCAGCTAAAAGTGATAACAATTTGATAGGTAAGGAATTAGTATATGATAAAATCTATTTTTTATTTCGTCTTGGCATTTTCCTAAAAAAGCAAAATGATGGCATATGTTACATCTAAGTTAGATGTTTCTTTCATTCTTTTCTAAAAATCATTAATCGTTTTGTATTTTTGGAGGCTGCCTTTCCAATTCTTCCGAAAACTACACATATGAAATCAAGCAAAATGAAAATTTTTAAAGCCTATAGTTTCAATACATCATACTCTTTTTATTTTTTAAAAAAATTATTATGTGTCGTTTTTCTTTTAGTTCCTGGTTTGGTTTATTCTCTTTGTATTTCTCCTAACCATCCAAAGTATAATAGTTTTAATAAAACGAATATTTCTCCACCTTGTTTGACTGTCGATGGCTTGGCTTTGGAGGAATTTTATAATAGTGCAGGAGGAGACAATTGGACTTATACTGCTACAACTTATAATGACGGAACAGCCAACTTACCAATTCCTAATGCTGGAACTCCTTGGGACTTTAATACGCCTTACAGCACATGGCATGGGGTAGGTGTGGATGCTGATGGATGTGTTACTGTTTTGGCTTTAAATAATAATGGGTTGGTTGGGAGTTTGACTGATTTGAATATTCCTAACCTCACCACTTTTGTATGTTATGAAAATCAATTGGCAGGTACAATCATAGATTCCTCTAATATACCAAACTTAGTAACGTTTGCATGTTCTGGTAATAATTTAACAGGTGCAATTCCTGATTTTTCTAATCTTCCAAATTTACAGAATTTCTTTTGCTCTTCGAATCAGTTAGCAGATACGATTCCGAATTTTACGAACCTTCCAAATCTTAGTCGCTTAGATTTATTTAACAATCAGTTAACTGGAAAGATTCCGAATTTTTCTGATTTGCCAAATCTTAGTTTTTTCAATTGCTCTCAAAATCAACTGACTGAATCTATACCGAATTTTTCAAATGTACTGAATCTTAGTTTCTTTTATTGTTCTAATAATCAACTTATAGGTGAGTTACCCGACTTCAGTAGCAGTTCTGTTTTAAACGATTTTCAATGCGATAATAATCTTCTTTCAGGTTGCTTCCCTCCTTTCATTTGTAACCTTGCAATGTTCGATGCATCCAATAATTTAGAAATGCCTTGGCAAGGTGATCATACTAATTTTTGTAATGGAGATCCTCAAACAGGTGCTACGTGCGATGATGGACAAATCCCCACAACAGGAGATATGATTCAAAGTGATTGCTCATGTAGTGGAGTGATTGTTTGTAATAGGGAGGGTGATTCGTTGGCATTGGTTGCATTGTACAATAACACCCAAGGAGCATCTTGGTCAAACACCTGGGATTTAAATACCCCAATAGATACATGGTATGGCATCACGACAAATGCAAATGGATGTGTCACTCACATTCAATTTTATGGAAATAATTTAAATGGAAGTATTCCAAATGAAATTGGAAACCTTAGTTTATTACAGGATTTGGCTATCGCCAGTAACTCAAATTTATCAGGTAGTATTCCAAACGAAATTGGGCTGTTAACGGAGCTGGAATTTTTGAGTCTCAATAATAATAATTTAAGTAATTCTATTCCTTCTAATATTGGTAATCTTTCGAATCTAAAACTTCTAGAATTATCTAATAATCAATTAGTGGGTAGCATCCCAAATGAAATTGGGCAATTGAATAGTTTGAATTCAATACTTCTTTATTCAAATAATCTGACTGGAAGTATTCCTTCAAGTATTGGTAATCTTTCTAATTTAAACAATTTGAATGTAGGAATAAACCAACTAAGTGGAGCTGTTCCTTCAGAACTTGGGCAGTTGGCAAACTTAGAACGATTAGATTTGAGCTATAATCAATTGACAGGTAATATTCCAACTAGTCTTGGAAATTTATTGAACTTAGAAGATTTAACCTTACAAAATAATCAATTGGATGGAAGTATTCCTGCTGAATTAGGGCAATTGTCTAATTTGGAATATCTCTATTTGAACGTAAATAATTTGACAGGAAATATTCCAAATGAATTGGGAATGTTGACTAACCTCAAATATTTCTCTCTGAGTAGTAATCAACTTACGGGCGATCTTCCAGAAGAGTTAGGACAGTTAATAAATATTATAGAAATATTTTTTGATGCAAATAATTTAGAAGGATGTTTTCCTTCATCGTATAATATCTTTTGTGATAATACTTACAATTTTGGTAATAATGCAAATCTATCCAATAGCGGAAATTTTGATTTATTTTGTACCAATGGAACTGGCGGGTGCAATCTTCTTCCTTTGTGCCAGACTCAAGATAGTTTGGCTTTGGTAGATTTATATAATGCGACAGGAGGTGATAGCTGGACTTATACTACAACACTTTATAGTAATGGAACAACAGGAGCACTTCCCATTCCTAATGCAGGAACGCCATGGGATTTCAATACACCTTTTAGTACATGGCATGGAGTCGAGGTCAATTCAGATGGATGTGTAATAACTTTAGCATTAAATCAAAATGGGCTTACGGGCACTCTACCTGATTTGAATATTTCTAATTTGAGTGTTTTTAATTGTGTGGTAAATAATTTGACAGGCGATATCCCTAACTTTTCTAATCTGCCTGAATTGGAAGTTTTTATGTGTAGCAGTAATCAATTGTCTGGCTCCATTCCCGATTTTAATTTACCTAGTTTGCGAGTATTTAATTGTTGGGATAATCAATTGTCTGGTTCTATTCCAAATTTTAATTTACCAAATTTAGAAAATTTAGTAGTAGGTGTGAATGAGTTGTCAGGCTCTATTCCAAATTTTGATTTACCGAATTTGGTTCGATTAGATCTTTATGATAATCAACTAATGGGTACTTTACCGAATTTTAATTTGCCTAGTTTAGAAACTTTTTTCTGTAATTTTAATCAATTATCTGGTGAAATCCCAGTTTTTACAAACACACCAAATTTGGATTATTTTGATTGCCTCTCCAATCAATTTACTGGTGAAATTCCCGATCTTTCAAGTTTAACTAATTTGACTTTTTTTAGAGTCACTAATAATAATCTTAGTGGGTGTTATCCTAATTTTATTTGTAACATTACATTTGCATCGGTCAACAATTCAATGCTTCCTTGGGAAGGAAGTCATACCAATTTTTGTAATGGAGATCCTCAAATTGGAGCAGTGTGTAATGATGGAGATGGAAACACAACTGGCGAAGTTATTCAAACAGATTGCTCTTGTGGCATTTCACTTCCTACTTGTGCGGAGTCAGATAGTCTTGCTTTGATCGATTTTTATAATGCAACTGGTGGTGATAATTGGACTTACTCAGCGACAACTTACTATGATGGAAATATAAATACTCCAATTCCAAATGCTGGAACACCTTGGAATTTTAATACTCCAATAAATACATGGCATGGAATAGAAGTAAATAGTGATGGATGTGTGATTTTTTTAGCAGTAAATAATAATGGATTAACTGGGATTTTACCCGATTTAGATTTATCAAACTTGGTAAGTTTTTATTGCCAAGACAATGCCTTGACTGGGGGAATACCTGATTTTAGCAATTTAGAAAATCTCTGGTTTTTGAATTGTAGTAGAAATCAATTGAGTGGTTCGATTCCTGATTTTAGTAATTTGACTTTACTTAGAGAATTTAGATGTACTGATAATCAGTTGGTAGGTGGCATTCCAAATTTTTCAAATTTACCAGAGTTTCAAGAATTCTTTTGTGATACCAATCAGTTGACAGGGTTAATTCCTAATTTTTCAATGGTGCCAAATCTGAGACAATTCTCCTGTCCTAATAATCAAATGAATGGAACGATTCCAGATTTTTCGCTTGTTCCAAACTTGCAAGATTTCTTTTGTCAAAATAATCAGATGACAGGGACAATTCCAGATTTCTCTTTAGTTCCAAATCTCCTAGATTTTCGATGTGGTGATAATCAGATCACAGGTTCAATTCCAGATTTTTCCAATACACCTTTACTTAGATTTTTCTTTTGTGAAAAAAACCAATTGACGGGAAGCATTCCCAATTTTACACAACTGAGTAATTTAGAAGATTTTTGGTGTTCTGAAAATCAATTAAATAGTTCAATTCCTGACTTTGACAATTTACCAAATTTAAAATATTTTGATTGTAGAGGAAACCAATTATCAGGAGGTATTCCAAGCTTTAATCAACTTGGAAATTTAATTGAGTTCAATGGTTCTTTCAATCAATTGACTGGAACGATTCCGAATTTTTCAAATTCAACTCTTCTGGAATATTTATGGATAAATAATAATGAGCTTACTGGCTCGATTCCAGATTTTCCTAATCTTAATCTTAAACAATTTGGTTGTGGTTTCAATAATCTTAGTGGATGTTATCCTAATTTTATTTGCAATCTTAATCTTTTTAATTCGATAGGAAATATTCAACTTCCATGGGAAGGCGATCACACTAATTTTTGTAATGGAGATCCTCAAACTGGAGTCATTTGTAACGATGGAAATGCCTCTACCACCAATGATGTGATTCAATCTGATTGTACATGTAGCGGAATAGTTCTTCCTACTTGTTTGCAACAAGATAGCCTTGCCTTGGTCGAACTCTACAATAGTACTGATGGAGCGAACTGGACTAATCCATGGAATTTATCTGATCCAATTAGCACATGGTTTGGCGTTCATTTAAATGCAAATGGGTGTGTTGGATGTATTGATTTGGATGGTGCAGATAATTGTTCGGTAAGTGAATCTGCATTGGGAAATAATTTAGTCGGGACGATTCCAGATTTAAATTTAATTGAATTACAAATTTTATTTTTGGGAAATAATCAATTGACAGGGACGATTCCTGATTTTTCAAATACACCCATTTTGGAAAATTTCGATTGTTCGAATAATCAACTGATAGGTGCAATTCCCAACTTTTCAAATACGCCTAATTTACAAACCTTCTCGTGCAAAGAGAATCAGTTGACAGGCACAATTCCTGATTTCTCAAATATTCCAAACTTGACACTTTTGAATTGTAGCTTCAATAATTTAACAGGATCGATTTCTGATTTCTCAAATTTGCCATTGCTTGAAGATTTAAACTGTAGTCAAAATGGATTGACAAATCAAATTCCTGATTTTTCAAATTTAGAAAATCTAATTTTATTTTATTGTGGAGGAAATCAATTAATAGGTTCGATTCCTGATTTCTTGAACCTCCCAAATTTAGAACAACTCAGATGTCAGACCAACCAGCTAACGGGAAATATTCCCAATTTTTCAAACCTACCTAACTTAGAAATTTTTAGATGTACAGAAAATCAACTGATTGGTGAAATTCCTGATTTTTCCAATATTCCAAATCTGATTCATTTGTATTGTGGTGAAAATCAATTGACAGAGGCGATTCCCAATTTTTCAAATTTACCGGTATTGGATCACCTCGTTTGTAAAAACAATGATCTTTCAGGGTGCTTTCCTTCATTTATATGCACGCTCAATATCTTTGATGCAACTAATAATTTAGAACTTCCATGGGAGGGCGATCATACTAATTTTTGTAATGGAGATATTCAAACAGGAGCAATATGTGATGATGGAAATGTAAATACTATTGATGATATGATTCAAGGAGATTGTTCTTGCTTAGGAACGATTGCTCCTACTTGTACAGAATTAGATAGCCTTGCTTTAGTAGAACTTTACAATAGTACAGGTGGAGCAAATTGGACTAACTCTTGGAATTTATTTGAACCAATAAGTAACTGGTATGGAGTATATTTGAATGCAGATGGATGTGTAGAGTGTCTAGATTTGGACGGAGATAATAACTGCAATTCTATTGCTAATAATGGTAATAATTTGATTGGAACAATACCTGATCTTAATTTACCAAATTTGCAAACTCTTTCTTTATCTCATAATCAACTAACTGGAGCGATTCCAAATTTTAGTAATCTATCAAGTTTATTGAGGCTATGGTGCGATAATAATAGTTTAACTGGTGAAGTTCCTGATTTTTTAAATTTGCCAAACCTACTAGAATTAGAATGTGCTTATAATGAATTGACTGGTGAAATTCTTGATTTTTCCAATCTACCTAATTTACAAGTACTATGGTTTTCTTATAACCAATTGACAGGCGAGATTCCAGATTTTTCCAATTTGGCCAACTTGCAAACTTTGTCATGTACTTGGAATCAGTTGACAGGAAGCATCCCTGATTTTTCCAATTTATTAAATCTTCAAACATTTAGATGCGGCGCAAATCAATTAACAGGAGCGATCCCAAATTTCACTAATCTGTCGAATTTGCAATTATTTGATTGTTCAAATAATCAATTGGTAGGAGAAATTCCAAACTTCACTAACCTGACTAATTTACAAACTCTATCATGTAATATGAATTTGTTAATAGGAAGTATTACTGATTTTACAAACCTACCTGCCTTACAAAACTTTAATTGTTCGAATAATAATCTAAGTGATTGCTTTCCAAATTTCATTTGTAATCTAGCGACTTTTGATGCTACTGATAACATACAACTTCCATGGGAGGGCGATCATACTAATTTTTGTAATGGAAATATTCAAACAGGAGCCATATGTGATGATGGAAATGTAAATACTGTTGACGATATGATTCAAGGAGATTGTTCTTGTTTGGGAACGATTATACCTCTTTGCGATTTTACTACTACAGATACTATTACGATAGACAGCACAATATGTGAAGGAGAAATTTTATTTGTTGGAAATTCGATGTACAATACCTCTGGAAATTATATGGACACTCTTACCAATGTTCATGGTTGCGATAGTATTATTTTTACAGATTTATCAATTTCTTTATTTCCATCTGAATTGATTACCATTACAGAAAACTCAGGTTCTACAATCAATGATGCAAATATTTGTGCAGGTGAAAGCATTACCTTGTCTGTTGAGAATGGCCACTCCTATCTTTGGAGTACAAACGAAACCACCTCGCTTATACAACCCACTCCAACTTCCACAACTGAATATTCAGTTACAATTACCAACTCAAATGGGTGTTCAACTACAACTTCCCAAATAGTCAATGTTAACTCAAATCCAGTTGCAAATGCAGGTTTAGATTTTGAAATTCCATGTGTTGTTCAGGCTTCGGGTATTGCGATTGATGGTAGTGGCAGTTCCTCTGGTAATGAATTCACTTATGTTTGGACAACTTCAAATGGTAACATTGTTTCAGGTGAAAACACTACTAGCCCCTTTGTTAACCAAATGGGTATTTATAATTTGGTAGTGACTAATTCTACGTCTGGATGTAGCGTAGGCGATGCAGTTAATGTTACAGAAACGGCTGGTCCTTCCAATGTAGAATTAGATATTATGCCTCCTTCTTGTAATAATGAATCTGATGGATTTTTATCTATCACAGATGTAATTGACGGGACAGCCCCTTACCAATACTCTTTTGATGGAAGCTTATTTAACTCTAATCCAGAGTTTGAGAATTTATCTGCGGGGAATTATAATTTGATTATTCAAGATGAAAATGGTTGTCAATTCCAATCGAATACTATCATTGAAAATCCTGATTTACTTCAAGTGAATATTCTAAATATTGACTCTATAGAGTTTGGGCAAAGTGATACGCTTATCGCAATTCCTAATATTCCTGATTCTTTGATTGCCTCTATTTTTTGGTTCTCACAAGGTGAATTATCATGTACTGATTGTTTACATCCTATTATTTCTCCTAACGAAACGACAACTTATAGTATTACAATTACAAGTTTGAATGGGTGTGAAGCAACTCAACAAATTACAGTTACTGTTATTGATGACAATGTAGTTTATGAATTACTTTCACCCTATGTACAGGATGGAAAAAATGATGAATGGATTATTCCAAATATTGATGATTATCCAGAAAATGAAGTTGTCATTTTCAATCGTTGGGGAAGTGTAGTTTACAAAGCGAAGCCTTATTCAAACAGTAATCCATGGAAAGGAAGAAATAAAAACAGCAAATTGCTTCCTCATGGCTCTTACTATTTTATCATTCGATATTCGTTAAATAATCCTCCAAAGATTGAAAAAGGAAGAGTCGTAATTGTGAAGTAAACTTCGATTAAAATTGATTTCTTAATGATGGGTTTTTGATTTTTCACTAAAAGAATAAAGCCTATTCGAAATGGTTCGAATAGGCTTTATTTTATTTCGTCAAAATCGAAATCTTATTTTTTCATCGCAGCTATGTTTCTTAAAACTTCCTGACTTTTATTTTGAAAAGGAGAATTATTATCATTTGTGATTTTTTGCAACAATGTTTTTGCAAGATCTGTTTTCCCATCTTTTAAATAAGCCAATGCCAAATACCAATCTGTTTCTTTTTGAAATCTAAAATTATTAAGTGCCTGAAGTTGGGACAAATTAGATTCTGCTCGTGAAATATAATTTGTTTTCATCCATGATAATGCCTGATAGAATTTAGCCTCTGTATCTGTTGGATATTTTTCCAAATGAGTTTCAAAAGCTGTATTTGCACGCTTGTAATTTTTTTTATTGTAAAATTCTAAACTCGACTGAAGGCTTTCTAATCTTTCTTTTTCATCCTCTCCACCAAATCCTAAACTTTCTAATTCATCTTTAATTTCTTCAGTCAATGCATCTTCATATGGTTGGAAATGATTTGCATAAATGATATCAGAAGAATCACTTCGATTAAAAAACCAAAAACCTGCTAAAGCTAAAAGTAATACACTAGCTGCATAAGCTAAGATTTTTCGAAACCCCATACCAACAACTTTTGTTTCTTTCTTTGGAGTTGTAGGAATCATTTTCTGTGTTTCTTTTTTATTTTCAAAAAAACCCTTCGCTTCTAATTCAGCTTGAACTTTAGATAAATCCTTTTTAATTGTTTTTTCGCTAAAAACTTGAACACCTTGAATAACATTCATTTGATGTTCAACTTCCTTGGCAAACTGCTCATCTCTTTCTAATCTTTTCTCAAAAACATTAAGCGTTTCACCTTTTAAGGTTCCTTCAAGATATTCGTCAATTATCTCATAATTAATAAAAAAACCTTGTTGATATAATTTATTTTCAACTTTGGAAATATCTTGTTTTATTTTTCCCTTTCCCCAAAAGTGAATCCCATTCAGTAAATCCGAGTTTAAATCAACAGTTGGTAATTGATTCGCAATCTGTTCTGCTAAATTATGATTCGTTGCCAAGGTAGTCTCGACAAGTTGAATTTCACTCGAATTCATATCTTCGCCAGAAGTATATTTCTCTATTAAATGATTGATATCTTTTTCCATTGTTTTGGATTTGTGTGAGGATTTCTATTATTCATCCTCTCTAGAATCTTTTCTTAATTTTTCGATACATCTATGGAGTCGAACTCTAACATAAGCAATTGAATATCCCATCAATTCTGCAATTTTTTGATGAGGTAATTTTTGAAAATAAAAATATTGAATTACTTTTTGGCAAATTTCACTCATCGTATTTAATTTTTCAGCGATGAGTTCATGTTTTTTTTCAATTTCAATTTTCTCCTCTAATTCATCTGTAGCAATAGCAACAATTGGCACATCATCATCATCCAATATGTTTACAGATTTGCCCGAATGATCTCGTAAATGTTTTAACCAGAGATTTCTACAAATCGAATACAATATGGTAGATAATTTTGCTTTTAGTTCAAAGTTGGGTTTGCTTATCATTTTGATTAAAGCAATAATTCCATCATGAAAAATATCTTTGGCATCTTCTTGATTTCCATTATTACTTTTTATCATACTTTCCACGAGTGGATAAGTCGAATAATAAAGAGAAGAGTAAGCTTCATTTGAACCTTTGAGTAATTCTGTTAATAATTCATTTTGATTTAATACCATTTTTTTGGAAGTGTTATCACTTAGAAGTTTGATTTTTTTAATATTGAGTTGGGTAAATATACAATATTGGAAGGGATTTAAAACCTCTTACAACATGTATGTAAAATTATCTAAAAAGTTTATTATCAAAAACTTATTCCCACATTTGAGTCAAACTCATTTAGTCAAAGAACCAAAAATTCTTTTATTAAAAGGATTAAAAGGATTATTTATCGCCTAAAAAAATGGTTGCCACCTATGAAGAGAATTACTATCCCATTTTTTGTAGGAATATTCAAATCAAACAAATCATAGTTTAAACAACTTTAATAAAAGTCTTAAAAAAAAATCAAAAACTCCCTTTCTTTCTTAATTATCCTTATCTTTGCACCCGATTTTGAGCGGTTAGCTCTAACCAAATACGCCAAAACCGAAAATGACATTTTTTGCCCCAACAAAAAAAATGTCATTTTTTATAGGATATAGAACCATGTTCATTTTTTTCGTAAAAAATATTCTCATAATCCAACAGAACAGTAAATCGTCATGCCACTAGACAAATCAATCAAATCAGTACTTATTATTGGAAGCGGACCTATTATTATTGGTCAAGCTTGTGAATTCGATTATTCAGGAACTCAAGCATCTCATGCATTACGAGAAGAAGGAATTGAAGTATCTCTGATCAATTCTAATCCTGCAACTATTATGACTGACCCCGTAACAGCTGAGCATATTTATCTCAAGCCACTTACCGTAGAAAGTATAATAGAGATTTTGGAAGAACGACCAGTTGATGCAGTTCTTGCAACTATGGGAGGACAAACTGCCCTTAACCTAGCTATCGAAGCTGGTAAGCAAGGCGTTTGGGAAAAATATAATGTGAGACTTATCGGAGTTGATTTAGAAGCAATTGAATTAGCAGAGAATCGAGAAGCATTCCGTGAGCACGTTATTAAATTAGGATTAAGTGTAGCTCCTTCATATATCGCTAACTCTTATTTAGAAGGAAAAGAAGCCGCTCAAAAGATTGGTTTTCCTTTAGTAATTCGACCTTCTTATACCCTTGGTGGATTTGGAGGAGGATTCGTTCATAAAGCAGAAGAATTCGACGATTATTTAAAAAGAGGATTAGATGCTTCTCCTACTCATGAAGTTTTAGTGGAAAAAGCAGTTTTAGGATGGAAAGAATTTGAGCTGGAATTATTGCGAGATAGTAATGATAATGTGGTTATCATTTGTACTGTTGAGAATCTTGATCCAATGGGAATTCACACAGGAGACAGTATTACTGTAGCACCTGCTATGACACTTTCGGATACGGCATATCAGCAAATGAGAGATGAAGCAATTCTTTGTATGCGTTCTATGGGGAATTTTGCAGGAGGTTGTAATATTCAATTTTCGCAAAACCCTGAAACAGAAGAATTAATCGTAATTGAAATTAATCCACGGGTATCTCGTTCTTCGGCATTAGCAAGTAAAGCAACTGGTTACCCGATTGCAAAAGTTGCTGCGAAGTTAGCTTTGGGGTATACTTTGGATGAATTGAAAAACCAAGTTACTGGAAATACATCTGCATTTTTCGAACCTACTTTGGATTATGTAATTGTAAAAATGCCACGTTGGAACTTTGATAAGTTCAAAGGCTCAAGTCATATTTTAGGTTTACAAATGAAATCTGTTGGAGAGGTAATGGGTATTGGTAGAAACTTTTTGGAAGCACTTCAAAAAGCATGTCAATCTCAAGAGAATGGAAGAATGGGATTAGGTGCAGATAAAAAAGAATGGATTAGAACTGCAGATATTTTAGAAAGATTATCACAAGTAAGTGATGACCGTATATACCGTGTTAAGGATGCGCTTCGATTAGGTGTTCCTGAAAGAACAGTCCATAAATTAACGCTAATTGATCCTTGGTTTATCAAACAAATAAAACGTTTGGTTGCCTTTGAAAATGAAATTATGCGTTTCAATGTAGCGGAAGATTTACCAGAAGATTTCTTTAGAGAATTAAAAGAGGTAGGTTACTCTGATGCTCAAATTGCATGGCTCATGCGTATCTCTGAAGAAGAGGTGACTCGCCAACGTAAAAAATTAAACATCCGTAGAACTTATAAAATGGTGGATACTTGTGCTGCTGAATTTGAAGCCAAAACACCTTATTTTTATTCTACTTTTGATGGAGAGAATGAAAGTATTCCTACTGACAAAAAGAAAGTAGTTGTACTTGGATCAGGACCAAATCGAATTGGACAAGGAATTGAATTTGACTATTGTTGTGTACATGGTTTGATGGCAATTCAAGAAGCAGGTTACGAAGCAATCATGATTAATTGTAATCCTGAAACTGTTTCGACTGACTTCAATATGGCTGATAAATTATATTTCGAACCAATCTTCTGGGAACACATCCAAGAGATTTTCGAGTTAGAAAAACCAGAAGGTGTAATCGTTCAGTTAGGAGGACAAACTGCATTAAAATTAGCAGAAACGTTCCATAAAAAAGGAATCAAAATTATGGGAACAAGCTATACTGCGCTTGACTTAGCGGAGGATAGAGGTCGCTTCTCTGACTTATTAAAAGAGTTGGATATTCCTTATCCAAAATATGGTCAAGCAGATGATGCTCAAGAAGCAATCGACATTGCAAACAGAGTATCTTATCCTGTACTAGTTCGACCATCTTATGTATTAGGAGGTCAACGTATGCGTATTGTTATAAACGATGAAGAATTAGAAAGACATGTGTTAGAAATTTTCAAACACATGCCTGATAATAAAGTTTTGATTGATCAATTTTTGGATCGAGCAAAAGAAGCTGAGGTGGATGCAATCTGTGATGGAGATGATGTTCACATCATGGGAATCATGGAACACATCGAACCTGCAGGGATTCACTCAGGAGATAGTTCAGCAGTTTTACCAACTTATAGTTTGAGCGATCATGTGATTGAAAAAATGAAAGAGTACACTCGGAAATTAGCTTTCGCATTAGAGACTAAAGGATTAATCAATATTCAGTTTGCAATTAAAAATGAACAAGTTTATGTAATCGAAGCAAATCCAAGAGCTTCACGTACTACTCCATTTATTGCAAAAGCTTACCAAGTACCTTATTTAAATATCGCAACACATGTGATGTTAGGAAATAAGAAGTTAAAAGATTTTGACATCATTAAAAAACTAGAAGGGTACGCAATTAAAGTTCCAGTTTTCTCTTTCAATAAATTTCCTAATGTTGATAAAAACTTAGGACCTGAAATGAAATCAACTGGTGAAGCGATACGATTTATAAAAGATACAAAAGACCCTTACTTTAGGGATTTAGATAAAAAACGTTCGATGTATTTATCAATGTAAAAAAAAGAAGCGGGTCGCAATTGTGACCCGCTTTTTTTTTATCTTTATTTTAAAATTAAAAAAACAATTTATGAAGACAAAAGCAGATATCGTCAAAGACTGGTTACCTCGCTACACAGGCACTCAATTAAATGAATTTGGAGAGTACATTATTCTTGTAAATTTTAGTAAGTATGTAGAAATGTTTGCAGACCAATATAATGTGGAGATAACAGGGCGAGATCGCTCTATGATAGCCGCAACAGCAAATAATATCACTATTATTAATTTTGGAATGGGTAGTCCTAATGCTGGAACCATCATTGATTTGTTAACTGCTATTAAACCTAAAGCCGCAGTTTTTTTAGGTAAATGTGGTGGTTTAAAAACTAGTAAAAACAAAGTAGGAGATTTAATTTTACCTATTGCTGCAATCAGAGGAGAAGGAACTTCCAATGATTATCTGCCTGCTGAAGTACCTGCATTACCTGCCTTTGCTTTACAAAAAGCAATTTCTACAACCATCCGAGAGTATGATAAAGATTACTGGACTGGAACAGTTTACACGACTAACAAACGAGTTTGGGAACACCGAGAAGATTTTAAAGAATACCTTCGCACATTACGACCAATTGCAATAGATATGGAAACTGCAACTATTTTTGTAGCTGCATTTAAGAATCAGATTCCTGCAGGAGCATTGTTATTAGTCTCTGATATGCCTATGGTTCCTGAAGGTGTAAAAACTGAAAAAAGTGATAAAGCGGTAAGTAAAAATTATATGGACATGCACCTCAAAATAGGAATCGAATCCTTAATGAAGTTAAGTAACAACTCATTAACGATAAAGCACTTGAGGTTTTAGAAAAAGATTCAAAATTATGGATTAAGGATTCAAGATTATCGAAAACCCTGAATCCTTAATTTATAATTCTAATTTGAAAAATTACTTTTTCTTAGCACGAGGTTTTGCCTTTGCTTTAGCCCTAGATCTTCTTTTTGGCTTAGGCAATTGGTTTTTAGCATCAGGAAAAACAGTAGTTGGTTTATATTTTTTAGCAGCCTCCCATTCCATACTTAGGTAGGAAATGATAATTACAATATCACCAACCGCAACTCTTCTTGCAGCAGCACCATTCAAGCAAATAACACCTGAACCTCTTTCACCTTTAATTACATAAGTTTCGAGTCTTGCTCCATTATTGTTATTCACAATTTGAACACGTTCGCCTTCAATAATATTAGCGGCTTCCATCAAGTTTTCATCAATTGTGATGCTACCTACATAATTAAGGTCAGCTTGAGTAACAGTTGCTCGGTGGATCTTTGATTTAAATACAGTTACAAACATAGTGTAAAATAATATTTTGTTTGAAAAGATAATTTCTAATAATAAAACGAATTATTTTGCAATTAAGTCACAAAAACAAATTTTATTAGAATACCATATACATATTCTAATTTTTAAATAATCAGTTTTATCTAATTTTTTAAAGGAAAAAATAGCCAATTAAGGCTTTGAAGGAAGGCGTTGCAAAATTACAATTTTAAAACCATATTGTCAATTAATCGTACTTCTCCAACCCAAACCGCCGTACATGCTACTGCAAAATCTGTTCCCTGAAAATCATCAATAGCTTGAAGTGTAACTCCGTCCACTATGTCAAAATATTCAGGTTTAAAATCTGCAATTGCTAATTCTTTCATTGCCCAATCTTGAATTTCGGCAGGCGTTTTTTCATCAATTAGGTCTTTTGCTTTATTTAGAGTTTGACTTAAAACCAAAGCAAGTTCTCGATGCTCTGGAGTAAGTCTTACATTTCTCGAACTCATCGCTAAACCATCTTTTTCTCTAACTATTGGACACATTACTAAATTTATTTCAGAGCTCAGTTGTTTCAACATACTTCTGACAATCGTTAATTGTTGAAAGTCTTTTTGTCCCATATATAAATTATGAGGCAAAACAATATCTAATAATCGATTCACTACTTGTGCCATTCCATCAAAATGACCTGGTCGAAATTTCCCTTCCATAACAGTTGCCAAGTCACCAAAATCTAACTCCAAGGAAGTGTCTAACCCTTTAGGATAAACTTCTTCAACGGGAGGCATAAATAATACATCACATGAAACTGACGTTAAGAGTTGGATGTCTTTTGCAGCAGTCCGTGGGTATTTTTCTAAATCTGATGCATCATTAAATTGGGTTGGGTTGACAAAAATACTACAAACCACTAAATCATTTTCATCTTTTGCTTGTTGGATTAAAGAAAGATGTCCATTGTGCAATGCCCCCATAGTAGGCACAAAACCAACTTTTAGTTTTTTTTGTTTTTGAGAGGCGACATATGTTTGTAATTGTTCGACTTTTTTAAATAAAATCATAATTAAGTTGATTTTAAACCCCTTAGATCAAAATATCTAAAAAGCTGTTTTTTATGTTTACTAGTATCTTTTGTAAAAAAATTAAAGGTATTCAAGTATTTCTACTTAACAGCGCCTTAACATAAGAACGGCGCAAAATTCATAAAAAATGCGGAATTTTTCTTATTTTTGCACACCTGTTCATTGAAAGGTATTATTTTATACTTAAATTAAATGGTTCAAAGGCGTCATTCTTAAATCACTAAAATTTCATCTTTGAACTAATAAAAATGTAATTGTGTATATGGAGAAGAAGAAAGTTTTGATAGTCACTCAAGAGATGGAGCCGTACACGGCACTCTCTGAAATCTCTGCAATAGCGCGGAAATTGCCTCAATATGTACAAGAGAAGGGATTTGAAATAAGAGTTTTGATGCCCCGTTTTGGAACAATTAACGAAAGAAGGCATCGATTGCATGAGGTTGTACGTCTTTCTGGAATGAATATCATTGTTGATGACGATGATTTTCCATTAATAATAAAAGTAGCATCCTTACCTGGAGCTAGATTACAAGTTTACTTTTTGGATAATGATGATTTCTTCAAACGTAAATCAGTTTTTGAAGATGCTGAAGGGAAACCTTTTGAAGATAATGCTGATAGAATGATCTTTTTCTGTAAAGGAGTTATAGAAACTGTGAAAAAATTCGGTTGGGCACCAGACATCATTCATACTCATGGTTGGATGACTAGTTTAGTTCCTCTCTATCTAAAAACAGCTTATAAAAATGAGCCTATTTTTCAAAATTCAAAAGTAGTTTACTCGCTTTATGATAATTCTTTAGGGAAGACTTTTGATAAAAGCTTTTTTGAGAAAGCTTCTATTAATAACTTAGAGCCAGAAGATTTAGAAGCATACAAATCTGGAGATGAAATTAATCTTCATAATGGCGCTGCAACTTTTGCAGATGCAATTATTACTGGTAGCGAAGAGTTATCAAGCGATGCTTCAACTATTTTAGAAGAAACAGACAAGCCTGTTTTAGAATATAAAGGCGAAGAAGAATACCTAGCCGCATACCTTGAGTTTTTTAATTCTTTATTAGAACAAGAGGTTGAATAAATAGCACCTATCTTTTTGACTTCACTAAGATACTCTATTTAAAAGTCAATACCAGCTTCTACCAAAATCGGGGATTCACCCAACTGGTAGTAGCTGGTTTTGCGTTTTAAAGGAAGTATGTTTTATTTTTTTAGAGTACCTCACGGCATTCATTCGATGCCATTAAAATAATTAATCATTGAAAAAGACGATATTAAAATCATTTACTATAGTGTCATGTATAATTATGACATTTTTACTAGTAACTACATCATGTAATGAATCCAGTTTAATAGGAGCAGAAGTCGTTGACCCTGATCGAGCTGATGTAGAATTTACAGATACTTTAACCCTTAGAGCTACCACCATTGAAGGAGAACCTATTGAAACCTACAATAGTTTAAGTTTACTTGGAAATTATCTATGTGGAAATTTTGACGATCCCATTTTAGGAAATACGAAGGCTATTATTAATACTCAATTACGGCTTTCTGGAATCCCTGATTCTGCTACTTTTGCAGGAATTTCTAGTGGAATCACTAAACTGGATTCTGTTGTTTTTGTATTAGAATATGATACTGCAAATTTTTTCGGTTTTTTTAATACTATTCAAGAAGTGTCTGTATCTCTACTTGATGAAGATATGGATAATAATGAAACATATAATTCTGATAGATCTTTTACAGCAGTATCACCTCCTTTATTTTCAGATATAGTTAATCCAAGTCATTTTGATACCTCTTTTGCTCAAATTGATTTAAATGGTGATACTGTTTATACACCTCAATTAAGGTTAAGCCTTACTGATCCTGTTGATTTAAATCATCCACTTTTCAATGATTACCTATTTCCTTCATCAGGCGATCCATTACAATATTATCAAAATGACACTTTTTTACTACAAGTGTTAAAAGGATTTCAAATAAAAGTAGAAGAAGGATCATCTACTCCAAATTCAATGATGTCCTTTAATCTAGCATCGTCAATAGGTGGTATGTATTTATATTATTCTACTGCTAACGATACTTTATTTTATCGTTTTAGGGTAAGCAGTAGTGCTGCACGTATGGTAAATTACACACATGATTATAGTACTTCAAATGTTAATTCCTTTATTAATGATACTAATTTGGGAGATAGTTTAGTTTTTTTGCAGGGAATGTCAGGATTAAATGCTAAATTTAGTATTCCTTACGCAAGAGATTTACAAAATGTCATTGTAAATCAAGCTCAATTAGATTTTACAGTTGCATCTATTCTTCCAAATGACAATTCTGTCTATTATAGTGATCCTATTACCCAATTACTTATTTCGAAAAAAGATGAAGATGGTAACCTTATCATCATATCTGATTTAGAAGCTGCTTTATCATTAGGCAATATAACTGGAGTTTTTGGAGGAGATTTAACAGAGGAAAATGGAAACAATGTTGTATTACAAAAGTATACTATGAATATCTCTGATCACTTACAAGACATTATTGACGGTGTTGAAACAAGTGATGAAATTTTTATTACTGCCCTAGCAAAAGCACAAAACGCTCAAAGAGTTATTCTCTTTGGACCAGGACATTCTACATATCCTGCAAAATTAAATTTAACGTATACTATTAATCAATAACAAAAAACAAACCCTATTATGTGCGGAATCGTAGCCTACATCGGCAAAAAAGATGCTTACCCTTTTATTGTTAAAGGATTAAAAAGATTAGAATATCGTGGATACGATAGTTCAGGAATAGCTCTCTTTAATGGAGATTTACATGTTTATAAAAAGAAAGGGAAAGTAAATGACCTTGTTTCTTTCGTAAAGGGAAAAAAACTTGAGGGTACAGTTGGTATTGGACATACTAGATGGGCCACTCATGGTGAACCTAATGATGTAAATGCTCACCCTCATACTTGCCAAAATGAAAGATTAACACTTATCCATAATGGTATCATCGAAAACTATGCAACTATTAAAGAAGCATTAATAAAAGATGGACATTCTTTTCAAAGTGATACTGATACTGAAGTTTTAATACACTTGATAGGCGCAATCCAAGAAAAAGATAATTTACCATTAGAAGAAGCTGTAAGAATTGCTTTATCTCAAGTTGTTGGAGCTTATGCTATTGTTGTTTTAGATAAGAAAGATCCTACAAAATTAGTAGCAGCAAGAAAAGCAAGCCCTCTTGTTGTTGGGATTGGAAAAGATGAATTTTGGTTAGCTTCTGATGCAACGCCACTTGTTGGATATACTGATCAAGTTGTTTATTTAAATGATGAAGAAATTGCTGTAGTTAATAACAACGGTTCTTTTGAAATCAAAACAATGGATAACGAAATACAAACTCCCTATATTCAACACCTCAATATGAATATTGAGAAATTAGAAAAAGGAGATTATGAACACTTCATGCTTAAAGAGATTTACGAACAACCGAGTACCATTGCAGACTGTATGCGTGGTCGGCTAAACGCTGCTGCTGGTTGGATTAAAGTAGGAGGTATTGAGAATGTTGAAGAAAAAATGTTTAATGCTAAAAGATTCATTATGGCAGCATGCGGTACATCATGGCATGCAGCACTTATTGGAGAATATCTTTTTGAAGAATTAGCTAGAATTCCAGTTGAAGTTGAATATGCATCTGAACTACGATATAGAAACCCTATTATCAATAAAGACGATGTAGTTATTGCATTATCCCAGTCTGGTGAAACTGCAGATACTATGGCCGCGCTTGAATTAGCTAAAGATAAAGGTGCTTTAATTTATGGTATTGTAAACGCAGTTGGCTCTTCTATCTCTAGAATTACAGATTCAGGTTCTTACATTCATGCTGGTCCAGAAATTGGGGTAGCTAGTACAAAAGCTTTTACTGGACAAGTTACAGCACTTACTTTAATGGCAATTTATATGGGATACAAAAGAGGAACTATTCCTAAATCCTATTACCATCAATTGCTAAAAGGGTTAGAAGAAATCCCTGCAAAAGTACAAGAGGCTTTAGAATGTAATGATCAAATTAAAAAATTAGCAAATAAATTTATCAATACTCGTCATACTTTATATTTAGGTCGGGGTTATAATTTCCCTGCGGCATTAGAGGGTGCATTGAAACTTAAAGAGATCTCATACATTCATGCTGAAGGATATCCAGCTGCAGAGATGAAGCACGGACCTATTGCTTTGATTGATGAAAATATGCCAGTTGTAGTAATTGCTACAAACAAAAGTGCATATGAAAAGATTGTAAGTAACATTCAAGAAGTCAAAGCTCGTAAAGGAATTGTTATTGCAATCGTGACTAAAGGAGATGAAGAAATTAGTAAAATTGCAGATTACACAATTGAAATTCCTGATACTGAAGAACCATTAACTCCTTTATTATCAGTCATTCCAATGCAGTTACTTTCTTACCACATTGCTTTAGTAAGAGGTTGTAATGTAGATCAACCAAGAAATCTTGCTAAATCAGTAACTGTAGAATAAATAAAACAGATGTCAATGAACAAATGATAGAAAAAATTATCTTTGTTCATTGATATCATTTCAAACCAAATTTACATGGGCACACATAGCGCACATAACATGGAGTATAACTCCGAAAAATCTGACTTAATTATTCCTGAATACGGGAGAAATGTTCAAATGCTGATTCGACATGCTCGAACTATTGAACAAGATAATATACGTCAAGCATTCATAGAAAGAGTGATTGACCTTATGCATCAAATGCATCCTCAAAATAGGAATATAGAAGATTATCGCTCAAAATTATGGAAGCATGTATTTAGAATAGCTGAGTATGAATTAGATGTAATGCCTCCTAGTGGAGAAATCCCCACTCCTGAAACTGATATCAAAAAACCAGAACCAGTTGGATATCCAGCTTCGAATGCTGCTTATCGCCACTATGGCAATAATGTTCAAATCCTAATTAACAAAGCGTTAAAGATGGAGGATGGACCTAAAAAAAGTGGATTTGTTTCTGTCATTGGAGGTTATATGAAAATGGCTTATAAGACATGGAATAAAGAACATTATGTAAGCGATGAAATTATCAAGCAAGACCTCTTAAATATGTCTGATGGAAAACTTTCCATTGCTGATGATATTTCACTAGATGGTCTAAGTAATGCAAATCGAAGAAAAAAACGAGATAACGATAATGACCGAGACCACCGAGGTAGAAATGATCGAAGAGATAATCGAGGTAGAAATGACCGAAGAGATAATCGAGGTAGAAATGACCGAAGAGATAACCGGGGTAGACATCATCGACGTTAAATAAAAAAGGTGCTTTTCAAAATATGGAAAGCACCTTTTTTATTTTTAGAATATCCATATTATTTAGAAGAAGCACATTTTAATTTCATCCAAGCCTTTTCTTCTTTATTTAGAAATGGTTCTACTTTCTTAAAAACTTCTTTGTGATAATTTTCCAACCACTCTAGTTCTTGTTTTGTCAACATTGCATATTCAATCAAATTTTTATCAATTGGAAATAGAGTTACTGAATCAAATTTTAAAAACTCTCCAAAATCTGTCTTTTGATCTTTAACCGCTAAAATTAAATTTTCAATTCTAATTCCATATTCTCCGGTTTTATAAAATCCAGGTTCATTAGAAGTTAACATTCCTTCCTCAATTACTGTAGCTGCTTTTGCCGTAAGTCCTGAACCGATCGATTGTGGTCCCTCATGAACATTTAAGAAAAAACCTACTCCATGACCTGTTCCATGTCCATAATTCAATCCATCTTTCCAGAGATGTTGCCGCGCTAAAATCTCAATTTGATTACCACGTGTGCCTTTTAAAAATTTTAAATCAGCCAAACCGATATGTCCTTTTAATACGGAAGTAAAATTTCGCTTTTGCTCTTTGGTAGGTTTTCCCAAAGCGACTGTTCGAGTGATGTCTGTAGTTCCATCTTCATATTGCCCTCCAGAATCCAACAATAGTATCCCGTTTTTCTTAATCGTCGCACAACTTCCTTCTTCAGGGCGATAATGAACAATTGCACCATTTCCTTTATATCCAACAATTGCACTAAAACTCTCCCCATGATACGCTCCTTGTTCCGCTCTAAAACCACTTAATTTTTTAGCTACTTCGACTTCTGTTGTTGTTCCCTTTTCTAAAGTTTTTTCTAACCACATAAAAAGACGTGTAAGCGCTACAGCATCCTTAATCATTACATTTTTAATATGCTTAATTTCTGTAGTATTTTTAAGTGCTTTCAAATATGTTGAAATTGTTTTCCCTTTAATCATTTGATTTTTAGAAATAGCATTATATACCTTCATATTAGTCGTTGATGGGTCTACTAATATCATTTTGGATTTAGCTATGTTTTTTAAAAAATCTAAAATGCTTTCATAAGGTTTTAAGAGAATTCCATCTCTCTGAAATTCCTTTCGCAATTTCATTGGAACCTTATTTTTATCAATAAAAAGATAGGCCTTTTTTAAACCTATTACAGCATAGGCAATACTTACAGGGTTGCATTCTACATCTGAAGATCGAATATTAAAAATCCAAGCAATATCATCTAATGTCGAAACAAAATGATATTCAGCATTCTGATCTTTCATTTTCATTCGAATCTCATTCAATTTTTTTGATCGATTTTTTCCTGCATATTTTACTTTATGCTCAAAGATCTCATTAGCAGGCAAAGTAGGACGATCCTTCCATGTGACACTTAATAGATCTTTAGTGTAAACCAGCTTTATTTTTTTTTGAGCAAACACTTTTTCCATACGTTGAATTTGTCCAACTGAAAAAAGGGTTCCATCACAACCTACACGACCGCCTTCTTTTACATTTCCCATAATCCAAGTCATGTACTCAGGTGTGTGTGGGATTTTCAATTTATGCAATTTCATTTTTGTTCCCTTCAATTCTTTTTCTGCTTGAATAAAATATCTCGAATCAGTCCAAAGACCTGCATGATTTTTTGTAATCACAACATTTCCAGCAGATCCCGTAAAACCAGAAATCCATTCTCGCCCCTTCCAATGATCTGCAACATATTCACTCTGATGAGGATCGCTTCCAGGAATAATGTAGGCGTCCAACTTATTTTTAATTAACTGTTTCTGAAGACCTGAAATATTATTATTTATTTGCATGTTTATTTTTTTTAATGTAAAATCATTTATTGTCACAGAAATAAAACCTCATTTTCAATTTATGGCATAAATTTGAGAAAACTATTTGAAAAAACAATAACCCATTTAATTTATTAATATAGCCAAAACAATCCGAAAACAGTTAAAATCCTACCGTTTAATAAATTATAAAAAAATAAATATATCAATTTGGCAAGATTTTTGATAAAAAGCGCGCCAAAACCGAACATCTTAAATTTATTCTCGTTATATTTAAATATGTTTCAACTAATTATAAAAATCCTGACCCCCTTTCTATGTCACTTTTATAAATTGAAACTAGCGACAACTAACAACACAAACCCCTTACTTGACTATTCAATATCTTAATTATTACTTTAAAATAATTCTAGTAAAGCTAGTAGAAAAAATACAACAGGATTGTTCTAAAGTAGTTATAACTTTTAAATATTTATTTATCGAACACTATTTTTACTCATTAGAGAAAACATTTTAATCCCTATGTTAAAACAAAATTTAAGTCAGCGTTTACTCCAAAAATTGTCGCCTCAACAAATTCAGTTAATGAAATTGTTGCAGATTCCGACTGCTACATTGGAGCAACGTATTAAAGAAGAATTGGAAGCTAATCCTGTATTGGAGGAAGGCGAAGATAGAGACGAACAACTGGAAGTAGCAAAAAAGAATGATGATGATGATGATGGAAAAGAGGAAAAAGATGGAGATGAAGAAATCGTTAGAGACGAGGAATTTGAACTAGATGATTACCTTACAGAATATATTGAAGATGACCCATCGAGTTACAAATTAAAAGCGAATAATTTTTCTGCAGAAGAAGAAGATAAATCTATTCCGATTGCAGTTGAAAATACATTTCATGAGTACTTAGAACAGCAGCTAGGCATGCTGGAATTGAAAGATGACAGAGAACTTATTATCGCAAAGCAAATCATTGGAAGCATAGACGATGATGGATATTTACGACGAGAGCCAGAAGCAATTATTGATGATCTGATTTTTTCTCAAAACATTAATGCTTCTGAAGAAGAAATTGTATCACTATTAAAACGGATACAAAGATTTGATCCTCCAGGGATTGGGTCGCGTGATTTGCAAGAGTGTTTGTACTTACAATTGGAATATCGTAATAATCAAGAACTCGGATTAAGCCATGAGGAGAAAGCTCCTCTACGGTTAGCTATTCGAATTATTAAGGATTATTTTAACGAGTTTTCCAAAAAGCATTATCAAAAATTGCAACGGTATTTAACGATTTCCGAAAAGCAATTAAAGTTTGCTGTAGATGAGATTTTGAGATTAAATCCAAAACCTGCAAGTGGTCACCGCACAAATAGTTCAAGAGGTACACACTATATTGTTCCTGATTTTATTATTGTAAATAGAGAAGGTGAATTAGACTTAACATTAAATTCACGTAATGCACCAGATCTTCGTATCAATGAGCACTATAAAGACATGTTGAAGTCTTACAAAGATAGTAAAGCAGGAAGACGCGCAGACAAGAAACAGAAAGAAGCAGTAATGTTTATCAAGCAAAAAATCGATTCCGCAAAATGGTTTATCGATGCAATTCGTCAACGTCAACAAACGATGTACAAAACAATGTATTCAATCATGCAATACCAATATGATTTCTTTTTAACAGGAGATCAAAAGAGATTGCGTCCAATGATTTTGAAAGATATTGCAGATATTACTGGTTTAGATATTTCTACAGTTTCTCGGGTTGCAAATAGTAAATTTGTCCAAACCGAATTTGGAACGAAGCGATTAAAAGACTTTTTCTCAGAGTCACTTCAAACCAGCTCAGGGCAAGAAGTTTCTACGTTAGAAGTGAAAAAAATCCTTACTGATATTATCGATGATGAAAATAAAAGAAAACCTTACTCTGATGAGAAATTAAAAAATATGCTTCAAGAAAAAGGTTATAATATCGCTAGAAGAACTGTAGCAAAATACAGAGAGCAGTTAAATATTCCAGTTGCTCGATTAAGAAAAGAGTTATAAAAAAGAATACCTCTTTAATAAAAAAAACTCCTGCATAAAATTTATGCAGGAGTTTTTTTTATTAAAGAGGTATTTTATCAAACAGTCACTTTGCTTCCTCCTGAAATTGGAGCATACAAATTTCCTTTTTTTATAATCTCTCTTGAAATCACGACTCGCTGTATCTCTGAAGTTCCTTCATAAATTTGAGTAATCTTTGCATCTCTCATCAATCGTTCGACATGATATTCTTTTACAAAGCCATATCCTCCATGTACTTGTACTGCTTCAACAGTATGTTTCATTGCAGCATCTGAGGCAAAAACTTTTGCCATTGCAGCAGCCATCGTATAATCCATGTGATTATCTTTCATCCACGCAGCACGGTGAACCATCATTCTAGCTGCATCAATATCTGTAGCCATATCTGCTAATTTAAATGCAATTGCCTGATGTTGATTAATTGGTTTGCCAAATGCAGCTCGGTCATGTGAATATGCAACTGCTAATTCATAAGCTCCTGCTGCGATTCCCAATGCTTGTGCAGCAATTCCAATTCGACCACCAGTCAAAACTTTCATTGCGAATTTAAAACCAAAACCATCATCACCAATTCTATTTTCTTTAGGCACTTTTACATCATTGTACATGATCGTATGTGTATCAGAAGAACGAATTCCTAATTTATCCTCTTTCGCTCCAATAGCTACTCCATCCCAACTTGTTTCTACAATAAAAGCATTAATTCCTCTGTGTCCTTTTTCTTTATCCGTTTGAGCAATAACTAAATGAACTTTAGATTTACCTCCATTTGTAATCCAATTTTTAGTTCCATTCAGTACATAGTGATCGCCCATGTCAACTGCCGTTGTTCGTTGACTTGTAGCATCACTTCCAGCTTCAGGTTCTGAAAGACAGAATGCTCCGATCCATTCGCCAGTTGCTAATTTGGTAAGGTATTTTTGTTTTTGATCTTCAGATCCAAAAGTTTCTAATCCCCAACAAACTAGAGAATTATTTACCGACATGGTTACTGAACAAGAGTTATCAACTTTTGAAATTTCTTCCATTGCCAATGCGTAGGAAATAGTGTCCATTCCTCCTCCTCCATATTCAGGAGAAACCATCATTCCCAAAAACCCTAACTCTCCCATCATTTTAATTTGCTCTGTTGGGTAAGCCATTGTTGAGTCTCTTTCTATTACACCTGGCTTTAATTCATTTTGTGCAAAATCTCTTGCAGCATCTCTTACTGCTAATTGTTCTTCGGTTAATTCAAAATTCATATCTATTGATTTAAGAGTTTCTTAGAAAATTTTAGACATCTATTTCAGGTTGCAAATTTAGCGAAATTTCGCTTTTGATACAGTTTTTTTATGTTAAACCTGTTTTATAAATTTCCATTTTTTTACAATCTGTTTCAAAGTCTTTTTTATAAAAAACATTACGAAAAGTCGAAATGTTGTGAATCCTGATTTTATTAAAGTTTCAACGATTTTTATTTTGAATAGTTTTATTAAAATGAAAAAGGAGCTAGTACTTGTAAGTACTACCCCCCTTTTCATTTTTTATTTCTGTTTCTATTAGTTAGACATCAAAATCAATTTCAACTTCAGCAGTCGTTGGATGAGCTTGGCAAGTTAAAATAAAACCTTCTTCCACCTCATCTTCGTCTAATGCATAACAAGCCTCCATTTCTACCTTTCCTTTGACGACTTTGGCCATACAAGTTGAACAAGAACCTGAGCAACAAGAGTAGGGCGGCTCATATTTCAAATCCAATAATGTATCGAGAATTGTTTTTCCTTTTTTCACTTCAGTCTCAATGGTTTCGCCATCTAGGTGAACAATTAATTTTGCAGCACCCGCTGTACTTGGAGCAGTTGATGAAGTTGAAGCCTTATCAGAATCAGCCGCAGTAAATCTTTCAGAGTGAATGTATTTTTTATCCATTCCTTTTTCTAACAATGTGCTCTCAACATTATCAATCATCTGCCCTGGTCCACAAATAAAATAGTGTGCTTCTCTGCTTCGGCTTGGATTTTTATCCAAAAATTTTGAAATACTAGTTTTATCAATTCGACCAACTTCTCCTTCCCATGCCATTTTTGATTTTTTAAAAAATCCTCCAAATCCTCCTGACTTTTCAACTTTAGGCTGGCTTAATATATGAGTAACCAAAAATTGATTATCATATTTTCGCTGCATAGTATCCAACTCTGATTTAAAAATAATACAATCTTCATTTCTATTTCCATATAACAAAAAGACCGTTGAAAGCGGTTCTTTTTCCAAAATCGTTTTGGCAATCGACATCAAAGGAGTAATTCCACTTCCTGCTCCAAATAAGTAAAAAGTTCTATTGACATCAGGATCAAGCGCAATGGTAAATCTACCTTGTGGCTCCATGACATCAACCATATCTCCTTCTTTCAAATTATTACAAATATGGGTAGACACCTTTCCGCCATCTACTTTTTTTACAGTTACAGTAATTCCTTCTTCCAAAGGACTACTTGACATCGAATAGGCTCGACGTTCTTCTTTTCCATTAATATCAAATTTCAAAGTCAAATATTGACCATGTTTAAATTCAAACTTTTTGGAAGTTTCATTTGATATATCAAAAGTTACAGAGACTGCATCGCTAGTTTCCTTCGTTATTTTACTAACTTTTAAATTGTGAAATTGAGCACTCATTCGTTTAGTCTTTTATTTAAAATTTTCGCAAAGGTAATGAATCGCTTACCTTCTTTAATAACCTTTATGGCAAATTATGGTTTAAAAATTGAGCTATTTAATTCATTTTATGGTTTTTGAGACATTATCTGAATAACACCATATTTTTATTTTTATGATAAAAAAATTATTTTTAGAATATGAAATGGAAAGACACTAAATATCTATTGGCCTATATTGCACCTTTAACTACTTTTCTAGCTATATATTTTCAGGGAATATGGTCATTCGCAACTGTTTATTTAGCATTTTTATTAATTCCATTATTGGAGTTAATCATTCCATATTCTACTACTAATCTTACCGAGGAAGAGGAACAATCTAAATTATCCGTTACTTTGTTTGATTGGTTATTGTATTCTAATGTTCCCATTCTTTGGGGAATAATTTGGTTTTATTTTTCTACTCTTTCAGCAGGAGGTCTAGCTACTTACGAAGTGATTGGAATGACAATGAGTGTTGGAATTATTGTAGGGACGATTGGAATTAATGTAGCACATGAGTTAGGTCATCGAGTAAAAAAATACGAACAAACCCTTTCCAAATCATTATTACTTTCCGCTTTGTACATGCATTTTTTTATAGAACACAATCGAGGTCATCATAAAAATATTGCAACAGATGAAGATCCAGCCTCGGCTCGATTCGGAGAAAATCTTTACGCATTTTGGATTCGTTCTACATTTGGAGGTTATATGAATGCTTGGAAATTGGAAAAAGAAAAATTGAAAACAAATGGACACGCTGTTTTTTCATTAAAAAATGAAATGCTTGTTTTTCAAATTATCCAAATTGGATATTTATTAAGTATCGGTTTAATATTCGGATGGATGACGGTACCTTTTGCAATCGCAATCGCAACTATTGGTTTTTTGGAATTAGAGACGGTCAATTATATTGAACATTATGGTTTACGAAGAAAAAAATTAGCTTCTGGTCGATATGAAAATGTGACCATGCATCATTCCTGGAATTCAAATCACGAATTGGGAAGATTATTGTTATACGAATTGACTCGACATTCAGATCATCATTTTAAGGCGACTCGAAAATATCAAGTATTGCGTCATTTTGATGAAAGTCCACAGTTGCCATATGGCTATCCTGGATCTATGATTTTATCGTTTTTCCCTCCTATTTGGTTTAAGTTAATGAATAAAAGAGTACCTGCTAATTAAAAAACTTAAAATGCCAATCAAAATCAAAAAAATCGAATGGTTAATCCATATTATTCGATTTTTGATTTTGATTGGCATTTTGATTTTAAATTTTTAATTAGTTTTGCCCATTCTTTTCATTCAAAATTCATCATTATCTTAATGAGTCAAAAATTATCCATTATCATTCCTGCATACAATGAAGCACCTACTATCCATTATATTTTGGACAAGGTAAAAAAGGTTCAGTTGATGAATGATATAAAAAAGGAAATTATCATTGTCAATGATTTTTCAAAAGATGATACTGAAGGAGCCATTTTGCGTTATTCAGATGCAAATCCTGAATTGAATATTCAATACCTCAAACATGAATTCAATAAAGGAAAAGGTGCTGCACTTCATACAGGTATCAAAAATGCGACGGGTGATTTTTTGATTATTCAAGATGCAGATTTAGAGTACGATCCTGAAGAATATAATATTTTATTAAAACCTATTTTGGATGGTGTAGCGGATGTTGTTTATGGCTCAAGATTTATGGGAGGAAAGCCACATCGAATTTTATTCTTTTGGCATTCCATTGGAAATCAAATGCTGACTTTCCTTTCCAATATGATGACAAATTTGAATCTGACTGACATGGAAACTTGCTATAAGTTATTTAAAACGGAAATGATTCAAAGTTTAAATTTGAAAGAAAATAGATTTGGATTTGAACCAGAGGTGACTGCAAAAATTTCAAGGATTCCTAAAATTCGAATTTATGAAGTAGGAATTTCTTATTATGGTCGATCATATGAGGATGGGAAAAAAATTGGTTGGCGAGATGGGTTTCGTGCAATCTATTGTATTATTAAGTATAATACTTTTTGGAAAAAATAAAATTTCACACCATTACCCTCAACATTAAAACTACTCCAAAAATCACAAATGCGACTCCTGAAATTCTCCTCACTAATAACATTTTTTCAGGTTTTAATTTTCTTCTTATATTTTTTGCTAAATAAACCTTCAATGTATCAGAAGCAATTATCATAAAAAGAATCCCACCAAAAAAAAGAAAAAATTCATCATCACTAAAATTACTTTCTGCCATCTTTGCAGTAGCTACAACTCCCCAAAAGAAAAAAGTAAATGGGTTTGCAGTATTAACAAAAAAACCTTTTACAAAAAGAGAAAGATAGGATGCCTTGTGTTTATTTACTTTTTCCAAAAGAATTTTATCATCTAATTTGCCTTTGGAAAAATAATCCTCGTCAGGCATAGCAGGAGGTTTACTGAGAAGTGTTCCTACTCCAATTAAAATCAATGCAATCCCACCTGCAATTCCAAGTGTCAATTCAAACCCATCTAAATTAACAATAGCAAGAATATAAGTTAATCCAAAATATACCGTCAATACAAATATCACATCACTAATAAATACGCCAAGGGCAACCATCATTCCTGCCTTAAAACCTTGCTCAATTCCCGCTTGCAATAAGGCAAAAAGAATCGGGCCAGCTAACACCGTCAGCACCAATCCAAAAGATAAGCCTTCAAAAAATGCGTTCAAATTATTTTATTAAATTATGAATAAATTGTTGCTACTAACTTCCGTCGCCCTCCGTGGTTTCTAAATTCGCATAAATAAATTCCTTGCCAAGTTCCTAAATTTAATCGTCCATTTGTAATTGGAATCGTAACTGAACTACCGACCAAAGTTGATTTGATATGTGCAGGCATATCATCTGGGCCTTCCATGGTATGCGTCAAATATGATTCATGCTCAGGCATAATTCTCTTATTAAAAACTTGTTCAAAATCCACTCTTACCGAAGGATCAGCATTTTCATTAATCGTCAAACCCGCTGAAGTATGTTTAATAAACAAGTGAAACAATCCTGTTTCTGGAAGTTCTTTCACTTGTTCTAAAATTATACGAGTAACTAGATGAAAGCCTCTTGAATATGCTGGCAAAACCATTTCTATTTGTGAAATCATATTTTCTTTTTTACAAAAATAAACAAAAAACACACCGACTCACACCAAAAAAAAATCTCATTGCATCTCCTGAGTTATAAATTACTTCACAAAAAAAACAAGTTATGAAAAGTACGTTATATTTTTTTTCAATATTGATTATTTGCATAGGATGTGTTTTTACTTCTTGCCAAAATAATATTTCATCTAAGAAAAAAAGTCCGAAAGACAGCACAGCTAAAAATAATCCAGCTCCAGCAGATGAAACATTTGATTATCAAGAAGATGCCATTACAATTATTGAAGATAAAACTCCGCCACCACCACCGCCGCCAGTACTTGATGTAGAACCTCCTAAAACAACTCTTCCTCCACCGCCACCGCCTCCTGTGATTGAAGAAATTTCTGAAGAAGAAATAGTTGAAGAAGCAGAAGCATTTATAGCTTATGATATGGCAGAACCTGTTGAAGAAGAACCAGAAGCAATGGTAGAGGCACCCGTTCGATATAAAAAAGAGGTTAAAAAAATGAATCCAAATGCAACCGCATTTTCTGTAAAACCTCAGCGGCCACGACCACAACCGAAACCACAACACAACACCGAAGAATACAATCACATTGTAGAAAATGAATTCCTTTCTGCATTTGACAAACCACTTTCTACATTTTCAATTGATGTAGATAATGCTTCCTATAGCAATGTTCGACGCTATTTGAATAGTTATCAAATGCCTCCAAAAGATGCCGTAAGAATCGAAGAATTTGTCAATTATTTCAACTACGATTATCCTCAACCTAATGGAGTAGATCCATTTTCAATCAATACAGAAGTATCGGATTGTCCTTGGAACAAAGAACATAAACTAGTCCACATCGGATTACAAGGTTACGAATTACCCGCAGCGCAAATGCCGCCTTCCAATTTAGTTTTTTTATTAGATGTCTCTGGTTCTATGAATAGCCCGAACAAGTTGGGACTTTTGAAAAAAGCCTTCAAATTATTAGTCAATCAAATGCGAGAAGAAGACCGTGTGTCTATTGTTGTGTACGCAGGAGCATCAGGTTTAGTTTTACCGCCAACCTCTGGTGCGGATAAAAATAAAATCATCGCATCGCTCGATAAACTTAGAGCAGGTGGAAGCACAGCAGGTGCAGCAGGAATTCAATTGGCTTATAAAACTGCTGAATCTACTTTTATCAAAAATGGAAATAACAGAATCATTTTAGCAACAGATGGAGATTTTAACATTGGAACTAGTAGTACTTCTGAGTTGGTTCGTTTGATTGAGGAAAAAAGAAAGTCAGGAGTATTTCTTTCAATTTTAGGTTTTGGAATGGGAAATTACAAAGATGGCAGAATGGAACAATTGGCAGACAATGGAAATGGAAACTATGCATACATCGACAATTTCCAAGAAGCTAAAAAAGTATTTGTTCAAGAAATGGGCGGTACACTTCACACCATTGCCAAAGATGTAAAACTACAAATTGAATTCAATCCTGCTCATGTAAAAGAATACCGACTCGTAGGTTACGAAAACCGAAAACTTAAAAACGAAGATTTTAATAATGATAAAAAAGATGCAGGTGATTTAGGTGCAGGGCATACTGTAACTGCGATTTATGAAATCATTCTCAATAACTCAAGTTCTTCAAAAACACAACGCACGGATGCTTTAAAATACCAAGATCGCTCTATCAAATTATTGTCAAATGTTGATCCTGATTTGATGACAATCAAGTTGAGATATAAAAAACCAAACGAGGATGTAAGTAAATTGTTAGAAATTACCGCTAAAGATGAAGGGTTGACGCTTTCTGCAACTTCAAATAATTTTCGGTTCTCTGCTGCTGTAGCAGGATTCGCAATGATTTTGAGAGATTCTGAATTTAAGGGAAATGCGAATTTTGATAATGTAAAAACGCTGGCGCAAGGTGCGATGGGAAAAGATGAATTTGGATACCGAAAAGAGTTTTTAGAATTGGTACAAAAAGCAAAAGAAACGAATATCAAATTGACTGCTAAAAAATGATTTTGAATCACATCTTTTCGACCTATTCAAAATTCAAAATTATTCATTCAAAATTAAACCAGAGGGTAGTTCATTTTTATGTTGAATAAAAGTCCAGTAAACGAATCGCATAAAATTTGAACTGCCCTTTGGTTTAGATATAAGATTGTTCTTATATCTCATAGAGAGCGAAGCGAACAATCTTAAATCTAAAAAGGCCTTGCAAAATCAAAAATTCTGCAAGGCCTCATATTTTTTTTCAAAAGAAATAATATTTATACGATCTCTTTAACTTTTTTCCAAGAGCCACCATTATAAGCTTCCACTCTATATAATTCTAATTGTTTTACTGCCGCTCCACTTCTCATACCAGAAGCACAAATAGCAATAATTGGCTTTTTCATTTTTTTAATCTCATCAATATTTTTGCTGAGATCTGGTAATGGAATATTTTTAGCTCCATCCACACTTCCATTTGCAAATTCAGCAGGTGTCCTTACATCTATAATCACAGCCCCTCTTTCTAAAATCGGTTTCAAATCAGTCCCTCCAAATAAGTTTCTCAAAAAATTTAACATTATATTTACAATATTTAATTCCGCCCTCAGACGGTGTTAGAAATTAATTACAAAAGAAGCCACTTCTAAACCTGCAGCCTCTGCTTTTTCATGATCGGTTGAAAATATTTTATCTCCCAATAAATCTGGAAAAATTGCTTCCTCATTCGTAGGTGTTAAAAATACTTCTAGCCCTTCATTAATTTTCCCTTCGTCCCAACTCGTTACTTTCCCTGCATAATCCCATTCGAATCCTGCAAAGCTAAACTCTTTCCCGTTCATTTCCAATAATTGTTCTAAAGTCGTACCGACAGTAATTCCTTCAGCCGTTTTCCAGTTCGTGCCTTCGTTTCGGATTTTGACACTTTTAATTTTTTTATACTCTTCTCCTTCTTGATATTGAATAATCAATTCGTCCTTTGCACCTTGAAAAACGATAGTACCTTTTGCAGTTTCTCCTTCTCCTAATCCGATGTCAGTTTTTTTGACATTTTCCTCTCCAAACATTTTTACCAGTTCTTCATGAGTGAAATTTGCAGTAATTCTTCCTACTTGTTTACCAGGTACGCAAGTCCAATTATCCATCGTTCCCGTTTTAGGAGTAACTGTAGAAGTTGGTTTAGTAGAAGTATCTGAAATTGAATTTCCAGAAGTAGAGGAACTACTAGAAGATGAAGTTCCCATATCACAACTCCACATGGTGAAGGTAATCAAAAATAAGGTTAAAAATTTTGTGTAATTCATAGTTAACGCTAACTCGAATCTCCAGTTTTCGAGTGTTTTATTAAAATAAATTTCCAAAGCTGGATCTTCGGTTGGGCAAAGGTAAAACGTCTAGCCGTTAAAAACTATTCTTTCCAAAAAACAATTTTTGTATAATCCAAATCAATAATTTTTTCGTCTTTATCTAACCCTTTTCTTTTGATAAAAAGATCATATTTTCCTTTTGATAAAGACTCTATATCTAACATTGTTGCCACTCCTCTTTCTTCTTCATTTGGATGAATGTAAAAATAAAATTCAGGGCTTAATTCTGTTGAATCAATCTGTACAGTATAAAATGTGGACAAACATTCTAAGGCTTTTTCAGGAGCATCTTCTCTAATATAGGCTTCATTTAATCTTATTCCATCCATTCCAATATAAGCCCCTGAATTAAAACCATCTTTTTTCTTAGGATCAAATCCTGTACAATGTTTTCTCAATGCTTTATTATGTTTTACATTATATCGAATAAACAAAGGTAGGAAACTCCCTTTAACTATTTGTGAAGGGATACTTGCAGTTTGAATAAATGAATTATCATTTCTTAAATCATCATATTCATTACGATATAATTTATAATCGCCGCCATTGTCTGGATAAAAAATATATTGATCAAATTTCATCCAAGGATAAAAGAAAAATAACAAAATATATACGCAAAGCGCAATTCGGATTTTATTTTTAGAAAAACGACTAATAAGGCTATAATAAATACTCCTATAAATTCCTGCCATTGTAACTACTCCCATAATCCTATAAATGGGAAAATATAACTTACTAAGTCTTTTATATTTTTTAAAAAAACCAAGTGAAAGCGTATCAATAGCTGTAATCACTCCCATAAGAAAATAAACAAGAGAGAGCCCTATCCCAATAACCTTTATAACTTGACCAAATACATTTTCTCCCTCAATCGTTTTTAAACTAGCATCCAATAAATAAACAAAAAAACTTAATGAAGCCATGAATAAAAACAAAGACATAAACATAAAAACAATCAAAAAAGTAAAAGAAAAAATAACACTTGCTAAAATATCTAACCGATGTAACATTGTATCCAAAGAAGGAACTCGTTCTTTTAATTTTTCCGTAAAAAAATCACTATACCCTAATTTTTCAAGATCTATTTTTTCTTGTACAGATCTTAAACCAATCGCTCCAATCCAAAAACCTCTGATAAATACATGAACGATCAAATTGATAGTCAATACCCAAGATGCCAAAATTGAAATTCCTAAAAAAGATCGCAACATTCCATCAAGGTTGGGTGCTAAAGCAAGATTAAGATTGATATACCTAAAACCATCTGACAAAGCTTCATACGCGCCCACCAATAAAAATATCGAGAACCCAGAAACTAATAATTCCAAATGCCAACTCTCACGTTGTAAATATTCTAGCCAATCTTCTTGATGTGGTTTGTTTTCAGTCATATAAGTATTTAATTAATTTTTGCAGAAGTCAAGGCATACACCGCAAACGATGCCAACCAATGCGATCCTTCATAATGTTCTGAAACAATATTAGGAACAGTAACGCTCAAATGTTTTTCAGCAGCATCGTACATTAACTTTCTTTTCTTTTTACTTTTTATACTTTGGGAAATGCCATACATACACCACGCTCGACTCAAATTCAATCCATCTAAATGTACAATTTTTGGGTCAGAACGATCACTTACATCCGCAGGAAATTTTAAAGTTTTCAATTTCTTTTTGGGTAAAAATTTCTTAAACCATTTTTCAAACTCTTCTTTTCCCAAAACTCGTCGCATCAAGTTCGCTTCTTCCAAACAGCCTGATAAAAAATCTTCGCCACTTGGTTCATATTCCGCAGGGCAATTACAATCTGAAAAATAATAAACTCTCGCCCTTTTTTCGATTAAGTTTTTTAATTGTAAATGTTTTGTTGAATTAGCATAATCCCATGCGAAAGATAATCCAAAAGCCGTATTCGGATGTACGCCTGTTCGTACAGGATAAGTTTGGATGGGTAAAAATTTCATATACCGATCTATAATTACATTGGTCAACGGTTGCAAATTTTTCGACCATTGCTGACCATCTTTATCTTCCCATGAGTGTAATTCTTCGGCTAATTTCATTAACCATGACCATCCATACATTCGTTCCCAACTTTTACTTGACGTTTTAAAATAATCAACTTCTACTCCTATATTTTTAGCGGTCAAGTTCTCTCCTAACTTTTTACGAATCTCATTCGCCTCTGGCAAATTTGGAAAGTCTTTTAACAATTTTACCAACATCCAATGCCCATGTACTGATGAATGCCAATCATAGCATCCATAAAATGCAGGATGCAATTCTGAAGGTTCCTTCAAATGACTTTTATCCGCCAAGGTCTGATTCAATTTATTTGGATATTCTTTTTGCAAACAAGACAATGCCAATCCTGCAAAATGCGAAGCACCTTTAATAGTCATTTTTAATTGCCCATTTTCCGTAGATTCTAAAAAAGGATTATCCATCGTTTGAGAAAAAATTGAGCCAGCATTCCAACAAATTAAAACGCCAATGAAGAGATATTGAAAAATTTTATTCATGTTTGTTTTTCTTTTGAACAAAAATAGTTTTTTAAAAATTAGCGACTAAATTTTTATTTAGTTTTCAATGCGTTTGATTGCGTTATACGTAGCTGCGGGTTTTAACCCGCAGTGAAGAAAGAAAATCCTATACCGCGTCTTTTTTACTGCAGGTTAAAACCCGCAGCTACGTATAACGCAATCAAACGCGCCGAAAAATAATAACAATATGAAAAATAATTGGCAAATATGGATTGACACAGGCGGTACTTTCACCGATTGCATTGCCATCACCCCTTCTGGAAATAAAAAACGAGTCAAAGTCCTCAGCAGCAGTCACCTACGTGGAACCATCCTAAAAAAAATAGCCCCAAAACAATTTCAAATAAAAACCAATTGGGCTAGCCAAAAAGATATTTTCAAAGACTACGAAATTACATTGTTAGGAAAAATTCATCGCCCAACAAAAGTCGTTACTATTGATTTTGAAAAAAACATTCTTCATCTCAATAACGATTTTTCAATCACCTCCGAAATAGATTTTGAAATAACAGCTCACGAAGAAGCACCCATCTTCGCCACTCGAATTGCAACCGAAACGCCACTCCATAAAATTTTTCCAAAACTAGAAATGCGCCTAGGTTCTACAAAAGGAACCAACGCACTACTCGAAGGCAAAGGAGCAAAAGTCACTTTCTTAGTAACCAAAGGATTTAAAGATTTAATAAAAATAGGAACGCAACAACGCCCACATCTTTTTCAACTCGACATTTCTGAACCCAAAGTTTTATATCAAAAAGTAATCGAAGTCGAAGAACGAATAAGTGCGCAAGGAAAAGTAGTTCAAGCATTAAGCAAAAAAGAAATCGAACGAATTATTTTTTTAGGTAAAAAAAACAAAACACATTCCGTTGCAATTGCATTACTACATTCCTATCGAAACCCCAAACATGAAATCACTCTTCGGAAAGCTTTGCAAAAAGAAGGAATCAATTTCATCTCTTGCTCCGAAACATTGTCACCAGCCATTCATATTTTGCCTAGAGCAAAAACGAGTTTAGTCAATGCCTATCTCGCCCCCATCATTCATCAATATTTAGAAAAAATAAAAAGTAAATTACCTGCTTCCGCTTCGTTAAAAATTATGACTAGCGCAGGCGGTTTAGTTGATGCTAATTTTTTTAATCCAAAAGATAGTTTGCTAAGCGGCCCCGCAGGAGGAGTTGTTGGCGCAGCAAAAATTGCAAACTCACTTGGAGTCAAAAAAATCTTGACTTTGGATATGGGCGGAACGAGTACGGACACCGCTCGTTTTGATGGAACATTCGATTATCAATATCTCACAAAAGTAGGCGATGCAGAATTGATGACACCTTCACTAGCAATTGAAACTGTTGCCGCAGGCGGAGGTTCTATTTGTTATTTTGATGGTAACAAATTATGCGTAGGTCCAGAGAGCGCAGGTGCTTCGCCCGGCCCAGCTTGCTACGGCGCAGGCGGCCCATTGACGATTACCGATGTAAATTTATTGTTAAGAAAAATTGATACTTCAAGTTTTGGAATCCCCGTTAATAAAAAAAATGCAGAGGCTGCTTTGATCCTTTTGCAAAAACAAATTTTACAAAAAACAAAAACGAAATATTCAAAAAAGGAATTATTGGAAGGTTTTGAAAAAATTGCCAACGAAAAAATGGCAGAAGCCATTCGTAAAATTTCGGTAAGCAAAGGCTTTGCTCCGAGTGATTATGCTTTATTAGTTTTTGGTGGAGCAGGTGGATTGCATGCTTGCAAAATTGCAGAACTACTGCATATCAAAAAAATCATTTTGCCTTACGATGGAGGATTGTTAAGTGCCTACGGAATGGGGCAAGCTCAAATAGAAAGGCTTGTCCAAAAACAGATTCTAAAAAATTTGGAGACTTCATCAATTAAAGATGAAATAAAAATATTGAAAACTCAAGCCATCGAAACTATAGAAGCTGAAGGTTTTTCGAAAAGATCAATTGAAATAAAAAGTACTTTAGTTTACCTCCGCATGGAAGGACAAAATAGTACGTTAGAAATTTCTATTGAAAAAGTCACTTCTAATAAATCATTGATTCAAAATTTAAAAATTGATTTTATAAAAAAATATAAATCGCTATTCGGACATTTCCCAAAAAATAAATCTATCGAAGTCGAAAGCATTAAAATCATCGCCGCCAATAAAATAAAATCTCTTTCTAAAACAAATAGAAAAACGAAATCTTACAAAGTTGTTCCTGCCCATTTTCTAAAAAACAAAAAACTCCCCGTCTTCGATTGGGATGAATTACAGCATGGTGCAACATTAAAAGGCAAAGCCATTTTGCTCAATAAAACTTCTACCGCATTCATCGAATCAGGCTGGCAACTTCAAACCAAAAATGATAAAAATATCATTTTAGAATATGTTGGAAAAGAAAGAGCACAATCGGAAAATTTAAAAGAAGCTATCGAGTTAGAATTATTTACCAACCGTTTTACTGCCATTGCAGAAGAGATGGGGGCGCAATTACAACGGACTGCATTTTCAGTTAACATCAAAGAACGCTTAGATTTCTCGTGTGCGATTTTGGATGCAGATGCAGAGCTGTTGGTCAATGCCCCACACATTCCAGTTCACTTGGGGAGCCTAGGAATTTGTGCAAGATTGGTTTTGGAAAAAACACCTTTGCAAGAAGGCGATGTGGTCATCACGAATCATCCAAAATATGGAGGTTCGCATTTACCCGATGTCACTTTATTGAGCGGTGTTTTTGAAAAAAAGAAATTAATCGGATATGTTATCAACAGAGCACATCATGCGGAGATTGGAGGAAGTCGCCCAGGTTCGATGCCACCTGATGCGACGTGTTTAGCAGAGGAAGGAGTGGTGCTCACGCCATTTTATTTAGTCAAAAAAGGAAAAGTGCAATGGAAGGTTTTGGAAGAAAAATTAACAACTGCTAAGTTTCCAACAAGATCTTTACATGAAAACATTGCGGACATCAACGCCGCTTTGGCTTCATTAAAAACAGGAGAGTTGGCTTTGAAAAAAATGGTAAAAACTCATGGCTTAAAAAAAGTGCATCACTATATGCAAGCCTTAAAAGATACTTCCTTCGATGCGTTAAAATCTGCTTTAAAAATTTTTAATCATAAAAAATTCAAAGCGATTGAACAACTCGATGATGGGCATCAAATTCATGCAAATATCAATTTTGGACGGCAGATTAAATTTGATTTTACGGGAACTTCGAAAGTACATCCATTTAATTTGAATGCTAATATTTCGATTGTGTATAGTGCAGTAATTTATGTACTTCGTTTGCTTTGCAAAAAAGAAATTCCGCTTAACGAAGGTTTGATGCGCAATGTGAAAATCATTTTGCCCAACTCATTTTTACATCCTAATTTTAGTGATGACCCAATGGAATGTCCTGCCGTTGTTGGAGGAAATACAGAGGTCAGTCAGCGATTGGTAGATACCTTGTTAAAAGCATTGGGCCTTGCTGCTTGTAGCCAAGGCACGATGAATAATTTTTTATTTGGAAATAAAAATTTTGGCTACTACGAAACGATTTGTGGAGGTGTAGGAGCAGGTGATGAATTCGATGGAAGGTCGGCCGTTCATCAACATATGACGAATACAAAGATTACTGACCCTGAGGAAATGGAGTTGCGCTATGCTGTTCGACTACATGATTTTTCGATTAGAAAAAATTCAGGGGGAAAAGGAAAATGGAAAGGTGGTAATGGTATTGTTAGAAAAATTGAGTTTTTGGAGAATGTCGAAATGACTTTGATTAGTCAGCATCGGGAGGTTGCTCCGTTTGGATTGAAAGGTGGTGGCAACGGACGAGTCGGTCAGCAATTGATTATTAGAAAAAATGGCCGAAAGGAAAAACTAAAAGGTGTGGATAGTGCTTCGATGAAGAAGGGAGATATTGTGATTATTAAAACGCCTGGTGGGGGTGGGTTTGGGAAGGAGTAAATTATAATTTATTCCTCCAAAAACAATCCGCTATCCTTAATTTTTTGAATTGTAATTTGTTCAAGCTCTTCACACTCTACATACATATAATAATCGTAACCAAAAGTAATTTTAATTTTAGAGTCGATTAAATTCATCCAGGCTTGTTCTCTTAAAATTAACCGAGTTACTTCTTCAATATTTTTCCAATCTAATTCTAAACCATCTTGGAAAAAAGAGATGTCTTGTTTCAAATCAGAGAAAGGTTTTTTGGATGAATAATTTTCAAGAGCATTTATTTTTAATGAATAAACCTTTTTCTCATTCAAGATGATTTGGATTGCTTCAACATATTTTGATTCAATCTTTTTATATTCTTTGAATGTAAAATTTTCAAAACCAATTTTTCCTATATCATAAAAAGATGTCCATTCAGATTTATCTAAATAGTGTCCTTTTTCATTTCTTTTTTTGGGATTGTATTTTGTGATTCGATATTTCATTTTCTTTCCCTTAAATACTTACTAAAAACATCAATATACCGATCATCAAAAGTAACTTTTGTAATATCTTTAAATTTCACAGGAGTTGGTTTTTTATCAAAAACACCTTCTGCATTGAAGTATTTTATATGAACCTTTTTTGGTGTAACCTTAACTATTTCTCCAATTATAAATTCATCAATTTTTGGATTTTCGCATTCACTAATAATATTACGATTAGCAGATTTTAAAGAATTAAAAATGGATTCCCAAGTTTCCAATTTCACATTTGTTTTGAGTTTTAATTTTTTCTTTTCTCCTTCCCATTCCATTATTTTGTCATAATAAATATCATATTTATTATTTCTAATTTTAGTAACCTTTGACTTCTCAAGAATATTAAATCCTCCTACTTGAAAATCCTCTACTTCTTGAAGAATTAAAAATTCATCTGATAAGTCGAGAATATAACCTCGGCTTATTGCTATATCTTTTTTTGATATTTTTCTTGTAATTCTTGCGAAAAGCTGGTTATCAAAATGTTTTTTTAATTTTTGGTCAACTTTCATAGTTTATATATTTTTTAAAATTGCAATTAAAAAAGTCGTGTCAAAAATTTAAATCCTGACACGACCAATCTGTTTTTTTAATAAATCCTACCGCCCCAAATGCACTAACAAAACCGAAATATCCGAAGGACTCACCCCGCTAATTCTGCTCGCTTGCCCAATCGTCCGAGGTTGCAATTTTGCCAACTTCTCTCTCGCTTCACCTGACAAAGAAACCAATTGCGAATAATCCATCGTCTCTGCAATTTTCACCTGTTCGAGACGAATCATTTTTTCTACCATCTCTTGTTCCTTTTTGATATAGCCTTCATACTTCATATTGATTCCAGCCAAATCAACAAACTCTTTATCATATTGATTTAAATGTTCATCCAATGAAGGAATTGCATTTCGCAAATCATCAATCATGATATTTGGACGCATCAAAACACTATGCATTTTTACTTGCTGACGCAATGGTGCAGAATTTATTTTTTCCAAAAAAGGATTAACCTCATCAGGTGTAACACCAAGCTTACGAATGTATTTTTCAATGGTTTTCGAATCCTCTATTTTTTGATTAACACGGTGTACACGTTCTTCCATATTTTGCATTCCAAGCTTCTCTGCTATTGGAGTCAATCGAACATCCGCATTATCTTGACGCAATAAAATTCGATATTCCGCACGACTTGTAAACATTCGATAAGGCTCATCAGTACCTTTGTTTACCAAGTCATCAATCAACACTCCGATGTATGCATCTGAACGTAACAATACAAATGGATCTTCTTCCTTCACCGCCAAGTGTGCATTAATTCCTGCCATCAAACCTTGACAGGCTGCTTCTTCGTAACCAGTCGTTCCATTGATTTGTCCTGCAAAAAATAAATTTTTCACCAACCGAGTTTCCAATGAAATTTTCAATTGCGTAGGTGGAAAATAATCATACTCAATTGCATAACCTGGACGGAACATTTTTGCATTTTCAAAACCTCGAATTTTACGCATCGCCTTAAACTGAACATCTTCTGGCAAAGACGACGAAAATCCATTCACATAAATTTCGCAAGTATCCCAACCTTCAGGTTCTACAAATAATTGATGGCGATCTCGCTCTGCAAAACGATCAATTTTATCTTCAATCGAAGGACAGTACCGCGGCCCTTGTCCTCGAATTCGACCATTAAACATGGGCGAACGATCAAATCCAGTTTTTAATATTTCATGTACTTCCTTACTCGTATAAGTGATATGGCAAGGATGCTGTTTTTCTAATTTTGGCGTATCGGTAAATGAAAACTTCGAAGGATTTTCATCACCAGGTTGTGTTTCCATGGCATCCCAATCAATGCTTCGACCATCGACACGTGGAGGTGTTCCCGTTTTCATTCGACCTGATTCAAAACCCAATTCTACCAATTGTGCGGTGATTCCTGTCGCTGCACGTTCTCCCGCACGTCCTCCTCCAAATTGTTTTTCTCCAATATGAATCAAACCATTTAAAAATGTTCCATTGGTCAAAACAACAGCATCACTTTCGATTTCGATTCCCATCCCTGTTCGTATCCCAACTGCTCGTCCATCCTTTACAACTATGCCCGTAACCATCTCTTGCCAAAAATCAATATTGGGATGTGCTTCCAACATATTTCTCCACAGTCGAGCAAACTGCGCTCGATCACTTTGTGCTCTTGGGCTCCACATCGCTGGCCCTTTTGAAAGGTTCAACATTCGAAATTGCATCATCGTCTTATCCGTCACGATTCCTGAATACCCTCCAAGAGCATCCACTTCTCTAACGATTTGTCCTTTGGCAACTCCACCCATCGCAGGGTTACAACTCATCTGTGCAATGGTCTGCATATTCATTGTTGCAAGCATCACTTTCGACCCCATATTGGCTGCGCCTACTGCTGCTTCGCATCCTGCATGTCCTGCACCTACTACTATCACATCGTACTTTGGAAACATTTTTTATCTTTTTTTATAACTATTTAATATTGGCTTGCGCTAATAAATTTTTATTTAAAAAACTATTCGAATTATTCCTAAATCGTCTGTTGGCTTTAAGCCATATTTCTTTTCGATTTCAAAAATCTTTTTCTTCAACATGTTTTGATTTTCAAAATCAGTTTTATCTTTTAACAAATAATCAGATACGTTTTCTATAGTCGAGTAATCTTGATTATCAAATTTTGAAAATGTAAAAATACCATCTGTACAAATACTTAAATCTTCAAATTGTTCAATCGAAACTCGTTGCATTTGTTGAACATACCATTCTTCAAAATTTTTATCCAAATGATAACCAAAATAATCTGGTTTGTTATCTTGTTCGTATTCAACTATTTCTCCATCAATACAAAATACACCATCTCCAACTGCTAACATTTCACCACTTTGTTTTTTAGTATCAATCACTCCTATCAATAATGTACTCAATAATTCTTCAGTTTCTAAAAATAAATCGTTTTTGATTTTTTTCATTTCAAAAAACAATTGTTTTATGACTTCTTTTAAAAGCTCTTTTTCTGAAATATCATTTTTATGTACAAATGATTTGTAGGCAATTTCTTTGGCTATTTTTCGAAGTAATTTTCCAATCAACGTGGAGGCAAAATAACTTTCAGTTGCCATCGTACATCCATCCATAACTGCACAAAGTAATTTTTCCTCTCCAAGAGAAGCTGTCATTACATAATCTTCACAGTAATTAGTGTGATGTTCGCCGATTTGAATTATTTCATATACGTTCATATATTTTTGCAAAAATAATAAATAAACTTTGCTTGTGTTTCAATAAAATTGGGAAAAGAAAAGTTCCGCCGAGTTTAATGAACAATGAATAATTAAGAATGAATAATTTTCTTTTTTGATGATCAAAAAATTTCGAAATTATTAATTATTCATTTTTAATTACTCATTAAAAAATCAATCGTAGATAATTATGTAAATTTGTAATTCAAACAAATCATTCAACTATTATGGCTCGTCAAGCACTAGAAACGGAACAAAAAGCATTAGAAATTAACTTAAATGATAAGATCTATGGCACCTTTGCTGAAATCGGCGCAGGGCAAGAAGTGGCCCGTTATTTTTTCACAGTAGGTGCGGCAGCAGGTACCATTGCCAAAACGATGTCTGCTTATGATAAAACTTACTCTGATAAAATTTATGGCGTAGAAGCAAGTGGTCGATATGTTTGTGAAAGTCGATTATACAAAATGCTCGATCACGAGTATGATTTAATGATGACTCGTTTAGCTAATGAGCGACCTGACACTAATTTCTTTGTTTTTGCAGATACCATTGCGGCATTAAATTATTCTCGTACGATCAAAGGTGACGGCTGGTTAGGACTTCGATTTCAATTATCACCACAAGGCGAAACTAATGATATTGTTTTACATGTTAAGATGAAGGACAATAGTACACAATTGCAAGCTCAGGCTGTTGGGGTTTTAGGTGTTAATTTACTTTATGCATGTTTTCACTATCATGAAGATCCTGAAATGATGATCCAGTCATTAATGGATAATTTAGAAGGTCGAGTAGAAATAGATATGATTCGAATTACTGGGCCTGATTTTAAAGATGTGGATAATCGCTGGTTGAGTTTGATGATGGTAAAAAATAAATTAACCAAGGTTGCAATGTTTGGGCCTGATGGGCAAAATATTCATGGCTCTGAATTTTTATATAAAAAACATGTCTTAGTAGTTCGAGGAAGTTATCGACCAGCCACTTTAGTGAATCAAGATATGATTAATAAAAGTTTTGAGCAATTTCGAAATGAAGAAGATGTCGATCCACGAAAAGCTTTTTTGCTAACAGAAATTACAATGGATAATTTATGTGGGAGTGATTGGTCTTCTTTGGATGAAAAAGATTTCCTTGATCGTGCAGAAGTATTATGTGCGATGGGGCAGACTGTTGTAGTCTCCAATTGTGAGCAACATCAAAAATTAGCCAATTATCTTTCTGATTTTAAAGTGCAAACTGTAGGCATGGTCATTGGCGTAAAAGAATTGTTAAACGTTATCAATAATAAATATTTTGACGATAAGAAAAAGAGTTTATTGATGGAGTTTGGCGAACTTTTTACCAAACGAATAAAAATGTATGTTTATCCTTCAATGCAAGAAGGGAGTGAAGAATTGATGACTTGTAAAAATTTACCCATTCCTGATGGAATTAAATTTTTATATAAACACCTTTTGGAAGATGGTAAAATTGTAGATATTGAAAATTACGATTCTAACCATTTACATATTTTCTCTAAGCAAGTTCTGGATATGATTCAGGCAAATGATGAAGCTTGGGAAAAAATGGTTCCAGCTAAAGTAGCGAAGTTGATTAAGGATAAATATTTATTTGATTATCCTTATGAAACCATGACTTTTGAATATTGATTTATTTTTGCTACAGTTTTAAGTAACGCGACTCTCCTGAGTCGTGACGTTATTCGACAATCATGTTCATCGAAAATATTTAAAAAGAAGGCATTTATCGAATAACGTCACGACTCAGGAGAGTCGCGTTACTTAAAGCTGCAGCAAAAAAACAACATAATTACATGAAATTAACACCTGTGTTTTTTATACTTTTTTTGTTTTTTAGTTGCAATGATTCTAATTCCAATCAAGCAGCCATAGCTTCTAATGCGGAAAGAAAGTCAACAAAAACTAAAGACATTCCTGTTACTGAAACCATTCAAATGGATGCTTCTATTGATTTAGATTTTTTAATGGGAAAATTTGATCCTACAAAACATCCTGCTTTTCTGCCTATTGAAAAAAAGCATGCTTCTCGAAATGGTATGTATTTGCAAAAAGAAACTTATGAAGCTTTTAAAAAAATGCACGCTGCTGCCAAACAGGATGGTGTTTCTTTTGTTATAAAATCGGCTACTCGAAATTTTAATTCTCAAAAAGGAATTTGGGAAGCAAAATGGGAAGGCAAGCGACCTACTACGGGAGTGAAGAATATCAAAAAAGAATTTCCTAATCCAAAAGATCGAGCCTTAAAAATTTTAGAATTTAGTTCTATGCCAAGTACTTCACGACATCATTGGGGAACAGATATTGATGTGAATAATTTTACCAATAAATATTTTGAAAAAGGAAAAGGGCTTAAAGAATATAATTGGTTAAAAAACAATGCACACAAGTTTGGTTTTTATCAACCTTATACCGAAAAAGGATCGAAACGTCCTCATGGCTACAATGAAGAAAAATGGCATTGGTCATATTTGCCTTTATCAAAAAAATATATCAACCAGATGAAATTGAGAATGAAGAACGAAACTGTAACTGGATTTAAAGGTTCAGAAACAGCGAAGGAAATAAATGTAGTTGACAAATATATTCTAGGAATTAATCAAGAGTGTTTGTAAATTTCGAAAAATTTGATTTAAAAAAAATAAAAACATACCATGGCTCTTACCGAATCAACAATGTTAGCCTTAGGGACAGCTGCTCCCGATTTCACTTTACTCGATACTGTTAGTGGAAAAATGATTAGTCTGAATGATATCAAATCAGATATTGCAACAGTAATTATTTTTAGTTGTAATCATTGCCCTTATGTTATTCATGTCAATGAAGAGATTGTAAATGTCGCTAGAGAATATCAAGAAGCAGGAGTTGGGTTTGCAATAATCAGTTGCAATGATATTGAAAAATATCCACAAGACGCTCCTGAACATATGACGACTTTTGCAAAAGAAAGTGGCTATACTTTTCCATATCTTTTTGACGAAACGCAAGAAGTAGCTCGTGCTTACGATGCAGCATGTACACCTGACTTTTATGTTTTTGATGGAAAAATGAATCTGGTTTACCGAGGTCAATTGGATGATGCACGGCCCGGTAATGATACGCCATTGAGTGGAAAAGATTTACGTGCTGCGTTAGATGCGGTTTTAGTAAGTCGGCCTGTGAATCCTATGCAACGACCAAGTTCTGGTTGTGGAATAAAATGGAAGTAACACGGTTTTCCAAAACCGTATAAATACTAATTCAAAGATTATTCTGACGGTTTTGGAAAACCATGTTACTTCACAACGCAAAATTTAATGTTTACAGAAATCCATTATCCTGAGTTTTTACCACATAAAAAACTAGACGAGTATCTCGGTCGGGGGTGGTTTCGTATGGGACAAATGATTTTCACTTGTCGGTTTTTATGCTTTGATGGAAAATTGTACACAGCCGTTTGGACTCGATTAGATTTAAATGATTATTCTTTTCGAAAAAGTGTTCGGAAAATTATGAATCGTAATAATAAACGATTTAAAATCGTAGTACGACGAGCACGTTTTGATAAAGAAAAAAATGATTTGTATGCTATCCATCGAAAACGGTTTGGTGGATTTGTTTCTACGAGTTTGCGGAAGTCATTATTTGGAGATGCCGATTACAATATTTATGATACTTGGGAAACTTGTGTTTATGATGGCGATCGATTAGCAGCAGCAAGTTTTTTTGATTTAGGTGATAATAGTATTGCAAGTATCATGGGATTATTTCATCCTGACTATGCGAAATATAGTTTAGGATTTTATACCATGCTTTTGGAAATTGATTTTGGGTTGCGAACTGGTGCTGAATTTTATTATCCTGGCTATGTCGTTCCTCACTATAAAAAATTCGACTACAAACTTCGAATCGGCGATACTGATTATTACGATCCTGATACCAATGAATGGTTGCCTTATTCCGATTTGAATTTCGAACAACTTTCTAGTAATATTTTAAAAACAAAACTAGAAGAAATCCAAACACATCTTAACGAAAAAGATATTCGTACCAATCTCTTTTTATATCCTTTGTACGAACGCGTTTTGTTTGGACATGAGTATAAAGATTTTTTACATAACCCATTATTTATTTCTTGTTACCATCGCCGTTTTCATAATCTGTTATTGATTATTGAATATGATTTATTCCAAAATACTTATCGGTTAATTCGAGCTGGAAGAATTGAAAATAACCATGCTGGATTTATGACAGCTATGCGAAATGGTCATGATGGAAAAACTAGTTTCTTTGATTTTTTATTCAAAGAAAAAGTAATTATAGAATCTACAGATCTTAATAAAATATCTGAAGCCATTCCTTACTATGCTCAACGGCTTCAATTACTCAATCCTTAATCTCTCTTCTTTTGCTATTTCCACTAACTTTCGAAATTGGAATTTTTAGCATCAATGCTCACATGGTATTTGAAGTGCTAGCATTTTTTATTGGGTTTCGGTATTTTCTTTTTTTACGAAAAAATCAAACAGATACGATTATCGATTCTAATCGAGTTTGGATTTTGATTGGAGCGACTGGCGGTGCATTTTTAGGCTCTCGAATATTGGGAGGACTTGAAGTTCCTGAAATATTCTTCTCTGGTTCAAAAGGATTCCTTTATTATTTTCAAGCGAAGACAATTGTAGGAGGATTGTTAGGAGGGTTGATAGGTGTGGAGTGGGTAAAGAAAATGATTGGTGAAAAACAATCTTCAGGTGATCTTTTTACTTTTCCAATTATGCTGGGAATGATGATTGGGCGAGTGGGTTGTTTTTCGATGGGCGTTTATGAACCGACTTATGGAATCCCTTCTGATCTTCCTTGGGCGATGGATTTAGGAGATGGGATTTTACGACATCCGACTGCTTTATATGAAATTTTATTCTTGAGTTTCCTTTGGGGGTTTATTTATTTTTTGGAAAAAAAAGTAAAACTGGTGAGTGGTGCAAGGTTTAAAATTTTTCTTGCCAGTTATTTATTGTATCGATTTTTGGTAGAGTTTATTCGCCCGGGGATGGTGGTTGGATTTGGATTGACTGCGATTCAGATGGCTTGTTTGATGGGAATGATTTATTATTGGAGGCTTTTTATTTTACCTCAATCATTTATTAAAAAAAGCCCCATTCTAAAAAATTAGAATAGAGCTTTTAATAATTTTCAAACAACTCTTACGCCGCAGCTTCGAATTGTGTACTTGTATTTTTATCTCCTCCCGCTTTTAATGCATTGTCACCCGCAAAGAAAGTTTTATGATCATCTCCTAAATCTGAGCCAGCCATACGTTGATGTTTAACACAAGAAACACCTTTACGAATCTCTTGTCGTTGTACCCCTTGAACATAAGCCAACATTCCTTCATCTCCAAAGTATCCTTCTACTAAATCATTCATATGAAGAGCTGTTGTATGGTACGTTGGTAACGTAATTAAGTGATGAAAAATACCAGCTTCTCTTGCTCCATCCAATTGGAATGTTTTAATTTTTTTGTCTGCACGAAAGCATAATTCTGTATTATCGTATTCTGTAGCCATTAAATTATTTCGATCATAAGCTGTCATATTTTCTCCTTCGGCAAGCATTTCTTCATACGCTTGACCACGGAAGTTTAATGTCCAGTTAAATGAAGGAGAATTGTTATAAACCAATTTTGCATTTGGAATAACTGCTCTAATTCGATTCACCATGTGTGCGATTTGTTTCACATTTGGTGTCGGTGTTTCGATCCAAAGTAAGTCAGCACAATTTTGCAAGCTCGTAATACAATCCAAAACTACTCGATCAATATTGGTACCTTCTCTAAATTTGTATAAACCATTTGGCAAACGAACTGGTCGCATCAATTTGTTATCTCTCTTTATCAAGACTTCATTATCATTCGCTTCTTCAATCGAAATTTCTTCTGCATCAACAAAATCTAAATACTGTGAAGCAAGATCTCCTTTCTCTTTTGAAACAGGTAACTTTTGAGTTAAACCTGCGCCCTCAGAATCTGTACGTGCTACAATAATTCCTTCTTCTACACCTAATTCTAAAAAGGCACATCGGATAGCATTTAGTTTAGCAATAAAGTCTTCGTGCGGAACAGTTACTTTTCCATCTTGGTGCCCACATTGTTTCGCATCCGAAACTTGGTTTTCAATTTGAATAGCACAAGCACCAGCTTCGATCATTTTTTTAGCCAAAAGATAAGTAGCTTCTTCATTACCAAATCCTGCATCAATATCCGCAATGATTGGAACTACATGAGTTTCAAAATTATCTATTTGATCTTGAACATCTTCCCCAGCTTCCAATCGGCGAAATAAATCATTTAATTCAATCGCATCTGCTTGTCGAAGAAAAGTATAAATCTCTTCTATTAATTTAGGAACAGCAGTTTTCTCATGCATAGATTGATCTGGTAATGGTCCGAATTCAGAACGAAGCGCAGCAACCATCCATCCCGAAAGATAGATGTACCGCTTAGCTGTTGTGCCATGATGTTTTTTCACCGCAATCATTTTTTGTTGAGCGATGAATCCATGCCAACAACCTAAAGATTGTGTGTAATTGGAAGGATTCGCATCATAATCTGCCATGTCTTTGCGCATGATTGCAGCATTATGTTTAGCGATGTCCAATCCCGTTTTAAAATGATTTTGTACAGCCATTCGTGCTGCATTTTCAGCATTAATAGCATTCCATTTGCTTCCATATTTTGCTTTTAGGAAACGTAATTTTTCTATTGCAGAAGTATAATTTGTCATGATATTTTTTTTGTAGCTATGGGCTTTAGCCCGTAGAAATTTTTAAATAGTTTTTATAATAAATCGTAAGCAGGCAAAGTCAAAAACTCCGCATACTCCTCTCCAAAAATCAATTCTTTAAACAATGCAATTGCATCAATGAATCGTCCATTGAGATATGCTTCCTCCCCCACATAACTTTTAATTTTATCTAACTCCTCAGGAATGAGTAATTCGATATAGTTTGGAGAAATTAATTTCCCTTCATCCGTTTTTGCGCCAGCCTTCATCCATTGCCAAATTTGAGTTCGAGAAATTTCAGCCGTCGCAGCATCTTCCATTAAATTATAAATCGCAGCAGCACCAACTCCTCTCAACCAACTTTCGATATATAAAATCCCAACATTGATATTTTGTCGAATCCCTGCTTCAGTAATTGTTCCTTCTGGAATCGCAATCAAATCTTGAGCAGTAACTTTCACATCTTCTCTTTTCATAAAAATTTGATTCGCCTTTGGCATTTGTTCATTGAACACTTCCATCGCAACATTGACCAAACCAGGATGCGCCACCCATGTTCCGTCATGCCCATTTTTTGCTTCTAATAATTTATCTGCACGAACTTTTGCAATCGCTCTTTCGTTGGCAAAGTCATCATTCTTAATTGGAATTTGAGCAGCCATTCCTCCCATTGCATGAACACCTCTTTTATGACAAGTTTTAATTACCAATTGAGAATACGCACTCATAAATGGAACCGTCATTCCAACTTGTCCACGATCTGGTAAAACAAATCCTTCTTGGTTTTTAAATTTTTTGATAAAAGAAAAAATGTAATCCCATCGTCCACAGTTGAGTCCTGCGGAATGGTCTCGGAGTTCGTAAAGAATTTCATCTAATTCAAATGAAGCCAAAATCGTTTCAATCAAAACTGTTGCTTTGATACTTTTTTGAGGGATGTCTAAATACTCTTGTGCAAAAACAAAAACATCATTCCATAGCCTTGCTTCTAGGTGGCTTTCTATTTTTGGTAAATAAAAATATGGCCCCGAACCTCTTTCTAACAATGTTTTTGCATTATGAAAAAAATACAATCCGAAGTCGACTAAACTTCCACTCATCACTTCTCCTCCTGCCGTAATATTTTTTTCCTCCAAATGCCAACCTCTTGGACGAACCATCAACGTTGCCAATTTTTCATTCAATTGATATTGTTTTCCATTTTTAGGATTGACAAAAGAAATCGTTCTATTATTCGCATCTCGGAGATTGATTTGCCCTTCAATATTATTTTTCCAATTTGGTGTATTACTATCTTCCAAATCAGCCATAAAAACTTTTGCTCCAGAATTCAATGCATTGATAATCATCTTGCGATCGACTGGACCTGTGATTTCGACACGTCTGTCTAGCAAGTCAGCGGGAAGTTCAGCGACTTTCCAATTTCCATTTCGGACGTGTTCGGTTTCAGGTAAAAAGTTTGGTAATTTTCCTCCATCAATTTCTTTTTGACGCAGTTGTCTTTTTTCCAAAAGCTCCTTTCGAGTGTGATTAAATCGACGATGTAACGCCAATAAAAACTCTAGAGCTTCGGCAGTCAAAATTTCTTCATACCCTTTTTCGAAGGAACCGGCAATAGAAATCCCAGCTACCTGCGGGTACGCAGTAGTCATTTCAGTACTCATGTTTGATTATTTTTTAAATAAAAAAATGAATTTTAAAATTCGCTTAAAAGCTTTTGGGAAATTGATCTAATTTTTAATGAATAATTTTTAATGGGTCGAAAGCTTAAATCTAATTTTTTCCAAAAAAATTCTAATGAAAATGGGCTTTTTTGCGAATACTCTTGCAATATGCATGTTTTTCTCCAAAAGCGGAAATTCCGCTAAAAATATTTTTTCCTTTTTTTACGATGGTTAACTATCTTTGTTGCTATGACTGAAAAAGATAAGATTAAACTCATTTTTGCTTTTAAGGTAAAATACATGCGACAACAAAGAAATCTCTCCTATCAACAACTCAAAGAGATGACGGGGCTTTCTACTTCTTATTTGCATGATATTGAAAAAGGAACCAAGTATCCAAAGATCGATAAAATCAATGCTTTGGCAAATGCTTTTGAGGTGGATTATAATGATATGGTTTCTACGACGGCTTCGAAGAAAATTCAACCGATTATTGATTTATTGAATTCTGATTTTTTCAAAGTGTTTCCGATGGAAATGTTTGGATTGGATGTTTATAAGTTATTTGATTTGTTTTCAAATACTCCTGAAAAGGTCAATGCGTTTATCAGTACGATTATAAAAGTTACTCGTAATTATCAAATGCAAAATGAACATTTTTATCAAGCGGCTTTAAGATCGTATCAAGATATGTTTGATAATTATTTTGAAGATGTGGAAGTGGCCGTAAAGGAATTTCGAAAGGAAAACAAAATAAAAAAGACAGCTCCTTACACTACGAAATTTTTAGAGTCAATTTTAAAAAAGCGATACGAAATTAAAGTAGAACGAACTTCTCTACCTGAGAAAAGAGAATTGAATTCTATTCGATCTTTTTATTCAAAAAATCAAAGTGTTTTATTTTTAAATAAAGATTTAAGTTCAGCACAAGAGAATTTTTTATTGGGCCGTGAATTGGGTTTTCAATTTTTGGAAATGAAAGAACGTCCATTCGTAACTCGGATTGTAAAGCAAGATTCTTTTGAAAAATTATTTAATAATTTTAAAGCGTCTTATTTTTCTGCGGCATTATTAATGGATGAAGAGGAGTTTGCAAAAGATATAAAAAACATAGCTGGGAAAAATACTTGGGATGAAAAACCATTGTTACAATTGCTAAAAAAATATGATGTCACTCCTGAAATGCTATTGCAACGGATGACTAATATTTTCCCAAAACATTTTGGAATTAAAGATTTGTTCTTTTTACGATTGTTTGGCGAAAGTGATTTAAAGAGTTACCGAATGACCAAGGAGTTGCATTTATCACAACTACATAATCCTTATGGCAATGTTCGAAATGAACATTATTGTCGTCGATGGATTTCTATCAATATTATTAAAAGGCTTCGAGCAGGTCGTAGTAACAATCCAATTGCGGACGCTCAAATTTCAAAATATTGGGAAACGCCAAATGAATACCTTTGCTTATCAATTGCAAAGCCTGATGAAAAAAACCCTAAAACTAGTGTGAGTGTTACTGTTGGATTATTGATGACGGAAAATGTTCGAAAGTTATTTGGCTTTCTAAATGATTCTGATTTGAAAAGAAAGGATGTACATACGACTTGCGAAAGGTGTTCGATGCCGAATTGTGGAGCACGTGCAATTCCTCCAATTGTGATTGAAGAGAAGGAAGAATTGGAAAAAGTTTTAGAAGCTTTGAAGGATTTAGATTGATATTTATATGAAAGAACAATATTTAAAATGGTGTTGAATTTGGAGTATTTTGGGTTAAACGAAGATAACCAAACATACTATTTTGAAAATAAAAGATTTAGAAAATCAGATTCAAATCTTGCTTCATCCCTTCCCAACAATCCCTTCCCTCGCCATCCAATTTTTTATATCCTCTTTCTTAATTGCTGCCGCCATCATACTTGGAAATTGATCTGGCGAACAAGCAAAACTTGGAATATCCATCGCAGCATATTTTGCAGCCACAGATTTATCAAACATCGGCGCACCATCATCGTCCAATGCCAACAAAGTAATAAATTGAACACCAGAAGCTTTTATTGAAGCCGCACGTTTCAACATTTCATTTTCATTTCCACCTTCATACAAATCCGAAATCAAGACTAAAATTGTATCCTCAGGTTTTCGAATAATCCCTTTGGCATATCCTAGTGCTTTGTTGATATCTGTACCACCTCCAAGTTGAGTTGCAAATAATAAATCAACAGGATCATCCAACTCTTCTGTCAAATCAACAACAGCTGTATCGAAAACAATCATATGCGTTTTTATCGAACGCAACGAAGCCATCACCGCACCAAACACTCCTGCATAAACCATCGAACTTGCCATTGAACCACTTTGATCAACCAACAAAATCACATGCTTCAATGCTTGTCCTTTTTTTCCATGACCAATTAAAACCTCAGGAATGATGGAATTAAATTCAGGTTGATAAGTTTTTAGATTAGCTCGAATAGTTTTGTTCCAATCAATCTCATTATGCTTTGGTCTTCGGTTTCGAACAGCTCGATTGATTGCCCCTTGAATGGCTTGCCGCATTGGATTTCGTAATCTCTTTTCTAAATCTTCCACTACTTTTTTAACGACAGCTCGAGCTGTACCTTTTGTTTTCTTAGGTAAAACTTTCATTAACGAAAGTAATGTTCCAACCAAATTTACATCGGGTTCAACCGCTTCCAACAATTCAGGTTCCAATAACATTTGTTCTAAATTCAATCGCTCCAATGCATCCTTTTGCATCAATTGAACAACAGAACTAGGAAAGTATTTTCGAATATCTCCCAACCACCGATTGACATTAGGAGATGAACTTCCTAAGCCTGCCTTTCGCTCTGAATCATACAATGCCTCCAATACATCATCCATCCCTTTCATCTCGGCTGAAAGAGAAACCTCGCCATCTTGATCAGCCTTTTTTCCTAAAATTAATCGCCATTTTCTAATGCGTTCATCCATATTGTAAAAGTAATAATTTTGAATGACAGGGAATAATTTTGAATTTTGAATGATGAATTTTGAATGTTTCGAAAAACGTTGAATCACCTTTTGAGCACATTCAAAATTCAAAATTCGTCATTCAAAACTATTACTCACAGTTTAGGTTTTATTTTTACTATCTTTCGATTTTATTTAAAAAATAAAAAATTACGTGAAACAAAACAACACAGACGAGTTTGATAAGGAGCAACAGGAAGTACTAAATTCAATTAGAACTTCTCGAATTATTCTTCCAATTATTATTGGATTGGGTGTTGTATTTTACTTATTATTTAATGTATTTGATCCTGCCGAATTTGCAAAAATAGAATGGACTCAGCATGTTTTATTTTGGGTACTGATGTCATTTGGATTATTAGTACTTCGACATATCGCCTATGCTACTCGTCTTCGGATTTTATCCGATGGAGAATTTTCTTGGAAAAAATGTGTAGAGCTGGTTTTTATTTGGGAGTTTAGCTCAGCGGTTTCGCCTACAAGTATTGGAGGTTCTGCGGTTGCTATGTTTGTATTGGCGCAAGAGAAATTACCAGCAGCAGTTACGACTACACTTGTGTTGTATTCAGCCGTTTTGGATACGATATTTTTTGTAGGTTTCCTTCCTATCTTTTTCTTTTTCTTTGGTACCAATATGATTCGACCTGACATGCAAACCCTTTCAGATTTGGATGGTTGGGGATATACATTTGTAGGAGCATATATTTTTATGGCAATGTATGGCGCTGTCTTTTTCTATGGGCTTTTTATCAATCCAAAAACGATAAAACGAATTATCGTTTGGTTTACAGGTTTTGGATTTTTTAAAAAATATAAAGAAAAAGCTTCGAACTTAGGAAATGATATTATTGTAGCAAGTGCAGAACTTAGAAAAAAGAAATGGAGTTTTCATATAGGTGCATTTCTAGCTACAGCAGGTGCATGGTCCTGTAGATTCTTATTATTGAATTGTTTGATTATTGGTTTTGTAAATATTCCAACTGATTTTTGGACACAAGCCAACTTGTATGCGAGATTAAAAACGATGTTTGTCGTAATGGCATTTAGTCCAACTCCAGGAGGTGCTGGTTTTGCAGAAGTATTGTTTGGAGGGTTTTTAAGCGACTATGTAAACTCAAGTACGTTGGCTTTGATTATTGCTTTTATTTGGAGGTTATTTACTTATTATTTGTATTTAATCGTAGGAGTGATTGTCATTCCGAATTGGATAAAGAATATATTGAATGAGCGTAAAATGAAAAAAATTAATGAATCCAATTCCCAAAATGGATAAGTATATATTCTTTTCCTTTAAAAACTAGATTTTTCCTAACGCCATCATGATCAACAAAATATTCATAGATTTCCACCCTTGATTCCTTCCTCTCATAATCTAAAATCTCTTGCTTTACTTTATCAATAATCTGATTAATTTTAATCTGACAACGCTCATTGGAAAGTACTTTTGGTTTCCCTTGAAAAGTTTTTAAATGATCTAAAATCCATTCAAAATTATCATTTAATTTTCCTTCTAAATCATTAACTCTTTCTTTTTGAACAAAACTATTAATGATTCCCCAATCATAATCAAGCCAGTCATGAATCATCTCATCTTCACTTTGAATCTTAGTATTTTTTGAAATAGAAATACTCGAAGGATTGTATCCATCAGAAATAAGATCAAAGAGGTCTTGAAGGTTTTCAATACTTCTTTTTAATAATAAATATTTGATTTCTTTCGAATCCATTTTTTTAAATTCCATCTGCCAACATCAAAACCTCTGCTGCAAATGTTCTGTTATCTGTTTCATCTAAAATCGTTTTAGCAAACATATGCAAAGTCTCTCTTGCATTTTCTGAATTTAAAATACTTTGCATTTCTTCATCATCCTTTAATTCTTGAATCGCTTCAGCAGAAGGCAAAGCAGTTAATCCAGCCAATTGTCCTAAGTTATTTCCAGTTAAAATTTCACTCATACGAATGCTCTCCGGCAACTGGTCAAACCCAATGGTGACTTCCATTACATTTTGAAAAATTGGTTCCACATTTTCACCACTTGCACGTACATAAAATGCTCTTCCCATTCTCCCCATCAAATCAATTTTATGTGGATCAATTTTTTTATCTGCATCTAAAACATTTTCATCAATATGCATTTTCACTACTTCACATATAATTAAATTTCCAGCGCCGCCTTGGTCACCCAAAGAGATAATTTGTTTCACTTTACATTCCAATTGTGCAGGAGATTCTTTTATCCGAAAAGGTTTTACCACATCAGATTCAACAGGTGTCAATCCTGATTTTGCAAACTCATCAATATTCGAAGGAAAAGAAATACTTGCAATTGCCATTTGTCGCACTATGCCATGACTCACCATATTAATAACAACTTCGCCCGTCGCTTCTACATTTTTCAAAGTGTCTTTTGTCATATTATCCACTCCTCGACGATTAGAAGAGAAAACTAGAATTGGAGGATTGGAACTAAAGGCATTGAAAAAACTATAGGGTGCAATATTGGGATTTCCATCTTTGTCCATCGTACTTGCAAATGCAATCGGACGAGGTGCTACGCAACCTAAAAGATGTTGATGTAATTCTTTTTGAGGAATTTCGCTTGGAGTAATACTTAGCATGTTTTTGTTTTTTGTCCGTTTTGTTTTTATAAAAACTCGTGGAACGGACATGTGGTTAAAAAATCAGCGAAAGTTACGAACTTATTCGATTTTCATTGATTTAAAATTGAGATATTTGTAGGAACTCAGGTAACCAATATTTTTTAAATATCGGATACCTTTATCAAAATAAAATAAATGAAAATGAAATCATTAAAAAAATGGTGGGTGATGCCCTTGTTTCTTTTGAGTTTTTTATTGGGGAAATATTTATATCAAATGCCAAAATTCGATGATGGAGAACGATCTCCTAATTTTGAATGGACACTTCCTTCTGGTGAAAAATCATCGTTAAAAAATTTAGAAGGAAAATATGTTTTGATTGATTTTTGGGGAAGTTGGTGTGGACCATGTAGAGCAGAGTTTGAACCTTTAGCTACTTTATTTAATAAGTATCATAATACTAAATTTAAATCTGCCAATGGATTTGATATTGTTGGAGTAGCTGTTGAAAAAAAGGAAAATGCAATGAAGGCTGTAATAAAAAGATATGATTTCAAATGGCAGAATCATGTTTTTGATAAAGTCAATAGTTTTAAGTTTTTTGATTCTCCGATTGCCACACTCTATGGCGTAAAAGAAGTTCCTACAAAATATTTGTTAGATGAAAACGGTGTGATCGTTTTAGTCAATCCAAGTGTGAAAGAGTTAGATGATTTTTTATCGAAAAAGATGTAAAAGAAGATTATTGTTTTTAGAATAGTAAAGAATAGTTTTATCCCCCCTCTCATTTGAAAAAGGTATGTTATTATATCTTTTTCATAACCTTACCTGTATTTTCTTTTCCTTAATTAATAACTCGCATTAGGTAATTGAAAAAATAAATTACCCTTTCTTATTCTGCCTTGACATTGGATAAGGAATGAAGTTTGCTTTATTAAGGTTTAATAGATTTCCTATATCAAATACAAAAAAACTAATTTAAACATAATTCATGTCAGGAATAATATCCAGAGAAGGCATATTTACAGTATTATTTTTTTTATTACTTCTGAATCCAGTTTTTAGTCAAAAAAACTCTAAACTACGATTTACGACTATCAATACTGCTGACGGGATACCTAATAATACTATTAATGCAATTACTAAAGATGATCTAGGTTTTATTTGGATAGGCACTAATGATGGTCTTTGTCGCTACGAATCTTCTAATCATGTTAAAATTTTTCGAGCTAATAATCCTACAATTTCAGGAGGACTTCAATCAAGTAATATTAGATCACTTTACTTAGATAGCAGAGGTAATCTTTGGATTGGTACTCGCTTAGGAGGACTGACTAAATTTCATCAACCAAGTGGAGAATGGAAAACTTTTAGACATGATGCTAATGATCCATCAAGTATTAGTAACGATGAAATTTTAACAATAACCGAAGATAGCAAAGGGAGACTATGGGTAGGCACAGAAGATGGCGCTTGTATTTATAATTATGATTCGGATTCTTTTATGACATTTAAAGCAGATAAAAAAAATCCCAATGCATTACAAGGTAAAGCCGTATTAACTGTAATGGAAGATAATAACGGATGGATATGGATAGGAACTTGGGCAGGCGGAATGCACTTGCTTACTTTACCTGAAAATGGTAAAATAGAGAATGCTCAATTTCGGAATTTTATTCCTAACGATAAAAAAGAATCCCATCATATCTGGAAAATTTTTCAGGATAGTCAAAATCGATATTGGGTAGGCTCAAGAGGAGCTGGATTGTTTTTAATGCAATTACCAACAATTTCTAACAATACATTGACAAATCAAAAATGGGAACCTAATTTTCATAATTATTCTTACGATAAATCTAATTTAAAAGGAATTTGTAATAATAAATTACAAGATATATATCAAGATAGTCAAAACAATTTATGGATAGGAACAGTAAATGGCCTTAATAGAGTAAATGCTAAAGATCTACCTAGTTCATCTTTTCTTCAAGTTACTAAAGAAAAACCTAAATTTACCTCCCACCAATATACATTCAACTCTTCAGATCAAACGACTATTACCAATAATGATGTCAGTTCAATATTTGAAGATTCCCAAGGCTTATTATGGTTTGGAACCTATAGTGGAGTAAGTCAATATAATTGGTTTTCTAACCAATTTGATATTCATGATCTGAATAATCATTTGTCAAAATCTCCTATTGATCAAAATCTATTTATAGATTTTGATGGTATTGCATGGATAGGCAACGGCGAAAAAGGAATCTTGAAATATGATTTTAAGAAAGAAGAGGTTTCTAATTATAAGCATAGTTTTTTAAAAAACAATTATGTCTCGGCTCTCTATGGTTTTGAAGATAAATTACTTTATATCGGTACGACAAAAGGTATTAGCGTCTTGAACATGAAAACCAATACCTATAAAATTTATCCACTTCCTAATTGGGTGAAAAAAGAAATAAAAAATTTCACAATTCGGTCAATTTTTAAAGATTCTTATGAAAGAGTATGGGTAGGGACTGGAGAAGGACTTTTTGTTGTCAATGAGAAAAATGGATCATACCAATTTATTAGTCATAACTCTACAGATCGAAATTCTATTAGTGACAATTATATTAATCAAATTTTTGAAGATAGCCAAAATAATATTTGGATTGCTACTTATAACGGATTGAATAGGTTAAAAAAGTCTAGTCAGGATCATTTTATTTTTGAATGGTTTAAACATGATTCATCTAATCCTGAAAATTCTATTCCTTCCAATAGAGAAGTAACATTAGAAGAAATTAATGGAATTTTATATATCGGAAGTAGCAACGGACTAAGTGGGTATGATTTAGAGAAAAAGAAATTTATAAATTATAGTAAAGACGACAATAAGTATTGTTTTCTAAGTATTGAAAAAACAGATGATGGAAATTTATGGGCTAGTACAACAGAAGGGATTGTTTATTTCAATACTCAAACAAAGGAATTTAATCTCTATGAAAAGAGAGATGGTCTTGGTGATATTACTTTTCAATCTGGTTCTAGTTATAAGGATAATAAAGGGTATTTTTATTTTAATAGTCGTCTAGGAATCACTCGGTTTAATCCGGAAAGTATTGCAATGAACAAAATTCCTTCACCAGTTTATATTACAGAGATTAAAACGATGAGCCCTGAAGGGGAAATGATAAAAAATGGTAGCTACAAAAATGAAATTACTTTAGAACATAATGATTACTATCTATCATTAGAATATGCTTCAATTAATTATAATCGATCTGAAAAAAATAGCTATGCTTATATCTTGGAAGGGTTTGAAAATCAATGGACTTATTCTGATAAGAATACTCCTGCAGTTTTCACAAACCTTGTTCATGGAGAATATACTTTTCGAGTAAAAGCTGCAAACAATGATGGTGTTTGGAATGAGGTCGGCAGCTCAATAAAGATTATTAAAAAACCTGCATTTTGGGAAACTTGGTGGTTTAGAATAAGTTGTATTTTGGCATCGATGACTTTGATTTGGTTTGGTATGAAATACTATACTAAAAATATAACTCAAAGAAATTTGATGCTTAAAAAATATAATAATGATCTAAATGATGAAATAGCAAATCGTAAAGTGATCGAAAAAGCATTGCAAGAAAGAGAACAACATATGGAATCTTTGGTCAAGCAAAGAACAACAGAATTAGAAGTAAAAAATCAGGAGGTTCAATCTCTTTTGCAAAAAATAAAAGAACGTAATGATCACCTTGAAATTGAAATCGCAAAGAGAACTAAAAACCTTCAAGAATCAAATGAAGACTTACAACGCTCCAATAAAGATTTAGAACAGTTTGCTTACATAGCTTCTCATGACTTGCAAGAACCATTAAGAATTGTTGGGAATTTCATTGGACTCTTAGGGCGTCAATATAGAGATCAACTTGATGAAAGAGCTTTTAAATATATTGATTTTGCAACAGATGGTGTCAATCGAATGTCGCAACTTATTACCAATCTTTTAACCTACTCAATAGTGGGACGGAAAGAGATCGAATTTCAACATACAAACTTGAATCAAGTCATTAGTAAAAAGGTTCATGATCTTTCACAAAAAATAAAAGATAAAAATGTTGATTTACAAGTTGATAATATGCCTGATATTTTTTGTGAACAAAATCAAATAGGCATGGTGTTTTTTAATCTAATTAATAATGCGATTAAATTTAATAAAAGTGAAGCTCCAAAAGTGATTGTATCCTATGATTCTAAAACAACAGATGAGGTTTGGAAATTTTCAGTAAAGGATAACGGTATCGGAATTGATCCTAAATACCAAGATCAAATTTTTAAAATTTTTAAACGGTTACATAATAAAAACGATTATGAAGGAACAGGGATAGGCTTGGCATTTTGTCATAAAATAATTCACAGACATGGAGGAAAAATTTGGTTAGAATCTAAATTAGGAGAAGGAGCTACATTTCATTTTACGATTTGTAAACATCTTAAAAACAAAGATAATCCAGAGTGTAAATCGAAAGAACAATTGTTGAAAGAAACATATAATTAAAAACAACTTTCTATTTTTATTCTTAAAATAAAAAACCGATCAGAGAAATTCTAATCGGTTTTTTATTTTTTCATACTTTAATTTAATTTTTAATTATTCATTACCTTTGCGCCCATGTCCAACTTGCAGCGTCTTTTAGACTTGTATCGAGATAGTGCGCGGACACAACAAATTGTGAATGCGCTGCAAACTTCCACACCTGCTCGCCTACAAATCGTAGGAATGACTGGTGCACAGGATTCCTTTGTCCTGACTGGAACATATCTCAACAATCCTCAACATCATATTTACATTGCAGCCGATAAAGAGGAAGCGGCTTATTTGCAAAATAATATTGCCTCGCTTTTTGAAACTGAAAAGACAAAAGGTGCTGGAAAAAAAATTCACTTCTTTCCTGATTCATTTAAACGGCCTTTGGATTTCGAACATTTGAATACTTCGAATGTCTTGCAACGTACCGAAACAATTAACAAAATCACAAGTGCCGTTTCTATTGGAGAAGTCTTAGTGACTTATCCTGAAGCACTTTTTGAAAAAGTAGTTGCACCAAAGGTTTTAGAAAAATCTAGAATTTCGATTGTCAAAGACGAAAAACTAGATGTCGATTTTCTAGTCGAGATGTTGGTGGAGTATGGATTTGGGAGAGTAGATTTTGTTTATGAACCTGGACAGTTTTCGATTCGAGGCGGTATCGTAGATATTTTTTCTTATGGAAATGAATACCCATATCGAGTAGAATTATTTGATGATGAAATCGAAAGTATTCGGACTTTCGATCCATTGACTCAATTGAGTATTCGAAAAATTGCAAGAGTATCTATTATACCTAACATTAATACGAAGTTTTCTCAAAATCAAAAAGTTTCGATTTTTAATGTCTTGCCAGATAATGCTGTAATTTGGATCAAGGATTTAGAAATGCTCTTGGATCGCTTGCAAATGTGTTTTGAAAAAGCAGAAACATTTGCCAAATCAGTTTCTTCTTTGGATGAAGGAGACTTGGCAGAAATCTTTCGAGACCGAGCATTTATTCGACCCAATGAAGTAATGAGTGATATTGAAAAATACAATTTATTTTTTCTCAATAAAAATCTTCATTTCGAACCTACGGACAAAGTTGAATTCAATAGTAAGCCGCAACCTAATTTTAATAAAAATTTCAAATTGCTCATTGAGAATCTTCATGAGAATCAAGCCGCTAATTTAGAGAACTATATTTTTGCAGAAAATCCAAAACAGATTGGTCGTTTCTATGCCATCTTTGAGGACTTAGAAGCCAATGTTCAATTCCATCCTGTGAATAAAGCCTTGAGTCAGGGTTTCTTAGATTTGGATTTGCAAATAGCTTGTTATACCGATCATCAAATTTTCCATCGATTTCATAAATATCGTTTACGTCGAGGTTTTACAAAAGATAAAGCCATCAACTTACGAATGCTTCGAGAGTTGCAACCTGGTGATTTTGTAACCCATATCGATCATGGAGTAGGACGATATTCAGGTTTGGAAAAATTAACGATCAATGGGCAGACACAAGAGTCCGTTCGATTGTTTTATAAAAATAATGATGTGCTTTATGTGAGTATCAATTCCTTGCATAAAATTTCAAAATATGTAGGGAAAGAAGGAAAGGCGCCGAAGTTAAGTAAGATTGGTTCCGATACTTGGAAGCGGTTAAAAAATACAACTAAGCGGAAAGTTAAAGATATGGCCAAGGAGCTTATCAAACTTTATGCGGAACGAAAAGCTGCTAAAGGTATAGAGCATCCTGAGGATGATTATTTACAAATAGAATTGGAATCTTCATTTATGTTTGAAGATACGCCCGACCAATCTAGAGCAACAATTGCAGTCAAAGAAGATATGCAAAAAGCATATCCGATGGATCGATTAATATGTGGTGATGTTGGTTTTGGAAAAACAGAAATCGCAGTTCGAGCTGCTTTTAAAAGTGTGCTGGGTGGAAGGCAAGTGGCGATTTTAGTACCAACTACAATTTTAGCTTTACAGCATTTTAAAACATTCGGAGAACGGCTCGAAAAATTTGGAGTGACTACAGATTATGTGAATCGTTTCCGAACGATGAAAGAGAAAAAGGAAATTTTTGAAAAATTAAAAAAAGGAAAAATTGATATTGTCATTGGGACACATGGAATCTTGAGTAAAGATATTGGTTTTAAGGATTTGGGGTTATTGATTATTGATGAAGAACAAAAATTTGGCGTAGCCGCAAAAGAAAAATTACGTGGACTAAAAGTCAATGTGGATACTTTGACTTTGACAGCAACTCCGATTCCAAGAACGATGCAATTTTCTTTGATGGCCGCTCGTGATTTGAGTATCATCCGAACTCCTCCTCCCAATCGTCAACCGATTCATACGGAGATTCGAGTGTTTAATTTGGAACTGATTCGAGATGCAATTGAATATGAAATCAATCGAGGTGGACAAGTTTTCTTTGTACATAATCGAGTAAAGTCTTTGCCTGAAATTACAGCAATGCTTCGAAAGATTTTACCTGATATTGATATTGCATCGGCACATGGTCAGATGGAGTCGAAGTCGTTGGAGAAAACTTTATTAGATTTTATTGATCGACAATATGATGTGCTGGTGAGTACCAATATTATCGAAACTGGTTTGGATATTCCAAATGCAAATACCATCATCATCAATAATGCGAATCAATTTGGAATGAGTGATTTGCATCAGTTGAGAGGTCGAGTAGGGCGAAGTAACAAACGTGCTTTTTGCTATTTGTTCAGTCCGCCAATGTCCACTCTAACAACAGACGCACGTAAACGATTAAGAACCATCGAGGAGTTTTCTGATCTTGGAAGTGGGTTTAATATTGCCATGAAGGATTTGGATATTCGAGGTGCTGGAAATTTATTGGGAGCAGAGCAAAGTGGTTTTATTTCAGATATCGGTTACGAAACTTATCAGAAAATTTTAGAGGAAGCCATTCAAGAATTAAAAGAGACAGACTTTAAAGAGTTGTTTAAAGAGGACTTGGAAAAAGAAAGAGATTATGTTCGGGATGTACAAATTGATACGGATATAGAAATGTTGATCCCTGATACTTTTATAAAAAATACGCAAGAACGATTAAGCATTTATACTCAAATGAATGCTTTAAAAAATGAGGAAGAACTTCAAAAATTTGGGCGACAATTGAAAGATCGTTTTGGTAAAATTCCACGTCAAGTTCGAGAGTTGTCGGATGGATTACGACTACGGTGGTCTTGTAAAAGAATTGGTTTTGAAAGAGTGATTTTAAAAAGTAGAAAACTTCGTTGTTATTTTATTGAAGATCCTCAATCTCGATTTTATGAAACGGATTTGTTTAATCAAATGTTGAAATTTGTTTCGACAAAAGGGGCACAGTATGGATTACAGATGAAGAAATCGAATAAGCATATTATTATTGTAAGGGATAATGTGAAGACTTTAAAGCAAGCAAGGATGGTGGTGGATAAATTGAGGGAAGGGGTTGAGGTGATGGTTTGATAAAATAATTTCATTACATTGTAGCTAATAAAAAACGCTACTATGAAATTAAAATATGACATTAGAGGAAACCTATCTCCGTATTCTAAGGTTAATTTATCAACTACAGATTTTAAAGAAAATTTAGTCCACTCCTACCAAGATGTCTCTACTCGGCATGAAATCTTTGAACATTATTCTGAATACATTTATGATTTTCAAAATGAAATCACTCCTAATTTTAGACAATGGATAAATGGAAGTTTTACAACAAATAAAACAAATCCAAAAGACATTGACCTAGTGAATCTTGTAGATTTTAATATAGTGACTGAGAAATACGATTTAATAAAAAATAAATTTCTCAATAAGGATGCTTTGAAAAAATATAAAATTGATGCATATTTAGTTAGAATTTACCCAAAAGATCATAAAGATCACATAAAGACAGTATCTGATTTATTGTATTGGGAACATTGGTTTGGGCATACCAAAAAGAATAGAGCAAAAAAACGTTTCCAAAAAGGGTTTATAGAATTAACTTTTAATCAATCCGATAAAAATGAGTAATATGGGTTTAGTAAGCGAAGAAATTGCAAAAGTCATAGATATATTAGAACAGATTAAAGATGTTAATCGAATGATTGATATTCATAAAAACGATGATGATGATTTAATGTTAAATCAGTTTTTATATCGAAAAGAAAAATTTCTTGAGGAGTTAAAGAAATTGTTACAACAGTTTGATATTTCTCCTGCTGATTTAGCTGCTTAATTTTTTTATTGAAATAAACGCAGAGAAGCCACTTGTTTTAAATATTTAAAGCAAGTGGCTTTTTTGAAAAATGAATTATGAAAAACGAACTCCTCCTTATCCCCGACAAACCCGACCTCGAAAGAGACAACCTTGCCAAAATATGGGAACAAAACGGTGGCCAAGTCATTCGAGTAGGAAAGTTTTGGATCAAACCAGAAACAGATGGGAAGAGAGTTTCTATTTATGGATACGATAGTTTTTGTTTAGTCCTAGCGCAATTGTTGGAAATAGAAATGTTGATGCCCAAAGATGAAATGATTGCACATTTAGATTTTAAATTTATCAAAAGAAAAATAGAATTAGTTCAACTCCCCAACCTCTCCAAAATCGAATTTCCAAAATTTATAAAACCCGTCACACCTAAACTTTTTAAAGCTCAAGTTTTTACTTCCATAGAAAGTTTAAAATCAGAAACCGCACACATTGAAGATTTTGAAATTTTAATTTGTTCAGAGATTATTGAGGTAAGAAAGGAAGTCCGTTCCTTTATTCTCAATCGAGAAATACAAGATGTAGCATTTTATGAAGGAACTGGAGACATTGAAGCACCTCGACAATTCATCAATGAGTTTTTAAAAGAAATAGATTTTGATTTGCCGATTACTTTTGTTTTAGACCTTGGATTTAATGAAGATTTAGGATGGTTTGTTATTGAATTTAATTCAAGTTGGGGCGCAGGTTTAAATTTTTGTAATCCTGAAAAAGTAGTCGCATGTATTCGAGCGGCTGCAATCAATTAGCATTTTCCAAACATTTAATCAACCAAAATATTAAACAATGAGAATTTTAACAACACTATGTTTACTAATTTTTCTATCCTGCGGAGGAAATAAAAAAATGACCTCAGTCGTACCTCAAAAAGTCAATCACGAAGCAGATGTCAAAAAGAAACTAAATCTGTATATGAGTAAAATGATGGAGGGTGACTACGAAGCTGCGCTAGATTTGACCTATCCTAAATTATTTGAGATTGTTCCAAAGGAAGCAATGCTTGGTGTTTTTAAACAGGCCTTTGGAGATGAGAATATGAAAATCACTTTTAGCGATCATGAAATTTTAAAAATCCACGATAACTATATTGAAATCGATAACAAGATACACACGTTAGTCGATTATAATTTAAGTATGAATATGAAATTAAAGGGTGAGATGGCAGATGCTGCAGAATTTATGATTCCATCCTTTGAAGAGGAATTCGGAAAAGAAAATGTAGTATATAATAAAGAGGAAAATTCTTTTGCTCTCAAAATGAGTAACCAAATGATTGCAGTAAAAGATGAAGGTGAATGGTATTTTTTAGAAAATAAAAAAGAACAAGCTTTTATTTTAGAAAAGATATTTGGAAAGGAAACGCTTGAGAAGCTTGGGGCTAAGAAAATGTAGTTTGATTTTTTTATTAACCACAAAAGACTCAAAAGGAACACAAAAATCTTAACACGTATTTTTCTTTTGAGCCTTTTGTGGTTAATAAAAAATCACTTCAACCGTAACTTCACATATTTGATTGTTCTATTAATTGCTAAATGCATCCCTTCGTATTCCGTTTTGATATTCAATGCTTCGACTGGAAGCGGTTTTGCATAGATGTCATCATCAAAATAAATCATTTCAAAATTCTCCTCCGTTTTCATGACCTCCAATGTAAATTCATAAAGTTCAGGCGAGTCTGTTTTTAAATTGACGATACCATTATCTTTTAAAATACTTTTATACTTTTTTAAAAATGGTGATGCAGTGAGTCTCCGATTGGATTTTCCTTTTTTCAAAAAAGGATCAGGAAAAGTAATCCAAATTTCATCCACTTCATTTTTTTCAAAAAACAAATCAATCTGTTCTATTCGAGTTCGTAGAAATGCCGCATTAGAAATATTTTCTTCCAATGCCTGTGTCGCGCCCTTCCAAATTCTCGCTCCTTTGATATCAACTCCTATAAAATTTCGGTCTGGAAATCTTTGCGCCAAACCAATGGTGTAGTGTCCTTTTCCACAAGCCAATTCTAATGTAATTGGATTGTTATTTTTAAAATGTTTTTCACTCCATTTTCCTTTTAGCTCCACAGGCTCGCCATCTACTCCAATCAACTCAGGGTATCTTGGGTCAAAGTTTTCATACACATTTGGAAATGTGAGGAGGTCTGCAAATTTTTGCAGTTTGTTTTTTTTGCTCATTTTAAAATTAAATCTAATTCTGTGTGATACTTTTTAAAAGCATTCAAATTTTTATGCCCCGCACCTTCAATATTGATATATCGATCAGAGGGTTTTAAATAAGGTTTCAATTTTTCTGTAGACGAATTAGGAACCACCCAATCCTCCGTTCCTGCAAAAATAAAAACAGGTTCTGATATTTTTTGCAAATGTACATAATTTGGAAAATCATATTTAAAATCAAAGGGAAAGAAAAATATATTTGTTCTATCTCGAATCAATTCTCCTATACTATGAAAAGGTGTTTCCAAAAAAACCATTCGAGCCTCTACCTGAGTAGCTAGATTTGAAGCAATTCCACAACCCAAAGATCGACCATAAATGATAATTTCCTCTTTTCGATATTTTTTTAAAGCCCAATCGTAAATGAGTTTTGCATCATTATAAAAAACTGTTTCATCAGATTTCCCAGTACTTTTTCCATAACCTCTAAAATCCATCATCAATACATCATAACCTCTGGAAGTAAAATCAACATGGTATTTTCCCCAACGCTGGAGATTATCAGCATTTCCATGAAAATAAAGTACCAACCCCTTTCGCTTCTGATCCGTTTTGAAAAGTAATGTATTTATTTTTTCCCCATCAGGCGTATCGATATAATTTTCTTCAAATGGTTTTTCGAAATCAAATTGGTAAGTACTTTCTAGTTTCTCAGATTGAAAAATAATATAATTTTGTAACACATAAACTCCTAGAATCACCGTAAAGTAAATTACAGATAACCAAATCATAAGTCTTTTGAGGGTTTTATTTTTCATTATAAAAAATTCTGATGCAAAATAACGATTTGAATTTTCAAATAAAAGAAGGAAGCATAGAAGATGCGGTAAACGTTTCTCTCTTAATTCCTGAATTGACGAATCCTCATTCACAGGACGTTTATAAAGATCGAATGTCTGGTAAAAAGTATCTCATCTTGATTGCCTATTATGAAGGAAAAAAAGCTGGATTCAAAGTAGGCTATGATAAATTTCAAGATGGTGAAAATTTTTATACTTGGATGGGAGGAGTACTACCTGATTTTCGAAAAAAAGGCATTGCTGAAGCATTGGCGCAGTATCAAGAAAAATGGATTATAGACCAAGGTTATCAAAATGTTATTTTAAAAACTAGAAATCGTCATCAAGGAATGTTGATATTTGCAATAAAAAATAATTTTAAAATCTTTGAAATAGAACATAAAGATGATATTGAAGAACATCGCATCCTTTTAAAAAAGAGATTGTGACTTTCTTAGTTCGTGGCTAAAAATAACTCAATAACTTACCTCAAAAACATTTAGAACTATATCTTTACGTTTTTTAAAAATATTAAAAAAAGACAATATGACTCGATTAATTATTTTAGTAGCTGCCTTATTAATGATGTTTTCCGAAGGGATGAAAGCGCAAGAATTGTCCTATGGTTTTAGAGTAGGATTAAATGTTTCTACCTTTTTGGCTGATAAAGAAGAATTGAATGGGGCAACTTTAGAGAGCTTTAGTACCAATACCGGATTCCATGTTGGAGGTGGGGTGAAAGTAGCATTTTCGGAATTATGGGGACTTCGCTCTGAAATAGTTTTCACTCAAAAAGGTACTAAACGAACATTTGAAGGACCTTCATTTTTTGTTTTTCAAGATCCAAATGGCGACATTGTTTCGACTGGTAATAAAAGTGTTTCTCTAAATATCTCTAATGCATATATGGAAATTCCAGTTATGGTGTATGGAAAAATTGGAAGAAAATTAGAAGTCTTTGGAGGTCTTTATGGTAGTTTTTTAGTGGGATCTACAGCTACAGGAGAACTTATTTATGAAAATGGTATTATTCCTAACAATAATAATGTAATTGAAAAATTACAACTTGCTCTTGACTATAATTATAACAAAGATGAGCCAGGAGAGTTAATTAGTGGTGTTGAAAATATTGAAGTTCAAGTAGGAAATGATCTCGTAGAAGTACCCAATACTTTGAGTGCTTATTATGATTTAGAGGAAGGTGAAAAAGATGGGAGACCATTTAAGGTTTTTGATGCAGGTATTCAAGGTGGAGCAGCTTACTTTTTGAATGGTGGTTTATATTTTTCAGCTATTGCTCAATACGGATTATTAGATGTCTCTAAAACTGAACTTGATTTTTCTAATACTATTATGGATACTACACGAGACGATCAAGATACTAATTTATCCTTTCAGTTTTCCGTAGGATTCAGTTTTTAATGAATAATAAGAAATGAATAATTAATAATTTCATTGATCGTGTATTCACCGAATTATGAAAATTATTAATTATTCATTTTTAATTATCCATTAACTCAATGCCCTCTCATTAAATAGAGCATTCCTTTTGCTTCGAAGGAACTTACTGTTCGATCTCCATTCAAGTATAAATAGATTTCCTTTTTTCCTTTCGTTTTTATTGCTAACTGAAAACGTTCTTCTTGCTTACCTGCACTCTCATCTTCTCGTTCTTGAATTTCTTTTACAGGAAATGTCCAAACTTTATCTTCAGTCGTTCCATCTTCATATTTTAAAATAGAACGTACTTTTACAAAGTAATCTTTGATGACTTTTCGTTTTACAACAACAAGTTCTTCCTCTGGCTCAGGTACTACAGGATTTTCTTCATCCTCATTTTCATCTTCTTCGTTTCCTTCATTTTCTTCATTTTCTTCTGAAGAATTTGATTCCTCTTCGCTATTTTCATCGGCCTCAGCATCTTTCTTTTTTCTCTTTTTTGATTTTCTTTTCTTCTTCTTTTTTTTCTTTTTCTTCTTCTCTTTTATCGTAATAATTTCTTCAAAAGAAATACTGGTACTATCCATTTCATACAATCGACCTTGGAATCCTGCAGATTTATCCGTTCTTATGTAAGGATAAAATTTCATTCCCCATAAGCTATCTACATCTTCAACGGTTACTTCTCCCAAATCTGTAAAATATTTTTTCTCTTGTTTCAAAAGAGGTTTTGGAGCATCAGGAATATGAAAGATAATTTCAGATGATTTGCTTTCTTTTTTAAAAACAATAGCTTCCGCCTCCATGTATTTATTAATAATCACTTTTAAATGTCCTCTGTTAGCAGGATTTCTAGGATTTAACAACATGAGTTTATATCCATAATTAGTAGGAACCATGCTATTAACCTCATACAATCCTCCAGTCTTTTCATCACCACTCACATATAATCGACTTCGAGTAATTCCAAATGAATACTCTCCTGGTTCAAGTTTCGTGGCCTCATAATCTCCTGATGCTTCCATCTTATGAGGTCGAAAATTATAACCATGCAAATCTGTTACCTCTTCAAAGATTCTTTCATGGATGTAGCTATATTTTTCTTGAGCTGACATCATAAAAGAGATGAACGTAAAAAAAATCAATAAATGAAATTTCATTGTTATTTAAATTTTACTGTTTACAATTTTTAGGATTTCTTTTTCTTGTTTGTCTACATTTTTAAGCATTTGTTTTCCTTTCTGTAAAACTCCATTAACGTATTTTTTATCCTTCAATCCTGAAGCATTAATTTTTACATTAAGAAAAGCACCATGCACCGCCGCTCTTACACATAAAACACCGACACCTGCATCTGTTACCGAATTTGGGTTTCCAATATCTGCCATTGCTTTTATCACACTCAAAGATTCCATAGATACTTCCATAATTTTAAATGGAACTTCTATTGCATTTCGTGTAGCATCTTGAATCGCTTGCGACCGTTTTGTCTTTTCTTCAGTCGTTCCTTTTGGCAATCGAAAAGCATCCATAATTCCATTGAATGCATTGGTATCTTCATCTACTAATTTTAGTAAAGCATCTTTGAGGAGTTGAGCTTGATCGGCCCATTCTGAGAATTCTTCCCATCGATCATCCCAGCCACGCTTGTGAGAGGAAAGGTTAGCAACCATGGCAGCAAGTGAAATCCCCAATGAACCCACATAAGCAGAAATTGAACCTCCTCCTGGAGCAGGGCTTTCTGATGCTGTTTCATTAGCGAATTCTCTTAAGTTCATATTCAACAAATGTGCCGACTGCGGACTTTCCAATTGATATTCAATGATCTTCTTGTAAGGATCAAATGGTCCCAACTCATCCAAACCTAAACTTTTAATAGCTATTTTTATCAACTCATCTTCTGATACTCCAATTGATCTTTTTTGTTTTTTCAAAAAATATTTCCCAGCATCCAACATTACTTTCAATGGAACAAGTCCAACCAATTCGGAACCTGTTACTCTTAATCCTCTTTTCTGAGCACTCTTATCTGTTGCTTCAAATGCTTTGTGTAAAGGAGTCAAATTGATATTGGTAATGTTCATTGAAATTTGAGCAACGCCATATTCTTCAATATACCAACCAATCGCTTTTACGCCTTTACATGAACCTTTAGTTCTTAGCGGTTCGCCTTTTTTATCTTTTAAAACAGTTCCAGTAATTGGATTTCCTTTTCTCTTTAATCGTCCTTTTTCTCGAATATCAAAAGCTACAGAATTTGCTCTTCTTACCGAAGTAGTGTTCAAATTAATATTATATGCAATCAAAAATCTCTTGCTCCAATTACAGTTGCACCTGCTCTTGGATTAAATTGAGCGGTACCATAATCTGGTTTCCAATGAGAATCTTTTAATTTTTCAGGAAGTCCTTCATATTCTCCTGCTCGAATAGTCGCTAAATTTTTTCGATCTTTTTTAGTAGCCGCAGCCTCATACATATAAAAAGGAATGCCTAAATTTTGCCCCGCATGCTTTGCTAATTTATGAGCATATTGAACCACTTCATCCATTGTGATATTGGCAATAGGAATCAGCGGACAAACATCAGTTGCTCCCATTCTTGGATGTTCTCCAGAATGTTTACTCATATCAATAATTTCACTTGCCTTTTTAATCGCTAGGTAGGCTGCTTCAATCACAGGTTCAGGTTCTCCCACAAAAGTTACAACTGTTCGATTCGTCGCCATTCCAGGGTCAACATCTAATAATTTCACTCCATTTACTGATTCGATTTCATCAGTAATTTGTTTGATGATGCTCATGTCGCGCCCTTCACTAAAATTTGGGACACATTCGATTAATTGTTTTTTACTCATTATTTAGTTAGGTTTTTTACGGTAGACGGACGCTTTGCTTGACAGTAGATGGGCGCCTCCCTCTACGGTTCAAAATAATGTATGTACAATTTTTTCAAACCGTCAAACGAGGCGTCCGTCTACTGTCAAGCAAAGCGTCCGTCTACCGTTTTTCAAATTAATATTTCACACAACCTTTTGTTGCAAATTTTCCGTCGGTGAATTTAGGTGATTATATTAAAAAAAGAAAAAAATTCGTTTTATTGTCGTACCAGAATCATTTATGTTCTCGTATTTAAATATGAACTACGAATGTTCGCATCATTAACAAAACTTTTTTTTCAATGCAAAAATGGATACTTCTTTTTTTAATTAATATCATGGCTTGGCAAGTACAGGCTCAACATAAAAAACGAATCAATTTCAATGAACTGGACGTTATTCGAGGATTGTATTATCAACCTAATACCATCAAGCCATATTCAGGAACTGCTTTTGACAAATTTTCGGATGGAAAGAAAAGATTAGAATTTAAAATTAAAGATGGAAAAATAGAGGGATCATTTCGAGAATGGTTACAAAGTGGTAAAAAAGTTTTAGAGGTAAAATATGTAAATGGAAAAAAACATGGTAAAGAAACTCAATGGTATGCCATAGGTAAGAAAAAGGTGGAAGTCAATTATGTGATGGGAAATGTAGAAGGAGTTGTTACGGAATGGTATAAAAATGAAAAGAAAAAATCAGAGGGGATTTTTAGAAATGGAAAAGAAGAAGACGAACACACTTGGTGGCATGACAACGGTCAGGTAGATCAAATTGTCTTTTATAAAAATGGTCTTGCTCAAGGAATGGTTAAAAACTGGTTTCGAAGTGGAAAATTACGACTGGAAAGTAATTTTAAAGATGGCCAAAAAGATGGCTTAACGACAGAGTGGTTTGAGAATGGAAAAAAATTCACAGAAGGAACATTCAAGGAAGGAAAGGAACATGGCAAATCTTCTTTTTGGACAAAAAAAGGACAATTGATAAAAGAGAACAAACATGACTTCGGAAAAATAGTTGAGTCAAAAGATTATCGAAGCGGAAATATTTATACTGGTGATGGTTATATCCAAGTCTTCAATGAAATGAATGATTTTTTCAAATTAACCATTTCAGGAATCTTAGTTAGAGAACGGCAAGCTGAAGAAATTACCTATGTCGTTGATGGGGATTTATTGCAAATATTTAATTATCCGATTGACCAATATTTTGATTCACCTTCTTCAACTATTTCTGAAAAAGAATTGTTGGAAAAATATATTGAAAAAGAAACACAATACATTAGTACTGCTACTAATTTTGAAATAGAACCTAAAACCAATACGGGAAAAACTCCTTCGGGAAAGGAATACATCCATTGGCATTTTGTTTCTCCAAGTAGTAAAGCAGAAGACCAAAAACCCAGAACGGTTCAAGAAGAGCATTACATCTCTTTTATTTGTGGTAGCAGAATATTAAGTTTGTATGGGGTCGTCACTAATAATGACCAGCCCAAAGAAATTACAACCATGCTTCAACGAATAGCTGATTCACTACAAATAGAAAAAAGTAGAATTGACTTAAATGCTGTTGCTAGATCAATTAGAAAATAAAAAAAAATCGGTTCATAGTTCGTCTAGTGAAGTGACTGTAGACCGTAAAAAAATGCCTATGAAAAATTTAATAACAATACTCTTCCTTCTTTTCACATGGCAATGCTTTGCTCAAACCGTAACTGTCTCTGACCCAATCACTTTACGTACTGATGATACTTATGATTTTATTGGAAAAATAAAAAATCAGTATTTAATCTTTCATGATAAAGGAACAGAGTATGAAATAAAAGCATTTGATAAAAACCTAAAAACATCTTGGAAAAAAGAAATTGAATTAGAAAAAAGGAGAACAAATGTTTTAGGTGTTGTTCCTACAAAAGAAGATTTTTCAGTCATCTATACTTGTCGAAAAAAACGGAAACTTCATATTTTTGTTAGTCGATTTAATCCTGGAGGAACACTCCTTGATACTGCAACAATCAAAAAAATTGGGAGCGTAGTGCTAACACCTAATTTTCAAGTAATACGATCCGAGGATAGAAAGACGATTGTTATTTATCAAATTAAAGAACAAAAAAAGATTGAAGCCATTGCTTTTAACTTAGAAACTCAACAAGTCATTTGGGAGAAAAAGTTACAACCAAAAGATATGGCTTACTATGAACAATACGAACAAGTCTTAGTCAGTAATCATGGTGATATGTTTATTGTTTTGAAAAAAAATAATAGAAAACAAAAAAGGAAAAATCATTTTTTTGAAATTCATCATATAACTCCTAGTGGCGATTATTCCTTCTTTTCGATTCATATGCAAAATCATTTAACCTATGATATTCATTTTTCTTATGACAACAAAAATGATCGTTTGATGGGAGGTGGTTTGTTTTCAAATAAGAATAGAGGCCGAGCCAATGGTTTTTATTTTATAAGTGTTGCTCCCGAAGATCCTGAAAATCATCAATTAACTTTTACAGATTTTGATGAAGAAATTGTTAATAATTTAATTGGAAAAAAAGCTAACCTTGAAAAAGGTGTTGCCGATTTAGATGTTCAAGAAATTGTACATCGACATGATGGAGGTGCATTATTAATCATTGAAAGAAATAGACACTTAGAGCGAGGTGGTGTTAGTGGACGTGTAGGTTATGGAGGTGGCCGGTCCATCGTAGATTATTATTACGATGATGTTTTAGCGGTATCTCTTCATCCTGATGGGAAAACGCATTGGAAAAATGTACTCCATAAAAAACAATATTCTCAAGATGACAATGCTGTTTACTCTTCCTATTTTTTATTAAAAACACCTTCTAATTTGCGATTCATTTTCAATGATGAAATCAAACTTGAAAATACCATCAGCGAGTATGTTGTTCAAGGAAATGGTAAATTTGAACGTAATAGTGTAATGAGTACTGATGATCAAAGAATTCAATTGCGTTTTGCGGAAGCACTTCAAGTAGGTTCAAGAGAATTTGTTGCTCCTAGTATTTTTAGAAATAAAATGAAATTAGTTCGAGTCGTTTTTTAAAACGCTTCGCTAACGGAGGACGGACGCTTCGCTTGACGGCAGACGGGCGTTCACTTCGTTCTCTTGACGGGTTCATAATTCGCAGATCGTCAAGAGAATGAAATGAACATTCGTCAGTCGTCAAGCGAAGCCTCCGTCCTCCGTTTAAAATAAATAAAATGAAAAAAGCCATACCTCCAAAAGGAAGTTTAAAAGGATTTAAGATTTCCCAGATTGTTAAAGAAACAGTCCAATCTTTTAATCCGATGATGTTATTAAAAAATATATCGAAGGAAGATTTGGAAAAAATGTTGAACTATCCTGAATTAGTTCAAGCATTAAAAAAAGCATTTCAAGAAAAATATACAGTTCCTCCTCGCCATCATCATAATTATCAGAATCCAAAAGCAGGAATTGATTCAACTTTATTATTAATGCCTGCTTGGCAAGCAGGAAAATATTTAGGAATCAAAGTAGTTACCGTTTCTCCTAAAAATGGAGAAAAAGGATTGCCTTCCATTTATGGTATTTATACTTTGTTTGATGCCGAGAAAGGTTTCCCCTTAGCTCAAATTGATGCGCCAACATTGACTAACCAAAGAACTGCTGCAACCTCAGCTTTGGCATCTTCTTTTTTATCTAAAAAAAATAGCAAAAGATTATTGATGGTTGGTACAGGAAGTTTAGCTCCTGAATTAATCAAAGCACATGCGGCAGTTCGTCCAATTGAAGAAGTATTTATTTGGGGAAGAAATTTCAAAAAAGCAAAAGCCATTAAGAAGCTTTTAAAAAATAATTCCTTTAAAATTAAAGCTATTGAAACGATAGAAGAAGGAATCAAAAAAGCAGATATTATTTCATGTGCCACTCTAAGTTCTGAACCTTTAGTTTTTGGAAAAAATTTAAAAGCAGGCCAACATTTAGATTTAGTGGGAGCTTACCTACCCACAACTCGTGAAGCTGATGATATTGCAATTCAGAGAAGTTCTGTTTTTGTAGATACCTATGAAGGTGCAAAAGAGAGTGGTGATATTTTAATTCCGCTCCAAAACGGTATTTTAAAGAAAAAAGATATTCGTGCAGATTTATTTGAATTATGTAGAGGAGAGAAAAAGGGTAGAAAAAATTCAAAAGAAATTACTTGCTTTAAATCTGTTGGACATGCTTTGGAAGATTTAGCAGCTGCTAAATTAATTTATAAAAAAATGAAATAAAAAAGATTATGGGTTCAAAATTATTCGGAATCCATAATTTTTTTCCACTCTCTGTAACAAATTTCACCTTGCTTTCGTCCTCTTTTTAAATTCCTTACTATATATTTTCATGTTATTAAGTTGTTAATGTCGAGTTAAACATTAACTGGGTTTTCAATGCAAAAAACATAGATTCGCAAGACGTCATGTTAAGTTTTTGTAAAATTTTATTTTAAAAACAGATTAAAAACGATATTTAATGTAGATTTGCGCCATAATTGCAATTTTCAACAAAATTTTATTCTTAAAAAATAAAAATAATGAACTTTTCTAGGAGTTAAAGCATTTAACTAATTCATTCATCGAATAAACTTCTAGAATGGTCGAACAAGGAAACATTTTGCAACTATCGAACTTAACTTAGTGTCACTAAAGAAAACAACTATATAAGCAACACTTTCAAACTTTATAAAAGAAAACTTAAAATGAAAAAGATATTATTAATTGCTCTTATTATCGCTACCATTTGGGATTCTAACTTTGCCCATGATGGAGATACAACTTGTACTGGAAATTGTAAAGATACCACTATCAGCACTTTAGTTGGAGAGTGGGCTTACACTAACTTCGCATATAGAATTGTAGATAGAGTACATGCTTGTGATAACTTTATTACAGATGATGATGCTTTTTTGAAATTCAATTTTGATGCAGATGGAACTTATACCAAAACTTATGGTAACGGTTCTACAAAAACTATTGAAATTGGAAACTGGGATATCACAGATGATAATGCCAATGTGGTACTTTTCCCTAATAATAGTTCAGCTACGGAGTTTATCAAAATAGGTAAGCTTGAAAATGAGAAGATCGAACTAGAGTTAAATATTGAGTCTGCTGGATTGAGTGATTTGTTTTGTACTCAAATTAACGTTTTGAATTTCAGCAAAAACATTTTACCTCTAAGTAATTCTGTAATTAGATAAATACACCCGATTTTAGAATATACAAACTGGTTGTTTACTTAGAGTAGGCAGCCAGTTTTTTTTACGTTTTATGTTTCGAAAAATTAGAATGTAAAACGTCAATCATCCAACCTCAATGCTTGTTTCATCTTTTTATAAATATCTGTATTCTCATAAATACCATGAAACAATTCTGATTTTGGGCCATATGCAAATACTGGAATCATATCAGCCGTATGCATATTGTAAGTAAAAGCAGGAACAATCTCTTCTCTCGTAGAACCTGGATTAATTGCAAATCCACCACATTCATGATCTGCAGTTACTATGACTAAGGTCTCTTTATCTTTCTTAGCAAACTTTAATATTTTACCAATTGTCTTATCAAAATCTTCCATCTCACTTATCAATTTTTCTCCATCTTGCGCATGTCCAGCCCAATCAATTTGAGAACCTTCAATCATCATAAAGAATCCTTTCTTGCTTCTTTTTCTTAAAAATTTAGCTCCTGCTCCTGCCACATATGGAAGATATTCACGACCATTTCTAGCGCTATTCGGGTCTGCATTTGCTGTAAAAAAAATGAACCTTCTTCTAGGCATAAAAGATGCATCAAATATATCTTGCTTGAAATAATCAGAAACGTAACTATCCTGTTTTCTTAATTTTTGATATAAATCTTTTTCATCTACACGATTATCAAAATATTTTTTCCCACCTCCAACTAAAAAATCGATATCTGAATCCATGTAATCAAGGGCTATTTTTTCCTTCGACTCCCGATTAACTTGATGAGCTAAAAAAGATGCAGGAGTAGCATGTACGACTGATGAAGTCACTACCATCCCTGTTGCAAATCCCTTTTCTTTAGATAATTCCATAATAGATTGCACCGGTATACTATCCATATCTACGCCTATCGCATTGTTAAATGTCTTAACCCCACATGCCATTGCAGTAGCTCCTGCTGCTGAATCTGTAATTAAATTATCTCCTGAATATGTCTTTTGTAAACCCACTACTGGAAAATACTCAAGATTATGTTTGTCTTTTTTCAAATACATGGAAGCAGAAATCTGAGCGATTCCCATTCCATCACCAATCATTAAAATAATATTTTTTGGAAAAACCTCTTTTTCAACAGTAGATGTTGTTGCAGGAGAAGTTGTAGTAGTTGTAGTCGTTTTATTTCCGCAGGCAGAAAGGATACTTATCAATATTAAAAAAAGCCATTTACTCATTTCTTTAAAATTCTTAAAAGTTAATTTTTAGTTTTCATTTTTATCCAACCTTAAGGCCTGTTTCATTTTTTTAAAAATATCAGTATTCTCATAAATACCTCGAAATAGTTCTGCCTGAGGGCCATAAGCAAATACAGGAATCAGATCAGCAGTATGCCCATTTGTCGTAAATGCTGGAAATAATATTTCTCTTGTAGATCCATTGTTAATTGCAAAACCGCCACATTCATGATCCGCAGTTACAATAACTAATGTCTCTTTATCTTTTTGTGCAAATTTTAAAATTTTGCCTATTGCCTTATCAAAATCATTTAATTCACTTACTATTCTTTCTGCATCTTTCGCATGTCCCCCCCAATCAATTTGTGATCCTTCTATCATCATAAAGAATCCTTTATCACTTCTCTTTCTCAAAAACTTAGCTCCTATACTCGAAACATACGGAAGATATTCACGACCTGATGATGCAGGAACAGGATCATCATTTGCAGTAAAATACACAAATTTCCTCCTAGAAGATACATGCATCTCGGAGATATCTTGTTTAAAATAATCTGAGATAAAGTACCCTTCATCTTTAAATACTTTATACAAATCTTTTTCATCTCTTCGATTATCAAAATATTTTTTCCCACCCCCAACTAAAAAATCTACATCCGTTTTAGTAATATCCAATGCGATCTTTTCTTTAAATTGTCGATGTGGAGCATGAGCCATAAATGGTGCTGGAGTTCCATGTACAACTGATGAGGTAACCACCACTCCTGTTGCCAATCCATTTTCTTTGGCTATTGTCATAATCGAAGGAACCGGAAGAGTATCCATGTTTACTCCTATTGCATTATTATATGTTTTTACTCCACATGCAATAGCTGTTGCACCAGCTGCTGAATCGGTTATCAAATTATCACCTGAATACGTCTTTTGTAAACCCATTATTGAAAATTGTTCAATATTTAACTCACGCGTATTGAGATACATCGCAGCAGTAATTTGAGCAATTCCCATCCCATCACCTATCATGAGTATGATATTTTTGGGAAATACTTCCTCTAATACTATTATACCGTCATCACCCTTTGGCGAAACAGTAGTAGATGTAGTCTTATCTCCGCAGGCAGAAATAAAAAAAATGAGTAGTACTAAAATGATTTGACGAAAAGACATTAAATGTTTTTTGCAATCTTTGGAAGAATTTTTGAGCTTCCAATTATCCGATTTTATATTTTATGTATAGTTCTTTTAACAGAACTTCAATACAGTCAGGCAAAATACGATAAAATAAAACCTTTTCGAAAACAAAAGTTTTAGTTTTTTATCATTATTTTTGACAACACTCAACTTACTATGATGAAAAATTACATTTTACTCCTTTTTATAGGACTTTCTACTACATGTTTTGCACAAGAAGATGTTACTGAATCCTCCACTATAGTTTCTAACGATACTATTTCACAAGAAAGCATTTTTGATTTCATTTCAAAAGAAGAAGTTTTTGAAATGAAAATTGAAGCTAACTTTGATTCCATTCTTACCCATAAAAATAGAATTGCCGATTACATTCTGGGAAAAATTTCTTTTAGCAATGGACAAGAAGAGGAAACCACGATCAAAATAGGTTTAAAACCTAGAGGAAGATATCGAAGAAAAATTTGTGATATCCCTCCTTTAAGAGTAAAGTTTAAGAAAAAGGGGTTAAAGAAGTTGGGATTATCTGGAAAATATAATTCTCTTAAGTTAGTAACGCATTGCCGTGAGGAAGATAAAGAGGCAAAATCAAATATTCTCAAAGAATATCTGACTTATAAAATTTATAATCTCCATACCGATAATAGTTTACGAGCACAATTAGTCAAAATAAATTATTTTCAAACTGGTGCTAAGAAAAAATCATTTTCAGGTTATGGATTTTTTATTGAGAATCCAGATCAGTTGGCTGACCGTGTTAATGCAGTTGTTGTTGAGAAATTAGGAACTACGCCTGATTCTTTAATTACATTTGAATGCAATGTACATGCTCTATTTCAATGTATGATTGGTAATTCCGATTGGAGTTTATATAATTTTAGAAATATCAAATTTCTCCGATTTAAAGATAAAGAACGACTCTGTATTTTTCCTTATGACTTTGATTTCTCTGGTTTTGTAAATGCTGCTTACGCAATACCTAATCCAGATTATGATATAAAAACAACAAAGGATCGTGTTTTTCTGGGAAAAATATATTCAGATGAAGAAATGCAAAAAGCTGCTCAGCATATTTTAAATCATAAAGATGCCTCCATTCAACTTTGCAAAGATTTTAAGATGCTGCCTAAATGGCAACGCAAAGAATTAATTAAATATTTAAAATCTTTTTATAAAATATTAAAAGATAAAGATTCATTGAATAAGAATCTTGTAAAACTTTCTCCTAAAAAATAATACTTTTGTCATTCTTAAATAATTTTGAATGATACTTCGATCTATAGCATATTTTTTTTCTGTTGTATTCCATCCATTGTTGGTGGTAACTTATATGTTATTGATATTGCTAATGGTCGATCCATATCTGTTTGGAGCCAATAGTGTTCAAGGTGGAATGCGAAGTATTTTGATGGTTTTCTTTTCTACTTTTTTTATTCCAATTATTGCTGTTTTGATGATGAAGGCCTTGAAGTTAATTCCTTCTTTGGAATTAAGAAACCCTGAAGATCGAATCGGGCCATTTGTAGTAACTGGTGTTTTTTATCTTTCTACTTATTATTTAATTTATAAAAGCCCAGAAATGCCCGTTGCTTTTAAAGCTTGTTTTTTAGGAGCAGTCATTGGATTATTCATTGCTTTTTTTATTAATCTTTTTTCCAAAATCAGTCTTCATGCAATCGGTATGGGGGGATTATTGGGAATGGTTATCATCACTATGGCTCGTGCCCATTTATCTTCATTTATAATTAGTACAAGTTTTTTTGGAATTATAGAAATTAGTCTTTTTAATTTACTCGCTACTACGATAATTTTATGTGGAATTGTGGGAACATCACGACTGATTTTAGATGCGCACGAACCAAAGGATTTATATGGCGGTTTTTTAGTAGGTTTTGCTTCCCAATTTATTGCACTTTCTCTTTTGACTTAAGCATCTTCCTTCTCCCCAAATTCTTCTTTCAACTTTGAATTATTGACAAAAGTTATAACACTAAATAAAACACAATACATACTGAAGGAAAAAATAAAAGGCATAATTCTAAAATTCAATTGTTCTTTATCACTCATCTCTTTAATCCATAATATTGCTATTACAGTCCATCCTGTTACTAACAAGTAAAGAATAACAAGAAGAGAAACTCTTGCTATTTTTTTTTTCATCCATATCCCGATTGCAACTATACTCAATAAAAAAAATCCGACAATACAACCTAACAATATCCAGCGTTCTTCATTTCCTCGAGAACCTTCCAAACTCAATGCATACCCCATACAACTTATTAAAAAAATGGTTGCTATCAATACAATGAGAAGTAAATTCCTTAATGGCATTCTGTTTTTTATCATAAAAAACTATTTTTGTGCGTCCAAATAAAATCATGTTTTCAAGATAACTCAATTTAAAAACAAATCATACAATTTAACAATGAGCGATTTACAAACTACGATTGAACAAGCATGGGAAGACCGTGAACTCTTACGTGCAGATATTACTAAAGAAGCTATCCGAGATGTCATCGAACAATTGGATAAAGGAAAACTACGTGTTGCCGAACCAACTGCTGATGGAGAATGGAAAGTGAATGATTGGGTAAAAAAAGCAGTTGTACTTTATTTCCCAATTCAAGAAATGAAAACACTTGAAGTTGGAATGTTTGAATTCCATGATAAAATTCCTTTAAAAAGTGGGTACAAAGAATTGGGCGTAAGAGTGGTACCTCATGCGATCGCAAGACATGGTGCTTACCTTGCACCAGGCGTAATTATGATGCCGAGTTATGTAAATATTGGAGCACATGTGGAAAGCGGAACGATGGTAGATACTTGGGCAACGGTTGGTTCTTGTGGACAGATCGGAAAGAATGTTCACTTGAGTGGAGGTGTTGGAATAGGAGGAGTATTGGAACCATTGCAAGCTACTCCAACTATCATCGAAGACAACTGTTTTATTGGTTCTCGAAGTATAGTAGTAGAAGGAGTTCGTGTTGAAAAAGAAGCGGTACTTGGTGCGAATGTAGTGTTGACTCAATCTACTCGAATCATTGATGTGACGTGCGAAGAACCTGTAACTTATAGAGGTCGTGTTCCCTCAAGATCTGTTGTTATTCCAGGAAGTTATACTAAAGAATTCCCAGCTGGGAATTATCAAGTTTCATGTGCTTTAATTATTGGAAAAAGAAAAGAAAGTACGGATAAGAAAACTTCATTGAATGATGCATTGAGAGAACATAATGTGGCGGTTTAATTTTTTTGAATAAGGAATTTTGAATAAGGAATCTTGAAGTTAGAAATCTGACGAAAATTCCTTATTCGATATTCTTTATTCAAATTAGTTTAGCACCCACAAAACTTGCGCCTTCTATATTTGCATTTTCAAAGTTTGCACCTCGCAAATCACATTCTTCAAAATCTACATTTTTTAAATTAGCATTTCCAAAATTTACATTTCTTAAATCACTTCTTGAAAAATCTACTTCCGTAAGATTACTGTTATAAAAATTTGAATCTTGTAAAAAGGAATCTGTAAAAACGCTTTTTTCAAAATTTGAATTTGAAAAATTTACGCCTTCAGCAAATATGGTACAGCAATTTGAATAGGGGAGTTCTACATTTTTAAAAGAAATATTTTTTAGATTTTTTCTTTCAAAATTTGTTTGTTCACCTTCCAATATTTCATTTTTGTGATTATAAAAAGCAGTAACAATTCCTCTAATTTCAAGTACCTTCCATTCGCCATCTACTCCACCTGCCATTAAAAATTCATGGTGTTTCTCAATAATGGTTTCCAAATCGTTTTGGGAAATGGTTACACCATTTTGCGCCATCATTTGAAGATTCGCTCGATTAATCTTATTTTCAAAAAAACGAACTTGATCGCAAAATGGAAATTTATCTTTTAATAATCCTTGATCGAGGTTTAGTATTTTATCCGATGTCCAAAATGTTTGAGGAGTAAATATTTGAGTTGGATTTTTCTCAGTAAAAAAATCAGGTCGTGCATAGAAAAAAATTCGTCGAGTAATTAATCCTTTTCCTGCAATCAAAAATTCAAGGTAAGAGTTGAAATCTGTTTTTAAAAAATCATTCGAGAAATCATCATTTTCACTAATTGAAAAACTAAAATCATCAAACGTGCATATCATGTTACAATCCTCACTAAATGCATCTAAGATTTTCTCTTCCAATAATTTCTCCAAAGGCAATAGCATAATTCCACCATCCTCCCAACGGAATGTTTTTTGAAAAAAATCCCAATCTAAAGTTTGGTTTCCGATCGGATATTTTTCTTCAGAAAACTGCTCATTATTTTTAAAAATCCATCGGAGTTGTAATCCATTTGTCTCCTGATAAAATGCTTGAACATCTTTTGGAATCTCAACATTATATTTTTCTTCAAAAAATTTAAATTGTGAATTTTCGACAGGAGGGAAAGAACAATAATTCAATAACTGGACTTCTGGATGTTGCCGCAACTCATTTACCATATCTGAAAATCGAGAAAGCCAATTCATTGATTAAAAAAAGTTTTTAAATATGTTTATTTACCAAGATAAAATTAAGTAAAAGAGCAGAATTAAATGTAAAATTTTAAGTGCAAGATTTTTTTGATAGTTTTTCTTAAAAAATCATTGCATACCCTGCGGTATGGAATTATAGCGAAAAAAGATGTGCTTAAAAATTACATTTAATTCTGCTCTTTTACTTACGTTTCATTTTTAATAACTACTTAAAGATACTGTAGATTTTTTTATCAAACTATCACTACTTTAAATATTCGAAAACATTCTATGTACTTTTGCACCAAACTTATTGGAGATGTCATCTTTGCCGTTAAGTAAAAGAGAATAAGCAAGAAGATCTCATCTCCAATGAGTGTTATTATTTTTTATAAAAAAAAGGTCAATACTCAATATTAAAAAAATGAAACCACAACACTTCCTACTATTATCGCTAATCATTTTTCTATTCAGTTGTAAAGCTAAAAAAATAGCAACAGCTATTCCTGAAGTAACTATCGAAGAACGAACTCTCGATTCATTAGTTGTTACTGCACCTCGTGTAATCAAAGAGGAAAAAGATTACAAATTACCAAAATACAATGCAAGTTACACACGTACTCATGATTTGATTCATACCAAATTAGATTTAAAATTTGATTGGGCAAATGAAAAAAGTAATAGGAAAAGCGACCTTAACTCTAGAACCACTTTTCTACTCTAGTAATATACTTACATTGGATGCAAAAGGTTTTGTTTTTAATAAAATCAGTTTTGAAGGAAAAAATGAAAACTTAGAATATGATTATGATGGCTCAATATTGGACGATTGCTTTAGGGAAAGATTTCAAAGATAATGAGCAGTATAAAATATTTATTGACTATGTGGCAAGTCCTGCCGCAACGGGTGGAAGTAGTGCTATCACTTCTAATCAAGGTTTGTTTTTTTATCAACCCTCGAAATGAAGATCCAGAGAAACCTCAACAAATTTGGACACAAGGAGAAACAGAATGGAACTCCCGCTGGTTTCCAACTATCGACAAACCCAATGAAAGATGTACCCAAGAAATGTACTTAACTGTTGATGATAAGTTTCAAACTTTATCCAATGGTTTATTAGAATCATCTACTAAAAAATTCAGACGGAACTCGAACGGATTATTGGAAAATGAATCAACCACATGCACCATATTTATTTATGGTTACGGTGGGGGAGTTTGCAGTAGTGAAAGATACTTGGCGTGGAAAACCAATTGAATATTGGGTTGAAAAAGATTATGAAAAAGATGCTCGAGCAATTTTTTCTAATACTCTTCCTATGCTTGATTATTTTTCAGAAATATTAGGAGTAGAATATCCTTGGGATAAATATTCACAAATTATTGTTCGTGATTATGTATCGGGTGCAATGGAAAATACGACTGCTGTAATTTTTGGAGAGTTTGTTCAAAAGACAGAACAAGAATTAATTGATAATCATAATGAAGGGATTGTTGCGCATGAGTTGTTTCATCATTGGTTTGGAGATTTAGTGACTTGCGAAAGTTGGGCCAACTTAACCATGAATGAAGGTTTTGCAAATTATAGCGAATACCTTTGGTTCGAACATGCATACGGAGCGGACGAAGCAGATCTACATCGACGTAGTGAGATGAATGGTTACATCAGTTCCCACAATGCGAGGAATGCATGATTTGATTCATTTTGAATTCAATGACAAAGAAGATATGTTTGATAGCCACAGTTATAATAAAGGAGGAATGGTTCTACATATGCTTCGAAATTATGTTGGAGATGACGCATTTTTTGCAGCGCTTAACAATTACCTTACAAAAAATAAATACACCGCAGTTGAAGCACATAATTTACGTTTAGCTTTTGAAGAGGTAACTGGAAAAGATTGGAATTGGTTTTTTAATCAATGGTATTTTGAAGCGGGCCATCCTGTTTTGGAAATAAAATATGACTATGATGCTGTTGGAAAAAAAGCAAGTGTAACCATTAATCAAACACAAGATGATGTAGATCGAAGTATTCCTATTTTTCAGTTACCTATGGCCGTTGATCTTTATTTAGAAAATGGAAAACCTATTCGTCATAACATTACATTAACGGAGCGTTCTCAAATATTTGAATTTGATGCTGCAACGAAGCCAAAACTTATTGATGTGGATGCCGATAGAATGTTATTGGCAGTTATCAAAGACGATCATACTGAAGATGAATATATTTTTCAAGCTTTAAATTCTAAAAAATTCTTAGCAAAACTAGAAGCATTAGATGCTATTAAAGATTCAAAAAATACTGCGGTGGATAAAGTATTCATTGCAGCCTTGGATGACAATTCATGGTTTATCAAAATGCGTGCGTTAAATAAAATTGACATTTCAAATGATGTGACCTTAAAAAACAAGGTTGCACAAATGGCTAAAAATGATAAACACTCCAACGTTCGAGCTGCTGCCATCAATGCTCTCGCAGAAACTGGCGACCAATCTTTTATTCCTAATATTAAAAATGCAATTCAAACTGAAAAAGCTTTACGTGTAAAAACGGAAGCTATGAAAACATTGTATCAATTGGATAATGCAGAAGGTTTATCTTATGCAGAGCAAGTTAAAAATGATGACAATCCTGAGATTGCCGTTACCGTAGGTGAGATTTTCGCTGCTACAAAAAATACAAAGTACATGTCTTTCTTTGAGAAAAAATGGAAAACTTTGGATGGATATGATTTGATTCCATTTTTTGATAGTTATCGTTTTTTGTTACAACAAGCAGATGATAATACTTATACTTCGACCATTGCAAAATTAAAATCAATGGGCTTGGATACCAATGATTCAAAATGGAGAAGATTATCTGCAATGAAAACTTTAAATGATTTGCGTGATGAGTTTAGAGCTATGGCAGATGGAAATGCAGATGGTAAAAAGAAAGAAATTTTAAATAGTAAGATTAATATGTTGACTGAAATGATTAATGAGGTAAAAGGTAAAACGAAGGATAACTGGTTGTTGGATGTTTATAATTATTATCAGTATTAAATTCAGCTTTATTGAATTCTTATTTTCAATACAGAGTTTAAAAAATTTAAAATACTCTGCGTTGAAGAATGTATTGGCGCAAACCTATACTCAAAATTATTAGCTAATTTATAATTAGCACTTTTAAAAAACGAAAAACAGATTATGAGTTTATCTCTGCTCGAACAGCTTCAAGACATTGCCATCAAATTTCAAATAGTACCTACACAAACTATTGGGCAAGCAACAAAAGTTGAAACAATAATTAAAGTTCTAACTGACATCAATAAATGTTATAAACATTTTTTAGAAATAGAATTTCAAAAAAATGATAATTTTAAATCGGCTTCTAAAAATAATAATTCCATTCTTTCAGCTTTCATCAAGGAACTAGATTTATTAGCAGTTGATTTAAATTTTGGAAGTTTTGAAATAGCTCTTGCTCCAAATATAGTTGAAGTAAATTCTACGATATTTAAAGATGAAGTTTTGGAATGGAAAAAAGAATCATTCGAACAATTTAAAAATCTAGTCTCAGGAGATTTTAGAGATACAAAATACATGCAAGGCATCTCCAAAAGATATTCTGATCCTGAAAGAAAACATATTTACCAACCTTTATTTAATTCCATTTCAACATCTGATTATAAATTAAATATTAAAGATAGCTCTGACAAAATCCTCAAAACTTTAGTCAAACCTTCAAAAGAAAGATTGCTTTTTTATTTACCTAAAATAGAAAATAAAAAAGTCATTCAAGAAGACAAAGTAGTTTTGGCTTATCTTAAGGTAAAGCAAAAAGGAGAGCAAATAGATTTAAAAAGAGGGATTCGAGATATTTATTATTTTGAAGAGTTGGAATATGACACTTATCCTTTTGCTCCTGAATTGATAAAATTTGAGAACACCGTTTTTATATTGAATGTTCCACTTCCCTGTATTGTTTCTTTTGAGGATGATAATTATTTGATTGAATGTTCTTATTTAAATCTAGAGGCAACGGGGGATAGTAGACAAGAAGCAGAACAAGCAATGTTTGCTGGCTTTTATGAATTATATTTTAAAAGCAATGATGTGGATGAAAAGTCTTCGAAGAAAGCTCGGGGTTTAAAAACTAGAATCAATCAAATTATTAAGCAGGTGTTGCAAGAGGATGAGGAGAAGTAGAGTAATCTGTTTTTATAAAAAATTTAAAGCCTTTCTCAGTATTGAGAAGGGCTTTTCAATTTTAATAGTTTGAGTCATTTATCAACCTTCAGTTCATTCACCATAAAATTTCAACCAATATAAAAAGTTTATTTTTTTTATAAACTTTTTTAATTAACTTAACGTTATGAAACTATGGGACAAAAAAAATAAATCTTTTGAAGAAGGAATTATTGAACCTGTTTCTACTGATGATTATTTTGAAATAAAGAAAAGCAAAAAGATTTTAGGACTAATTTCAATTAAAGATTTTCCTAAAGAACTGAGATTAGAAATAAACCTTTTGGAAGTTTCAAAAAATAATATTGGAAGAAATAAATCAATTGATCATATTGCAGGATGCCTTATTGCTTATACCTGTGATTTAGCTTTTCAAAAAGATTATGATGGATTCGTTTCTCTACTTTCCAAAACTGAAATAGTAAAACTCTACAAAGAAAAATATGGTTTTCAAGAATATGGAAATCACCTATTACCTTCATCTTGATAATTCTGAATTTTTAATCAATACATATCTTAAAAATCATGGCAAAGAATAACCAAAAAATATATAAAAATTTAGAAAAGAAATATACAGTCGAAGAGATTGTTGAGAACTACTATGTTTCAAAGGATATGACAAAACCTGAACAAGAAAATTCTCATGAAGAAATATGGAAGTTCCGCCAAAAGTTACTTAATGAATTGTCTCCTGAGGATAAAATATATTCAGGTTTACTCCGCATTAAATATCAAATCCAAAATTATTTGGCAAATAAAGAAAATATAGACAAGCAATCCGTTTCAATTTTTCTAAAAGATTATATGTCTGTTCTTGGAAAAAAACAAAAAGATTTATCAAACGATCTTAATATTCATAAAACTCGATTAAGTCGTATTTTAAATAATAGAGAAAGAATCAGTCTCCGATTAGCTTATCGCTTGGAAATACATTCAGGTGATTTAATTCCAGCAATTTTATGGTGGAAATTAGTTCAAAAAGAAATTGAGGAAGAAATCAATACAGATATAGATGAAAGAAAAAAAGAACGAAAAAAAGTAAAAAATATCACTTTATGGAAACGTAGACAGAAAAGAAGCTAGCTTCTTTTCTGTCCTCCAAATGACCTCCATTCCACCTTCCCACACGTTAATTTTTTTTTTTATAAAACTATCTTGATTTTCCAGCGTATTATAGTTAATTTAGATGTTGATAACTTTTGTAAGTTGTTTATAATCAAGGACTTATAAAATTTATTTATTTTAACGAAAGCGTAAATTCACAACTTTCCCATTTAAATGCAATTCTTCTCTAAAAAACATGTCTTTTAAGAGAGATTAGAAGTAGGCTTCTGTTGTAAAAGATTACTTCTAAATCATTTCCATTTTTTAGGAGATTTTATAAAAAATATCAAGGGAACATCCATGGCGAAATCACAAGATAATTATCAACTACTCATCAGCAAACTCGATAAGTTTATTCGAAAATTTTATATCAATAAACTGATCCGAGGGTTTCTATATTTCACGGCATTGGCTTTGATCTTATTTTTAGGAATTAATTTTCTTGAACATTATTTCTATTTCGGGACGGGTACTCGGAAAGCAATGTTCTATTCTTTTATTGGAATAAGTTCATTGTCATTTATGTATTGGGTGATGTTGCCGCTGTTGAATTATTTCCGTTTGGGAAAAGTCATTGGGCACGAGCAAGCAGCTGGAATTATTGGCGATCACTTTCCTGATGTAAAAGATAAATTGTTGAATGTTCTTCAATTGAAAAAACAAGCTGAAGGTGTTCAAAATGCAGAACTTGTTTTAGCAGGAATCAATCAAAAAACGGAAAAGATAAAATTAGTTCCTTTTCGTTCTGCAATTGATTTAGGGAAAAATCGAAAACATTTACGATATGCGTTGCCACCACTTTTATTATTGTTAGTGGTTTTGTTTGCTGCGCCAAGTTTGATTACGGATAGTACACACCGGTTAATAAATAATGATCGCGAGTTTGAAAAAGATGCACCTTTCCATTTTAAAATTGATGGTGAAGATTTGACCGTTGTACAATTCGAAGACTTCCTTTTGGAAGTAGAAGTGGAAGGAGACGTTTTACCAAATGAAGTTTTCGTTGACATCGACAATTATCAATATCGATTAAATAAAGATGAGCAGGATAAATTTTCTTACCGTTTTTCTAATGTTCAAAAAAATACTGAATTTAAAATCTTCGCAAGTGGAGTAGAGTCTGATGATTATACTTTAAATGTTTTGAAAAAACCTAATATTTTAGGTTTTGATATTAATTTGGATTACCCAAATTACACAGGAAGAAAAGATGAAGCAGTCAGCAATATTGGAGATTTAGTTGTTCCTGTTGGAACTCGAATCAATTGGAATTTCAATGCTTCAAATACAGATGATATTGCAATTAATTTTTCTGGTTTAAAAGAAGCGATTGCTGCGACTCGTTTTGCTGAAGAAGTTTTTACTTACAAAAAACAAGCGCTTAGAGACGAGACCTATAAATTATACATTTCTAACAAAGCTCTTCCGAAAGCAGATTCTGTTGGATATTCTATTACAGTTATCCCTGATCTTTACCCAACCATTAAAGCTGAAAAATTTGTAGATAGTCTTGATGCAAAATTACTTTTCTTCGTAGGTGATGCTTCTGACGATTATGGTATGATTAATTTATCATTCAACTATCGTATCAAAAAAGAAAATGGTCAACAAGGAGAATTGATAAGTATCAAATTAGATAAGCCTACTACTAAGCAAGCTCAATTTGATTATACTTTTGACATTGCTACTTTGGAATTAAAACCAGGTGACGAAGTGACTTCTTACTTTGAAGTATTTGATAATGATGCGATCAATGGAAGTAAGTCTGCAAAAACTAATTTGACGATTTTTGAAATGCCAACCTTAGAAGAGTTGGAAGAAAAAGAAGATCAAAATAATGAAGACATCCAAAAGAAATTAGAGGAATCCTTGAAAGAATCAAAAAAGATTCAAGAGGATATGAAAAAAATGCGTGAGAAAGTTTTACAGAAAAAAGATTTGGACTGGCAAGATAGAAAAGAACTTGAAAAATTATTGGACCAACAAAAACAGTTGGAAGAAGATATCAATGAGGCAAAAGAAAAGTTTGAAGAAAACTTAAAAAATCAAGAAGAGTTTGAACAACAACCGAATGAGGAGTTGATGGAAAAACAAGAACAGATGCAAGAGATGTTTGAAGAATTGATGAGTGAAGAAATGCAGGAATTGATGAAGCAAATTGAAGATTTGTTGCAAGAACTTAATAAAGACGAGGCTTTGGAGATGATGGAAGAAATGGAAATGAATGATGAAGAACTCGAAATGGAATTGGACAGAATGATTGAAATGTTGAAGCAATTAGAAGTCGAAAAAGAAATGCAAGATCAAATTGAAAAATTAGAAGAGCTTGCAAAAGAACAAGAAGAGTTGGCAAAAGAGACTGAAGAAAACGCTAAGCCTCAAGAAGAATTAAAAAAAGAACAAGAGAAAATCAATGAGGAGTTTGAGAAAATCCAAGAAAAGATGGATGAGATTGAAGAAAAAAATGAGGAGTTAGAAAATCCTAAAGATCTTGGTGAGGATACTGAAGAACAAATGGAAGACATCGAGCAAGACTTAAATGAGAGTCAAGAACAGCTCGAACAAAATGAGAATAACAAAGCTTCTGAAAAGCAAAAAGGTGCTTCGCAAAAAATGAAAGACATGGCTGCGCAAATGCAGATGCAAATGGAAGCAGGAGAGATGGAACAAATGGAAGAGGACATGGCTGCATTACGCCAACTTCTGGAAAACTTGATGACACTTTCTTTTGATCAAGAAGATGTAATTGAAAACTTTACAACTACAGCAGTTACGACTCCGCGATATGTTGATCTTGTTCAACAACAGTATAAATTAAAAGATGATTTCCAATTGGTAGAAGATAGTTTGCAAGCATTGAGTAAGCGAGTTTTCCAAATCGAATCTTTTGTAACTGAAAAAGTTCATGAGATAAAAGTCAACATGAAGGAAGGTTTAGAAGAATTGGAAGAACGTAAAAAACCTCAAGCTGCTGAACACCAACAACGTTCAATGAAAAATGTAAATGATTTAGCATTGATGTTGAGTGAGGTAATGAATCAAATGCAACAACAAATGAGTTCTATGATGCAAGGTTCGCAGATGTGTAAAAAACCAGGTGGCAAACCTGGAAAAGGATCAAAGCCTGGAGATAAAATTTCACAAGGTCAAGGTGAGTTGAATAAGCAAATGGAGAATTTGAAAAAGCAACTCGAACAAGGAAAAGGAAAACCTGGAAGTAAAGGTTTTGCTCAAATGGCTGCAAAGCAAGCAGCACTTCGAAAAGCATTGCGAGATTTAGCAAAAGAAAAACAACAACAAGGTCAAGGTGATCAAAAATTACAAGAGATCATCAAACAAATGGATAAAATCGAAACAGATTTAGTCAATAAAAAATTGACAAATGAAATGATGAAACGTCAGCAAGACATCATGACTCGATTATTGGAACATGAAAAAGCGGAGCAACAAAGAAAATTTGAAGATAAGCGAAAAGCAGAAACTGCTTCTCAAAAAGAAAGAAAGATGCCTCCTTCATTGGAAGAGTATATCAAAAAACGAGAAGCAGAAATAGAAATGTATAAAACCGTTTCACCTTCGCTTCGACCTTATTATAAATCTTTAGTTGAAGAATATTACAAATCCTTAAAAGGAAAATGAAATTAATGAATAATTAAGAATGAACAATTAATAATAATCAAATACTTTGGATCACCATTTTATAGAAAATTATTAATTGTTCATTCTTAATTATTCATTAATTCCACTTGACTTTTTAAGATTTTTTGCATAAATCGTGACTGAATTTATTTGAAAAATGAATCCACCGCAAATGTTAAAATTATCCTCTGACCCTAAAAATGTAGAATGCATCGAGCCATTCGTAGAAAAACTGGTTGATAAATATAAAATCACACCAGATATGTATGGTAACATTCTCATTAGTCTTACCGAAGCTGTCACCAATGCCATTCGTCATGGAAATGGTAGTGATCAAAATAAAACAGTACAAGTTAGTATAGAACAGGTCAGTAAAAACAAAATTGCTTTTCAGGTTACTGATGAAGGACCAGGTTTTGACTACGACAGTGTTCCAGACCCTACTTTGCCTGAAAATTTATTAAAGATTGGTGGTCGTGGTGTGTTTTTAATGCACCAATTGTGTGATAATGTTTTATACCATAATAATGGTAGTACAGTTGAAATTCAATTTAATTTATGATGCCACCTGAGGAAGAAAAAATTAATTCCTACGCTGAAGACATCGACTTTTCCCTTTCTAATTCTTCTCTTGTTCTTGATTGGATAAAAAAATCCATTCAATCTGAAAACAAAATACTTCAACAACTCAATTTTATTTTCTGTAGTGATAAATATTTGCATAAAATTAATGTGGAATATCTTAATCATGATACTTATACAGATGTCATTACTTTTCCTTACGCCGAAGGGAAAAATATTGAGGGAGATATTTTTATCAGTATTGATAGAATTAAAGAAAATGCAGAACAATTTAATGCTTCATTTGAAGATGAATTACATCGAGTAATGATTCATGGAACTCTACATTTGATGGGATATTTTGATAAAACTTTGGAGGAAAAAAATCTCATGACTCAAAAAGAAAATGAGTATCTCCAACTTTTTTTAGAATTGAAGAAGTAATTTTTCAAAACCTCTGAACTGGAACGAAATTAGATATTTAATAGTCAATCGACTTTTTATATTAATTTTATATTTAATGTTATATTCGTAGCAATTACGATTTCCAAACTGTTTAATCAATACGCACAAGGTCGGTACTGGCCTTGTGCGTATTTAGTTTTTAATCTTATTTTTGTGGCTTAATTTTTTTATTCTTATGCTTAAAGGACATTCAAAAATATATGTCCCTATATATAAAGAATATCTCTAATAAAAGGACGAAACATGAAGGTGTTAAAATTTGGTGGCTCATCAGTAGCCAAACCTGAAAGGATTCAAAATATTGCCAAAATCCTTAAGGATTATTATAAGCGTGGTGAAAAGTTCGCTGTTGTATTTTCTGCATTTGGCGGTGTTACCGATTATTTAATTAAAATGAGTAGCGCTGCAGCCAAAGGCGATGATGGCTATATCGAACATTTCGATGCTTTTAGCAAAAGACATATTGACTGTGTCAATGAGTTATTCGAAGATGGTGAAGAAAAAAACAATATACTTACGGAATTGAAAGATAACCATGATGTTCTAAAAGGTCTTTTAAATGGGGTCTTTTTAGTTCGTGAAGCTTCACCTCGAACGATGGATTATGTTTTAAGCTTTGGAGAACGAAATTCTAATTTCATTATTTCCCATTATTTACGAAAAGAAGGAATGAATACGGGATACTTAGATGCCCGAAAAATCATTAAAACTGATAAATCATTCGGTGGAGCTAAAGTTGATTTAGAAACTACTTATCAAAATATCAAAGAATATTTTACTAACCATCCTGAAGTACAAATTACAACTGGTTTTATTGGTTCTGCAAAAGGTGGACTGACCACCACACTTGGCAGAGGAGGCTCTGATTTTACTGCCGCAATTTTAGCTGCGGGGCTAGATGCAGAAGCAATTGAAATATGGACAGATGTGGACGGTGTCCTTACTTGTGATCCAAGAAAAGTTAAAAGCGCATTTACCATTCCAGAATTAACTTATTCTGAGGCTATGGAAATGTCTCATTTTGGTGCAAAAGTAATATATCCACCAACTATTCAACCCGCAATGGCGAAAGGGATTCCTATTTATATTAAAAATACTTTTAATCCATCATTCAAAGGAAGTTATATTTCAAAAGAAAGTGCGACTAATGGACATCCAATTAAAGGTATTTCTTCAATTAGTGATCTTTCATTATTAACACTCCAAGGAACTGGCTTATTTGGGGTTCCAGGGATTGCTGCTCGCTTGTTTAATTCTTTAGCAAAAGCGAAAATCAATATTATTTTGATTACTCAAGGATCATCCGAGCATTCTATTTCTTTTGCAGTAAAACCAGAAGATGCTAAACGTGCATGTAAAAAAGTGGATGAAGAGTTCCAATATGAATTCAATTTGGGTGGGGTAGACAAAGTAAAAGTTGAAAATGATTTATCTGTAATTGCAATTATTGGAGAAAATATGAGGTATCAACCAGGTATCTCTGGGCGACTTTTTCAAGCTTTAGGGAAAAATGGAATTAACTGTATTGCAATTGCTCAAGGTTCTTCAGAATTAAATGTCTCAGTTGTCATCAATAAAGTCGATGAATCAAAAGCATTAAACTCACTACATGAAGCATTCTTTTTATCAGATACCAAAGAACTACATCTATTTATGGTAGGTGTTGGCTTGATAGGAAGTACATTATTGGATCAAATTGAAAAACAAAATGCTTATCTCAAAGAAAATAGTCAATTACAAATAAAAGTGATAGGTATTTCGAATAGCCGTAAAATGCTTTTTAATGATAATGGAATCAATATTGACACATGGAAAGAAGATTTATTAAACTCTAATGAAAAAGCAGATATATCTGTATTCATTGATAAGATGAGTAAATTCAATCTTTCGAACAGTATTTTTGTAGATAATACGGCTAATAGTGCAATTACCAATCATTATGAAAAAATATTAGACAATAGCATTTCTATTTCTACACCAAATAAAATAGCAACATCTTCAGCTTATCTCCAATACGAGAGGTTAAAATATATTGCTAAAAAACGTGGTGTTAAGTTCCTTTATGAAACTAATGTTGGAGCAGGTCTTCCTGTAATCTCTACTTTAAATGATTTAATTCAAAGCGGAGATAGAATTCTTAAAATAGAAGGTGTCCTTTCTGGTTCGTTATCTTTTATTTTCAACTCATTTACCGAAGGTGTGAAATTCAGTACGGTTGTCAAACAAGCAAAAGAATTAGGATATACTGAACCTGATCCTCGTACCGATTTAAATGGAGTTGATGTACGAAGAAAGTTAATCATTTTAGCAAGAGAGTCTGGTTTTCCTTTAGAACAGGACGATGTAGAGATTGATGCTATACTTCCAGAGGCTTGTCAAAAGGCGGAAAATGTTGCAAAACTGTTAGAAGAGATTGAAAATGCAGATGATTACTTTGAAAAACTAAGAGCAGATGCTGCAAAAGAAGGAAAAGTAATGCGGTTCATTGCTAAATTAGAAGATGGAAAGGCTTCTATCAATTTACAAACTGTAGATAGCAGCAATCCATTTTATGGATTAAGTGGTAGTGATAATATGATTGTATTCACAAACTGATCGATATAAAGAACGACCACTCGTAATTCTTGGGCCAGGAGCAGGAGCTGAAGTAACCGCTGCAGGTGTATTTGCTGAAATAATAACCATAGGAATTTTTTATCATAACAACAATTATACTATTGAGTTCTATTTAAGGATTTCAATCATTCAAAATCAATATTTATAATTCATAATTAAGTCGAATGTCTGAGACAGGAATGAAAATATTCGCCCCCGCAAGTGTTGCTAATGTAGCTTGTGGATATGATATTCTAGGATTTGCTTTAGAAAAACCTGGAGATGAGATTATGGTTCGGTTTTCTGATAAACCGGGCGTAAAGATTACTAAGATACGGGCGCAAAAGGGAGAATCCCTTATGAAATAGAAAAAAACACAGCAGGTTTTGCCGCACAAAAGCTTTTAGAACATTTAGGTTCACCAAGGGGCTTTGAGTTAGAAATTCATAAAAAAATGCCCTTTGGGAGTGGTTTAGGCTCTAGTGCTGCCTCAGCTGTAGGAGGAGTCATGGCTATTAATGAGATGCTAGGTAATCCTTTGACAAAAAGAGAATTACTTCCTTTTGCTGTTTGGGCGAACAGATTGCAGATGGTGCTTATCATGCGGATAATGTTGGGCCTTCTCTTTTGGGAGGAATGACCTTTATTAGAGATAATGCATCACTAGATATTCATAAAATACATGTTCCACGTGGATTGATTGCTGTTGTCATTTATCCCCATGTTCAAGTATTAACTAAAGATGCCCGGAGTATTTTAAGTGATTCCGTTACTTTAAAGCAAACTATTCAACAAACTGGCAATCTTGGTGGATTAATTATAGGTATGCATAATTCGGACTTAGATTTAATTAAAAGGTCTTTAAATGATGTAATTATTGAACCTCAACGAGCACAATTAATTCCTCATTTTTATGACATTAAAAGAAGCTGCATTAAAAGAAGATGCATTGGGTTGTAGTATTTCTGGTGCAGGTCCTTCTATTTTTGCATTATGCCCAAATACCTTTATTGCCGAAAATGTAGGAAATGCGATGCAGAAAGTACTTTCCGATAAGAAAATTAAAAACGATTTATTTATCTCCCCTATTAACCACGAAGGTTCAGTTAGATTATAATTCTGGATTTTGAATAATACGAACACGTTATCATCATTCAAAATTTAAAAGTCTAGCATTCAAAATTAAGAAAATGAGATTATACAGTACTAAAAACGTCAATAGCTTTGTTTCCTTAAGTGAAGCAATTATGAAAGGATTGCCAGATGATAATGGTTTATTTATGCCAGAACATCTCCCTAAGCTTTCAGATGACTTTATCTATAGTTTAGAAGATTATTCCTTTCAAGACATAGCTTTTGAGGTTTGTAAAACATTATTTCAAGGAAGCATCCCTGAAAATGATTTAAAAACAATCATTAAAAATTCTATTACATTCCCTGCTCCAGTTAAAACTTTAGATGAACAAACACATATTCTAGAACTATTTCATGGGCCTTCTTTAGCGTTTAAAGACTTTGGTGCAAGATTTATGGCTCAGATCATGAGTTACTTTAACCAAGGAGATAAAAAGGAATTGGTTATCCTCGTAGCTACTTCTGGAGATACTGGTGGGGCTGTGGCTTCTGGTTTTTATAAAACAGACGGAATCAAAGTTGTTATTCTTTATCCTAAAGGAAAAGTAAGTATGCTGCAAGAAAAGCAACTAACTACTTTAGGTCATAATATTTCTGCTTTAGAAGTTGAAGGAACCTTTGATGATTGCCAAGCTTTAGTAAAACAAGCGTTCTTGGACAATGAATTAAATCAACAGATTCGATTAAGTTCTGCCAATTCTATTAATATTGCTCGATTAATTCCTCAGTCCTTTTATTACTATGAGGCGTTCAAGCAAATCAATGATTATGATAATCCAGTAACATTTGTAGTTCCTAGTGGGAATTTTGGAAATATTACCGCAGGATTAATTGCAAAAAAAATGGGACTTCCTATCTCCCATTTTGTGGCTGCAACTAATGCTAACAATATTGTTCCTCACTATTTATGTACTGGAAATTATAATCCAAAACCTTCCATAGCAACTATATCAAATGCGATGGATGTTGGGAATCCATCTAACTTCGCAAGAATGCAAGATCTTTATGGTTTCACGTGGAACAATATGTCAAAAGAAATCTATGGATACAGTATCAATGATGAATATACTAAAGAAGGAATCAAAGAAGTTTTTGAAAAATATAACTATGTAATTGATCCTCATGGTGCTGTCGGATATCTAGCATTTAAAGCTTATCAAAAAAATCATCCAAATGCCAAAGGAGTTATTTTAGAAACAGCACATCCTTCTAAGTTTATTGATGTAGTGGAAGATGTGATTGGAGAAAAAGTAGATATTCCAGAACGATTAGCTATTTTGGAAAAAAGAAAAAAAGAAGCTACGTTGATGAATACTGAATTTGAGCCATTCAAAAAATGGTTATTGAATAACTATTAGTTCTAATTTTATAATCACATAAAAAGAGCCTTGATGAGTGAATTCATTAAAGCTCTTTTTGTTTCACGTGAAACATTAAAAATCATAGCGCTGATTCTATTATTGAATCTAAAAATGTTTCACGTGGAACAATCATAATTTGTTAAATTATAAAAAAAGAATGTCGTGGTGTTTCACGTGAAACATCAAAAAATCACTTCACCATCACTCTCCCATTTTTTCTAAAAAAGTCCAAGCTAGTAAAAATACTTTGCTCATTTTTTGGCAATTTCTCAAAATTTGAAAATTCCAAAAATTTAGCTACTTGAACTTCAATACTATCAACTTTTATTTTTCCTCGAAAATCATTGGAATAAAACTCACAAGTAAAATATTGAATAATATCTCCATTTGGATATTCTACTGTTTCGATTTTTGGATTAGAGCTAAGTCAATTAATTGCAATGATAAAATTTCTAAGCCTGTTTCTTCTTTAACTTCTCGAACGATACATTCTTCAATCGTTTCGTCTTCTTCAAATCCACCAGCTGGGATTCCTAAATTTCCATTATCCATTCTTTTTATAAATAAAATTTGCCCAAGTTTGTTTTCAATAATTATTCTTGCTGCTGGATGAATAATTATTTGATGACCGATTTTTTGACGAAGTTTTTTGATATAATTTTTCATGCCTTTATATTTTTCAAAATAAAAGTGTATTCGAAATACACGAATGTAAGTAACGTGACTCTCCTGAGTTGCGACGATTTTCGACAAAAAAAAATATAAAAATTCGACAAAAAAATAATATAGCGTGTTTGTCGAAAATCGTCGCGACTCAGGAGAGTCACGTTACTTACATTCGTGTTTTCGAAAAGTTTATTTTAAATACGAATTATTTCGTATTTTATGCGCGAAAAAAGACGAACTCAAATCATGTTCGCCTTTTTTGTGTATTTTATTTCTCAACACTATTAGAAACCAACTCTTCCAAGAAGTTTTCCAAAATAACATTAAACTCTTCTGGTTTCTCCATCATAGGAGCATGCCCACATTCTTCAACAAAGAAAAGTTTAGAATTCTCTATCAATTCATTAAATTTCTCTCCAACAAATGCAGGAGTCACAATATCTTGCTTTCCCCAGATCAAAAGCGTAGGATTCTTAATCTGATGTAATTTATCCCCAAGATTATGCCGAACGGCAGATTTAGCTGTTACAACAACTCTAATGGCTTTATTTCTATCATTTACAATATCAAATACTTCATCCACCAATTCTTTAGTTGCGATCTCTGGATTATGAAAAGTCGCTTCTACTTTATTTTTAATAAATTCGTAATTTCCTCTTTTTGGAAAGCTAGAACCAAAAGCACTTTCAAACAATCCTGAACTTCCAGTTAAAATTACAGAACTAACTTTCTCTGGATGTGCTAAAACATACAATAATCCAATATGCCCACCTAATGAATTTCCCAGCACATGAACTTTATCATATCCTTTAAATTCAATAAAATCATGCACATGATCAACTAATGCGCTAACAGATACTTCTTTTAATGGAAGTTCCAATATTGGAAGTAAAGGAACTACTACATTATACTTATTAGAAAAATGTTTAATTATTCCTTCAAAATTACTCAACGCTCCAAAAAGTCCATGGAGCAAAACTAAATTCTCGCTACCGCCTTTTGATTCTATATATTGAAATTTACCTTCTTCAATTATTTCGGTATTCATTTATTTTATTTTGTTCTAAAAAAAGAAAGATACAAAAATCAGGAGAATCTATAATATGATTTTCTATATCTTATTTCCGCAAAAATACCTTTTTATTCTTTCTATATGAAAAAATTCAAATACCAATCCAATATTGATTTTTTTACCCAAAAAATAAAAATAACTCAAATCAGCGTATTATAAAATAAATAAAAAATAATATGATTTTTTACTCATAGGTAAGGTGTTGATTTTATGTTAGTTTACATCTATAAAAAATTAAACTTTATACTCAAAAACGGGAATATTTAAACTTTATCCACATGCTTACCAACATTTTTTATACCTTTCTAGAAGTCATTAAATAATTGCAAAATAAGGTGAATCCAAGAAGTAATAATGCACCTGCTTGATGTGCTACTCCAAGCCCAACTGGAATACTTCCTTTGCAACTAATAACTGTGAATATTCCAAGCAAAACTTGCATTCCTAACATCGTTATCCACAGCATGTTAGTTTTGTTAAAAAGCTCGTTATTTAGTACCTTTCTAGATTTTAAAAAGTACCATAACCCTATGATTATCAGTAAGTAAGCACTTCCTCTATGTACAACTTGGACTAATGCTGGAGTAAAGCCATTTGTATCATAATTAACAAGGTTATCAACATTCCATTGGCTTCCATCCAAGACTACGGAAGGGATCACTTTTCCATTCATATCAGGAAAGGTAGGATATTGTAATCCAGCCTTCATTCCAGACATCAAACCACCAAAAACTATTTGTATAATAAGTACTAAAGTAAAGGCTCTAATTAGGTTTTTCAACATAGAATTGTGAATAACTTTTGGTGAAGGTTTGAAAACTTTAAAAGTTGTCCACAATAAGTACCCTGCGAGAAGAAAAGCAAGAGACAAATGCATGGTTAATTTGTACCCATTTACCCAAGGTCGATCAATTAATCCACTCGCAACCATGATCCAACCCATGGAAGCTACAACCATAGCCAATAAGATTACAATCCCCAAATCTTTGATTAACGTCTTAGAGAGCATTCCATTCCTCCAAAATAAAAAAAAGGGGATAGCGAACACAAAACCCATTGTACGTGCCCACAATCGATGCAAATACTCCCAGAAGTAAATAAATTTAAAAGTTCCGACTTCAAATACAGATCCCATCTCCATTCCATCATTAATAATTTCATATTGCGGGGTGGCTTTGTACAAATCAAACTCGTGCTCCCAAGCAGCCGCATTCATCGGAGGAAACATCCCTGTTACTATTTCCCATTTAGTGATAGAAAGCCCAGAACCAGTCAATCGAGTAACTCCACCAATCACAACTTGCATAAAAACCATAAAAATTCCAATACACAACCAAATCTTAACGACTCGCGCAATCTGATCTTGAGAAATATATTTTGTTCCTAAAAATCCTTTTACAAAAACTTCTTGACTTTCTGAATCTTGTATTTTCTCTGATCTCATTTTTTTAATTTTTTGCAAAAATAAATTGTTTTGTTTGTTCTTGTTTCAGCTTAGTGTAATGTTCCTATTAATAGTTTTTATAATTTTTTTTCTTTTTTGCCCTCATCATTAGCAGTGTTAGTTTGTAGATAAAATTCATTGGAAAAATTATGTAAACTCATTATTAACTTATTGAGTTTATAAACTAACACTTACGTAACATCCTAACTTTCACTAAATCAATCTTTTACAAAGTTATAAACAACCTGTGTAGAAGTTATTCTATTAAAAACTTTTTGAAATCAACATTCTAAAAAGTCCCTTTTCAATGTCTATATTTGATGTGGATATCCACAATTTTTGAGTTTTCAACGAGACTGAAAAATTGCGATGTGAAGAAACAATAGGCGATGTTGATAACTCAATTCTTTTTTCACTAGTTTACACACACTTAATGTGGAAAACGATTTTTTCTAACTCATTGATAATTACGTCTTTATATATGAGTCGAGAAACGGAGTGTTGATAACATTTTGTGTTTTTGTTTTTTGAAAAAATAGATTTGGTTTTAGGATGAATATTTTTGTTTGAATAAAAAATTGTAGTAATACTTTTACAAACTAAACCGTATTAATTTTGAATGATGAGTTTTGAATTTTGAATTCATAATTAGTATAATAAAACTAACAAATAAATGTGCGGTAGGTTTTCCTTTTCATTATCAAAAGAGAAAGTAGAGCAAGCATTTCAAATTAAGTTGAGTCAAGAGATTCAACCCAGTTATAATATTGCACCTACACATCTTTCGCATATCATTACTAATGAACATCCAAATCGTTTGCAATTATTTCATTGGGGGTTGATTCCACATTGGACCAAAGAAGCGAAGTTAACTGGAAAGTTAATTAACGCACGTTCAGAAAGTATTTCTTCTAAACCTTCTTTTAGAATACCGATTCGAAAGAGAAGATGTTTAGTTTTAGCAGATAGTTTTTATGAGTGGAAAATTTATGGTACGAAAAAAATGCCTTACCGTATTATGATGCGGGATAATGACTTGATGGTAATGGCTGGAATTTGGGATGTTTGGCAACAGGGAAATATGTTGGTTAAAAGTTTTTCGATATTGACTACCCTACCTAATAAAGAGATGGAATTGGTTCATAATCGAATGCCAGTTATTTTTCCAACAAAAGAATTACAAGACCAATGGATGAGTGATATTCCACTTCAGGAAGTTTTAGAAATGCTAAAGCCTATTGAGGATAATTCGCTTAGAGTTTATCGAGTGTCAGATAAATTGAATTCAGTTCGAGTGAATATTCCTGAATTACATCATGAGGAATTGACGCCGCCAACTTTGTTTGATTAGAAATTTTTTGCACCACAAAAGGCACAAAAGAAAAAACGTGCTAGGACTTTTGTGTTTCAAAAAAATTAGGAAAAAGTCTATAAATATAATCTTCATAATAAATGAAAGTCGTTATCCAAAGAGTCTCCGAAGCCTCCGTCACAATCGATGGAAAAGTAAAATCAGAAATAGGAAAAGGATTATTAATTCTTCTTGGAATTGAAAATGTAGATACCAGAGAAGACATCAAATGGTTATGCAACAAAATAAGTAATCTCCGAATATTTGATGACGAAAATCATGTGATGAATCTTTCTGTAAAAGATGTGCAAGGTTCAATAATTGTCGTCAGTCAATTTACATTACATGCCAGTACAAAAAAAGGAAATCGCCCTTCTTATCTAAAAGCCTCCAAACCAGATATTGCAATTCCTCTTTACGAAGCCTTTGTTGAAGAACTTAAAATTGTTTCAGCTCTTGATGTTCAAACTGGAGAATTTGGCGCAGATATGAAAGTTGCTTTACTCAACGATGGACCGGTTACAATTATCATCGATAGTCAAAATAAGGAATAACGAATGGTATTTAGTAGTACAATATTCCTTGTTTATTTCTTACCTTTTTTTCTAATCACATATTGGTTGACGCCACATAAATTTAGAAACTTAACTGCCTTAATATGGAGTGTAGTTTTCTATGCATGGGGTGCACCCAAATTTGTATTTGTATTGTTTGGAAGTATTCTGGTTGATTTTTTTTTAGCAAAAAAAATATATAGATCAGAAGATTTTTTGAGAAAAAGATATTTAATATTTTCAATGATATTAAATATAGGCTTGCTTCTTTATTTTAAGTATGCTAACTTTTTTGTAGAAAATGCAAATGTATTGTTAAAAAATATAGGAATGGATGCGGTGCATTGGACAAAACTAGCATTGCCTATTGGGATTTCATTTTTTACTTTTCAAAAAATAAGTTACATCGTAGATGTCTACCGAGGAAAAAATGAACCACTTCAAAAACTCTCAGACCTTGCTTTATATATTGTTTTATTTCCCCAACTCATTGCCGGCCCAATTGTTCGTTACAGCGAAATAAAAGAACAACTTCAAAATCGAATTGCTCAATCTAATATTGATAATTTACTCAACGGTTTATTTCGATTTAGTATCGGACTTGGAAAAAAAATGCTCATTGCAAATCAGATGAGTGAACTGGCTGATAATATTTTTAATCTTCCTGCGGAGACTTTGACGATGGGACAAGTTTGGTTGGGTTCATTGGCATATGCCTTTCAAATCTATTTTGATTTTTCAGGATATTCAGATATGGCAATTGGATTAGGTTTGATGATGGGGTTTCGTTTTTCAGAAAATTTTAATGCACCTTATATATCACAAAGCATCACAGAATTTTGGAGGCGATGGCATATTACTTTGAGTAATTGGATGCGTGATTATTTGTATATTCCATTAGGTGGAAATCGAGTGAAAAGTAAAACTCGTTTATATTTTAATTTATGGATGGTGTTTTTGATTTCGGGATTTTGGCATGGAGCAGCTTGGACGTATATTGCTTGGGGACTTTTTCATGGAGCATTTCTGATTATGGATAGATTGTTTTTATTGAAGTTTTATAAAATGGTTGGGAAACCGCTGAGTGTTTTGATCACCTTTATTATTACATTAGTTGGGTGGGTGATTTTTAGAGCAGAGACTTTTCCACAGGCGATGCATTATATTGCTACGATGTTTGATTTTTCTAATATTGATTTTGCCATTTCCACAACGGAAGGAACTTATGATTGGTTTATCGAACAACGATTTTTAATCATTTTAGGAGTAGCATCCTTTTTTAGTTTTTTCCCAATATTCAATTATGTAGAAAAAAATATGAATGACTTTTTTGAAACTCATAGCAATACCGAGGTTGTAGTTTTTAAAACAGGAATTGTATTTGTATTGTTATATATCTGTATGACGGAAGTGATTTCGACGGGAGTGAATCCATTTATTTATTATCGATTTTAAAATTAATTAACCACATATGGCACATTAGAAGGGACACATAAGATACATAGAATTCTTATATACCTTATGTGTCCCTTCTAATGTGCCATATGTGGTTCAGAACAATGACCAGTAAAATAATAAAATACGGCTGCCTTTTAGCAATGTTGTTTTTACTTTTAATTCCATTTTTAAAACAACATACAAACATCCTTCATGGTAAGTTTGAAGTCGATGAATTAAAAGGTTATTTCCCTCCCGTAGATTCCGCACATTTTTCTTTAAAAGAATTATGGTCAGATAGCTCTTATCAAAAAAAGTATGAAGAACATTTAAAAAGAAATTTAAAAATAAGACCATATGCAGTTCGTGTAAATAATCAATTACATTATGATGCGTTGGGCGAAATTAGAAGAACGATTGTTGAAGGTAAAGATGGCTATCTTTTTGAAACGGGATATATTTCTGCCTTGCAAGGAAAAGATTTTTTAGGCACTCAAAAAATAAAGGAACAATCTGAAAAACTTCATGCAGTTGCAGAGTATTTAAAAAAAGAAAATGATATAGATTTAATTGTAGCGATTGCTATGGATAAGGCAAGATTCTTAAAGGAAAAATTACCTCCACAATATGATTTAGAAAATGTAGATTCTACAAACTATAAAACGTATTTAAAGTTTTTGCAAAAAGATAAAATTCACGTTTTAGATTTTAACCAATATTTTTTAAATCAAAAAGAAACTACGGAACATGCTCTCGCAACAAAACATGGAGTGCATTGGAGTTTGTATGGAGGGTTGACTGCTGCCGATTCCATTTTAAGTTATATCGGAAAATTAAAAGGTAAAGAAGTTAATCGATTGGATAAAAGTGAAATTACAAAAACAACTATTCCAAGAAAAGAAGATAACGATATTGGGAAAAGTATTAATATGTATTATTCTTTAGAAACAGACACCTTTTCCTATTTCGAACATTATCTTTTTGAAAATAAAAAACCTTACCGCCCCAATATTGCATTGGTTGGAGATAGTTTTTGTTGGACAATTTGGGGACAAGATATTCCACATCATTATTGGGGAGATAGCACGTTGTTTTTATATTACTACAATCAAGTTTGGGATACAAAGTGGACAGAACTCTCAGGAACAAATCTTAAGAAAGAACAAAAATTAGATTTTGCAAAAAGACAAAATGCAATTGTATTGTTATATACTCCTATGAATATGAATAATTTAGGGAGCGATTTTATAAATGATATGTATGATTTAATTTTTAATCAAGAGTTATCAAAAAAAGAAAACGAATAATGACAATTAAAGAAGCACAAGTAACTGTAGATAATTGGATTAAAACAATAGGTATTCGATATTATAATGAGTTAACGAACACCGCAGTTTTGATGGAGGAGGTAGGTGAAATGTCAAGATTGATGGCACGGATATATGGAGAACAATCCTTTAAAAAAAAAGAAGACGAACTGACTGCAAAAGATGATTTGGCTGGAGAAATGGCAGATGTTTTATTCGTTTTAATTTGTCTGGCAAACCAAACTGGAGTTGATTTAACTGAAGCATTACAGAAGAGTTTGGATAAAAAAACAAAGCGAGATAAAGACCGACATGCAAATAATGAGAAGTTGAAATAGTATTTCTTGAAAATATAAATGATTGATTATGAGTAGTTTAGGAGAAGAAGACTACTTGCAGTAATAGCTTTGTAATAGAAAACTAAATATTTTTTCCTAATAGAATTTAAAAGTTCATAGAATTTTCTTCTAATTTGACATTCATATATTTTTCTTAAAAAACGAAAACAAGAATTAATGTCAAATTCAAATATATCTACAAATACTGGAAAGCCTGAATTGAGTTTTTGGCAAATCTGGAACATGAGTTTTGGATTTCTAGGAATTCAATTTGGTTGGGGATTACAGATGGCGAATATGAGTTCTATCTATCGTTACCTTGATGCAGAACCAGATCAATTACCTATCCTTTGGCTCGCCGCTCCGATGACAGGATTATTAGTTCAACCAATAATTGGTTACATGTCAGATCGAACTTGGAATTCATATGGTCGTCGAAAACCTTATTTTTTAGTAGGGGCAGTTTTAGCTTCTATTGCTTTGATATTGATGCCGAACAGTCCCACACTTTGGGTAGCAGCAGGTTTGTTATGGATATTGGATGCAAGTATCAATATATCTATGGAACCCTTTCGAGCATTTGTAGCAGATATGCTTCCTGAAAAACAACATACAAGAGGCTTTACAATGCAGAGTTTTTTTATTGGAGTAGGAGCTGTGATTGCATCGGCACTTCCTTTTATTTTAAGAGAATGGTTTGGAATGGTTCCTGACGGTGATGAAGCAATTCCAAAAAATGTACGAGTCTCATTTTATATTGGAGCATTTGCTTTTATTTCTGCAGTACTTTATACGGTTTTAAAAGTGAAGGAATACCCTCCTGAAGATATGGAAGCTTTTAGAAAAATGAAAGCAGCTGGAGGAAATGCGATCTCTTCAATGATAAAAGGGTTTAAAGAAATTTTGGCAAACATTGTTGATATGCCAAATGTGATGAAGCAATTGGCAGTTGTTCAATTTTTTACATGGATGGGATTATTTTTAATGTGGTTCTTCTTTAGTGATGCAACAGCAACTTATATTTTTAATGCACCTAGTCCTGATTCAGATTTATATAAACAAGGTTCAGAATGGGGAGGATTGATGTTTGCGGCATATTCTGTAGTTACATTTTTAGCTGCATTTTTATTAGAGCCTTTGGCTAAAAAAATAAGTAAAGTCAAAACGCATTTTCTTTGTTTAGCAGTTGGTGGAATTGGATTATTATTAATGGGTGTTTTTACAAACAAATATCAAATTATTATTTCAATGGTAGGAATAGGGATTGCATGGGCAAGTATTCTTTCTATGCCTTACGCTATTTTTGCAAAACATTTACCGCCCAATAAGATTGGCGTTTACATGGGGATCTTTAATTTCTTTATTGTAATTCCAGAGATATTAGCAACCCTATTTTTTGGAGCAATTATGAAAAACTTCTTAGATAATAATTCTATGAATGCGGTGATGTTTGGAGGAGTAATGTTATTAATTGCAGCGGTGTTGACATTGAGAGTAAAAGAGTAATTTTTTCCCCAGCTTTAAGTAACGCGACTCTCCCGAGTCGCGACGTTATTCGAAAATCACTTTTTTCGAAAAATTTAGTAGCACGAACGTATTTTTCGAATAACGTCACGACTCGGGAGAGTCGCGTTACTTAAAGCTGGGGAAAAATCTGTGTTATAGAATTACAATTCGTTTATGAAATTCTAAATCTCCATTTTTTATTTTTATAAAATATATCCCTGAAGAAATATTGGATACACTAAGTTGTTCAATTTTCGAAGGGTTCTTGAACTCTTGAACTTTTACATTTTTCCCTAAGGAATTAATTAACTGAACGCTCACCGTTTTATTTAAATTTTTTCCAAAATCAATCATCAATAAATTACTAGCTGGATTTGGAAAAATAGTGATATTATTTCCCTCCAAAACATTTTCCAAACTCGTAGTTGTAATGTTTACTGTTTGTTCAAAAACATTGACGCCACAACCATTCGAGGCAGTAAGAGAAATAGTGTAAACTCCTGAAGTATTATAAGTATGGGTTACATTCCCTGCAGTCTGGGAAGTATTACCATCTCCAAAATCCCAAAAATAAAAATCTGCATTTATAGTGTTATCTGTAATTTGAATTTGCCCATCATCAATTGTGAAATCAAAACTAGAAGTAGGTATATCTTTTATAACAATATATTCACTTTTTGTTTCTGTAGACTCTCCAAAAATATTATTGATCGTCAAAGTCACATCAAAAGTTCCTGTAGAATTATAAATGACTTGTGGATTTTGAAGATTGGAAGTCATAGGATCACCACTTTCAAATGTCCAATTATAAGTAGAAATTGTTCCAGCAGAGTTATCGCTAAATTGTATAGTATCTTCAACACAAAACTCTTGAACAGTAGTTGAAAAGTTAGCAGCCAATGGAATTGCAGGCATAAAAAATACAGAATCAATTTTTCCAATACTCAAGTTATAATAGCTTCCACTTGCCGAATTTTCTAGCTTTAAAGTCCGAACCATATACCAATTTTCTCCAGCCAAAGGATTAGAATCTGTATAAAAAGTATCAGTAATTAGGTCCGAGTTGAGTCGTTCAAATTTCCCATGCAAAGAATCTGCACGGTAGAGGTGATAACCAAGAATATCTTCATTTTCAGGTTCATCCCAAGTTAAATCAATATCGAAACCGTCATCATCAAAAGTGATTTTTGTAGAAGGCGCAACCATGTGCATTCTCAAAGATGGATCTCCCATGAGTGCAACATGAACGAGTTGCGGCCCATTTCCCAAATACAATTCACCACTTCCATTTTGAGTTTTTAAAGTACTATAACCAATATTGTGTCCCATTGCCATATGGTGAAAAGTCCAAGGCGGACTTCCAGCCCATACATTAGTTAGAGTTTGACCAGATGCCAAAGGTGCTCTAAGAAAATCATCGGGGTAAGCCCAGTTACCAAATTGACTTCCAAAAAGCATAGTAAATACATTTTGTAAATTACTTGTTACAAAATCATTGGTATTTCCTATTCCTTGCGAACTTGTTATACTTCCACCACCGCATCCATATGACCATAAGTAACTTTCGTTTTCCATCGTTGATAAATAATCCAATTGAAAAATACTATCTGCTCCAAACATAGGCGCAAAATTTCGAAAACCGCTTGCTGCAGGTGCAGCAAAAGATTGCATAAAATTATCATCAATCAAGGCTCGACGAACAGGATTAATTTGGCGAGTTTTAAAACTATGATTTTTATTTAAATACTGTTGAATCAATACCTCATTAGAACTAGCAAAGGAGGGCATGTCAAAAAAATCAACTCGACCTACCTGCAATTCCACTACACCAGAAGGAATCGAATCTTGATCAAATTTTCCATCACCTGGTATATTATGATAAATATCAAAATTTGCAGTTGTATTGTTAACCGTTGCGTCGGTCCAAGTTCCATTCATTTCTCCATAGTAAACATCAGCAGCATAAGCCCCTCTCAATTCGGAATGCGTATCTGGAAAAATATCTCCTGAAAATGGAATTGGAATATGACCTAATAAAAAAACTGCATTCAAGTCGCTATTTTGAGTATACATACTTTGAACCAATAATCGAACATCAGTTGGAGCATCATTCGCATTTACTTCTTTTTTTATAACCTGCCAGCCATCACCAATATAATCTCTTTCAAGTTGATCTATTTCATTTTCCAAAGGAGTCGCTAAACTACTTTCTACAAGCAATAAAATTTTTCCACGACTCTCCACTTCTGGCAATTCTATACCTGCATAAATAAATCCATACTCAGGTCTTGGTTTTACAAAAGAACCAATTGGGCCGGATGATCCTAAAATTTCTCCTGTATTATTATTGGTCAAAACCCATGAAGTACTATTTTCAAACATATCCGTTTTCATTGTAACAATGATTTCTGAACATCCCGAACCATCTTCACAAGTTGTAAAAGTATGTGAAGCAGACATTCCAAAATCATCCCCTTCTGCCATAACTAAATCGCAATTTTTTACTTCATAACTTCCAAAACCAAAACTACAGCACAATCCAATATTGTACATATCATTAATTGTAAAATTAACTGGAGTTCCTGCTGGAATACAAACCGTATCAATTCTTGGAGCAAAATCTTCTTTAAAAAAAGCATATTCATATCCAACACCCACTTGCACATTATTATCAGTATATGAAGTTGCACTTCCTTGCAAATTAGCAATCGGTGTTCCCCAAGACTCTGCTTCTAATGATTTTCGATAAACTATATATTTGGATGCTCCTGTATCTTCCTTCCAAGTCAAATGAATTTGTGGAGGGGTAGCAGAAACTGCTGCACTCAATTGAACAGATCGCTCTTCTGCTGAAGGCATTTGTGCAAATATGTTATGACTAACAAAAATTAAAAGACCAATCACATAGAAAAGTGATTTTCTCATAGTGTAGTGAGTATTTTATTTTTATGAAATTTTTTAATTAAAACTTGAAAGAAATAACAAATCATAATTAAAATTAAGAATGAGTCTTTGGGAAGAAAAATGGGAGATTATAATTGGGGATTGAGCTACAAGATAAGAAAATTCAATGCTTAAATAAAGTACGGTTTTATACTTATTTTTAACTTTGACAATTACCCACCCTTTTTATTTTAAAAAACTCTAGCTTTTATTTTAATTTTGAAAAAACTAAACTAAATTTTGTATGAAAAATTTTTCAATACTTCTCTTTTTTATCTTTTTATTTTTTTCAAAAAATATAAATGCTCAAAGTATAGATCATTGGGAAACGATCATTTTTGCAGATGACATCTGGAAATATCGTTTAGGTTTTTCAGAACCTCCTTCCGATTGGTACCAGCCTGATTTCGATGATTTTACATGGAATGAAGGGCAAGGTGGTTTTGGATACGGCGACTCTGATGACAATACTTTTTTGCCAACCAATTCAACAACCTCAGTTTATATTCGACAACAATTTGATATTGTTGATATTACGAAGTTAGAATTGGCAATTCTTCATGCAGATTATGATGATGCTTTTATCGCTTATCTCAATGGAGTAGAAATAGCTCGAGATAATATTGAAGGGCAGTTTCCACCATTTGATGCAGGTACCATTACTGATCACGAAGCACAATTATATCAAGGTGCTCTTCCCACTCCTTTTACATTAGATAAAAACAAAATTAATCAATGTCTTCAAAATGGAACCAATACTCTTGCGATTCAAATCCAAAATGTAAGCGCCAATTCATCTGACATGACCAGTAATTTTTTCTTTTCTGTCGGCATCAATGATGCGACGATGAATTATTCGAACCCGCCTAATTGGTTTATTGTTCCATTTTCAGATTCTGATTTACCCATCATAAAAATAAATACTCAAGGGCAGGGAATCCCCAATGAACCTAAAATAATTGCTCAAATGGGAATTATCGATAATGGACCGGGGAATCGTAACAATATATTTACAGATCCATTTAATGGTTATGATGGTCAAATTGCAATTGAGATTAGAGGAGCATCTTCACAAGGTTTTCCAAAAAAGAATTATGGATTTGAAACACAAGATGCTTTAGGAGAAAATAATAATGTCGAACTACTTGGAATGCCCAAAGAAAATGATTGGATTCTTCACGGCCCATTTACAGATAAAAGTTTAATTCGAAATGTCCTTGCTTATCACCTTGGAAATAAAATGGGACAATGGGCACCTCGAACTCGTTACTGTGAATTATTTGTTGATGATTCTTATCAAGGAGTTTATATTTTAATGGAAAAAATTAAAATAGATAAAAATAGAGTGGACATTGCAAAACTCGACTTAGATGATAATGCTGGCGACTCTCTGACAGGTGGCTATATTGTACAAGTGGATAGAGAAGAAATTGGCAATGGATGGAATTCTCCTTTTGCTCCATTTCCATTTATTGTTTATCAAAATCCAAATGCGAATAAATTAACTGACCAACAAGAGTCTTATATTCAAGACTATATTACAGATTTTGAAACCAATTTAGCTGGAAGTAATTTTGATGATCCACTCATTGGTTATACTCAATATATTGAAGTTGGATCATTTGTAGATCATTTGTTAGCTGTTGAATTAAGTCGAGATGTTGATGCGTATCGATTGAGTTCTTTTTTATTTAAAGACAAAGATAGCAAGGGAGGAAAACTAAATGCAGGCCCACTTTGGGATTTTAATTTAGGTTATGGAAATGCAGATTATTGTAATGGTTGGGAAACAAATGGATGGAATTTTGAAGATGAATTTTGTGGAGAAGCTCAACCTTTTTGGTGGGACAGATTACTACAAGATAGTAGTTTTAGAAATAATTTGAAATGTAGATGGACAGAACTTCGAGCAGGACCTTGGCAGACGGATTCTATTATGCAATTCATAGATGCTCAAGCAAATATTTTAGCAGAGTCGCAAGATCGTAATTTTCAGCGATGGCAAGTTTTAGGAACATACGTTTGGCCTAATCAATTTATTGGAGATACTTATCAAGAAGAAATTGATTATCTAAAAACTTGGACAACAGAACGACTCACTTGGATGGATGAAAATATGGTAGGTGAATGTACAACAGTCACCATAAATGATTTGGAAAATAACATTAAACTTGCGGTTCAACCAAATCCATTTTTGAATACTACGAATTTTGTTTTTGAAAAAAATAATATAGCACGCGATGCGAGAATAAAAATCTTTGATGCTATTGGAAAAGAGGTTCGCGTTTTGAATTTTTCCAATAAAAATAAAATACAATGGGATGGAAAAAATCAAAATGGAATTGAATTAACAAGTGGTATTTATTTTTATGTTTTTTCAAATGAAGGACAAAGAATAAAAAGTGGGAAGATTATTAAATTATAATGTGTATATGTTTTTATGTTTATGAGTGTAGATGTTGACGAAATAATGGTGAATTTAAATTCATCATTATTTCGTCAACATTTATACTCATAAACACCTACACTTAAACATGCTAAAAACATGGAACTCCAAAACAACTTTGCAGAAATCTATCAATTTACATTAATTCTTACATTTTCGATTGCATTAATTTTCTTTGCATACATGTATTGGTATTCTATGGAATTAAGAAGATCTATTGTTGCAGAAGAACAATCCAAACAGCAATTATTGGAAAACGAAATTGCTTTAGTGAAAACAGAATTAGAAAAAGAACAATTGGAAAATGAGCGGCGAAAACGTCATGAGCAAAATCTTTTGTTAGAGCAAGAGATACTTTTAAAAAATAAAGAACTCACAACTTCTACACTTTTAATCAACCAACATAATTCTGTTTTACAAAAAATAAAAACACAACTTGATGAGTTCAAAGCAAGTGATGAAAATAAAAAAACACCAATTAAAGAAATAAAAAAATTAATTCGATCAAGTGCCAATCTTGAAAATGATTGGGTTGACTTTAAATTACATTTTGAAAATGTGCATCCTAATTTTTTTGTTAAGTTGGGAAATATGTACCCTAAACTTACTCAAACAGATAATCGACATTGCGCTTATATTCGAATGAAATTAAACACAAAGGAAATCGCACGTTTATTTAATATTAGTCCTACAAGTGTACAAATATCGAGAGTGCGATTGAAGAAGAAAATGAATTTAGGAAGAGAGGTTGATCTTAGAAATTACATTCTCAATATATGAGTAACTATGCCATAAGCAATATTGACATCGGAATTATCATTGGATATTTTTTCGTTGTTCTTTTTATTGGTTTTATTTTTTCTCGGAAAAAAAATACGGGAAAAGAATTCTTTTTAGCGGGACGTTCGCTAGGATGGGCAGCTATTGGTTTTTCACTTTTTGCTTCTAATATTTCAAGTGCAACCATCATTGGGCTTTCAGGACAAGCTTATCGGTCAGGGCTTTCAGTTTCGAATTATGAGTGGATGGCAACTTTGCTTTTAGTTGTGATGACTATATTTTTTATTCCATTTTTTATTCGTTCTAAGATTTCGACGATGCCAGAGTTTTTGGAAAAAAGGTATGGGAGATTTGCTCGGAGGTATGTTTCAATGGTAACCATTTTGTTAACAGTAATTGTTGATACAGCTGCGGGGTTATTTGCAGGAGGGATCGTTTTACAATTATTTTTTCCAGAATTAGTAGTGTGGCAAACATATCTAATTTTGACTTTAATGGCTGGTACTTATACTGCGACAGGAGGACTGAGAGCTGTAGTTTTTACGGATATTCTGCAAGCGATCATTATTTTATTGGGCGGAAGTATAATGTTATTTTCTGTTCTTGGGCAGTTTGATTTTTCTTGGGCAAAAGCAATCGCTAGTGTTCCAGAATCTCATATGTCTTTAATTCAACCTTTAGATGATAAGACGCTTCCTTGGTTAGGGACATTGATCGGGGTTCCAATTTTAGGATTTTATTATTGGTCCACTTCTCAAATTATTTGCCAAAGAATTCTTGGAGCACGAGATTTAAAAAATGCTCGATGGGGTGCTTTGCTAGGAGGTTTTTTAAAATTGACGGTTTTATTTTTATTGGTGGCCCCTGGATTGTTTGCAACTTCGCTTTTTCCAAATCTTGAAAATTCGGATTTGGTATTTGCAGAAATGGTGGTCAACCTTTTACCTGTGGGAGTGATTGGAATTGTGTTAGCAGGTTTGATTGCAGCAATTATGTCTAGCTTAGATTCAGCATTAAATGCTTCTTCTGCTTTGATCGTAATGGACTTTATCCAACCTAGTCGTCCTGAATTGAAGCCTGAAGAAATTGGAAAAATTGGTAGAATTACTACTTTTTCATTGATGATTTTTGCAGCACTTTGGGCGCCTATCATTTCTAACTTTGATGGGATTTTTGATTATTTACAAAAGGTACTTTCATTTATTATTCCTCCGATAGCGACTGTTTTTTTTATGGGCGTTTTATGGGCAAGAGGAAATTCAAAAGGTGCAAATTACACATTGCTTCTAGGTCATTTAATTTGTATTGTAACAGGGATTTTACATTTAAGTAATTGGACTGGAGGAATTCATTTTACGATACTCGCTGGAATTTTGACATTTATTTGCATAGGAATTTATGTAGTTGCAAGTTTGTCGGGTGAAGCTTCTGATATGAAATACCTTGATGATTTGACTTGGAAATATAGAAAGCAAGAAGAGACTTTTAGAGAATCAATTTGGTATACTGATTATAGATTTCTATCTGTGATTTTGGTGGGATTGACTTTTTGTTTAGTTTTCTTTTTTTGGTAGACACAGCTTTAAGTAACGCGACTCTCCCGAGTCGTGACGTCTTTCGACAAACACTTTTTCGAAAAATTTAATAGCACGAACGTATTTGTCGAAAGACGTCACGACTCGGGAGAGTCGCGTTACTTAAAGCTGTGGGGGGAATTACTTGATCTGTTTCTCCTCCGCAGAATTTACAAACAATGTATTCCCTACTCCGTTCATTTTTTCAAAAATACTAGTTCCATCATGTTTTAAAATTTCTCCTCTAAAACCTACAATGGTCAAATCCGCATCTTTAGATTTTTCAGTAATTACACTTGAAGTATCGACTTCTGCTTTTCGAGGAATCACTTCTATATTTTTTTGAGAAATAGGAAGTTGACCTGCTTCAATGAGTTTATTTAATTTTTCTTTTTCTGCCTCACAACTTTCTTCAGGATAGATCGCAAATATTTTTATAAAACTTTTTTTCCATTCAGCATGTCCAATAATAATGTAGCCTAGCAAAATCATTAAAGTTGCATTATCATAATCACTCGAAGTAATCCAGATATGAATTTCGTTTTTAAAACCAAAACCTCGTTCCGAACTTCCTAAAATAATGACATCAAAATCTACAGATTTGATAAGATTAAAATTATCAACAATGTTATTTAAATCGTCAGGTTTGTTTTTAGAATATTCGAACATCAACAAATTATTATCTGTTCCAGAAATTCCTGGCAACTGAATAACTTGTGCAATTGCAGAAGTGTAACTTGGACTTATTAATGTATCAATATAAATATTACTATTACTTGTCTCTGCCATTTTTATCAAACGAGCTTTGGCATCTGTTGCTTCTTTGTTGGTAGCTTTGGAGAGGTAGCCCTTGATTTTATGGATGTAAGTTCCAAAACCATATTTTTGAGAGATCCATCTTAGCAAATCAAACGCAGCTAAACGATCAAAAGAATTTTCAGAAATACAAACTACAGAAGGCCTCCAACTTCCAGATTCTTCTTTATCTGCTTTTTGCAAAAAGACTTGAACCTGCCGACTCAATTGAAAAATTACCCCTTGAAAAATTAAAGCTAAATTTTGTTTATCAGGATTATAATAACTCACTATCATATAAAAAAGAACCAATGCTAAAATTGCTAACAATGCATACACGGGGTCCATCAAAAACATCAAACCAAAACAAGCGAATGCTCCAAACAATGAAATAAACCATTTAGATTTAAAGGTAGGGCGGTAAGATGGATCGGCTGCGAAATGTTGTAAAAATGAAATTAAACAAAGTGAACCATAAGTCACCATAAAGAAAATCGAAATGATTCTCGCTACGGCATCCAGTCCTCCCATCATTACAAAAACTAATGCAATTGAAATGGTAACTAGAGTTGCATTAAATGGATCATCATTTTTTCCACGACCTCGCGAGAGCCAATAATTAATTCCAGTATTCGGTAATATTTTATCTTTTGCAATTGCTTGTAAAGTTCGAGGGGCAACCATGATGGAACCCAATGCCGATGAAATTGTCGCTGCTGCTAATCCTAATGGAATCAACCACCAGCCTTGCCAAGCAATTTGTGCCATGACCAAATGATCGGTATTGGCGAGATCAGCAGGACTTGCGGAAACCGTTAATTTCCAAGCAATGAACATATAAATCACCATGCCTGAAAGTGTCCCTGCCAATGTTCCAAGAGGAATACTTTTTCTAGGATTTTCTAAATCCCCCGATAACCCAACTCCTGCAGTCATTCCTGTAAATGCTGGAAATATAATTGCAAAAACTATAAAAAACCCAGCTGGAGTATTGCTGTTATTTTGCTCTATAGGAGATAATGGTTCTACAGTTTGCTGAACAGTTGTGATGGAATCATTTATCAAAATGGAAGACGTGGAATCAAATGGAAGAGTTGTGGTATTCGTATTATTAGTAGTTGGCGGAACTTCGACAATAGCAGTGTCACCAACTTTTTCAAAGAAATCTAATTCATAAGTTTGACTATATTCTGTAGTACCAATAAAAAATGCAACAAGTGAAATAAATAAAATGACAACTACAACATATAAAGCCTTTACTCCCAAGTCCGCACCTTTTGCTAAAACAATGGCTGTTAAAATAAAAAGTGCAGGAATACTCACCGTTTGCTTTTTTTCCAATAACCAACTTACGGTCGGATGTAATTCATAAGTAGAATTTAGCCAAATAAAAAAAGAAGAAAATGCTTCTGAAAAAGCGATAATATAAAATGCGACACTTATTGCTTGAGAAAAATATAAAGCAATCCCAATCGATGACCCAATCACCAAACCAAATGATCTTGAAATAATATAATATTCACCACCACCTTCTACTTTTTGATTGGTTGCGATTTCTGCAATCGCCATAGCCGTAGGAATCGTCACCATATGGCCTAATAAAATAATCGCAATCGTTCCAGCTAATCCCACATTTCCCACAGCATATCCAAAACGCAAAAACATCACCGCTCCCAAAACTGTAGAGATAGCAGTAAAAAAGACAGGTGCAGTTCCGAATTTTTTGATGGCTTTGCTCATATTCTTTTGTGTTTTTAAAAATATCTCAAAGTTATCAATACAAATGAATTATTTGAAAAGAAATCTTGTTTTCGAAAAAAGTTAAAAACCCAAACATTTATTCAAGAGAAACATTAATTTTGCAGCCACGTTTTATAATTTAATTTTGAATGACGAATTTTGAATTTTGAATGAATCGAAAAAATGTAAAATATATTCATTCTTTTGACGCGTTTTTCGATTCATTCAAAATTCGTCATTCAAAATTATTAACCTGAATATTTAATTTTTTAAAAACAATTAAAATGTATCGTACTCACAATTGTGGAGCGCTCCGAATGAGCGATGTTGGACAAGAAGTCACATTAAGCGGTTGGTTACAGACCAGTCGAGATTTTGGTGGAATGACTTTTATTGATATGCGTGATCGCTATGGTCTCACGCAGTTAGTTTTCAATATGGAAGATGATGCGGATTTGTGCGGTCAGGCTCGAAAGCTAGGAAGAGAATTTGTGCTTCGAATTACAGGAGAAGTTCGGGAGCGAACAAATAAGAATCCAAATATCCCAACTGGGAATATTGAGATAGTTGTAAAAACTTTGGAAGTATTAAATGCTGCGAAGACGCCTCCATTTACGATTCAAGATGAAACGGATGGCGGTGAAGATTTAAGAATGAAATATCGATATCTTGACTTGCGAAGAAAACCTGTTCAAAATAACATCATCTTTCGAAGTAAGTTAGCGATCGAAACTCGGAAATATTTAGATGGTCAAAATTTTGTGGAAGTTGAAACTCCAGTACTGATAAAAAGTACTCCAGAGGGTGCACGTGATTTTGTAGTGCCGAGTCGAATGAACAAAGGACAGTTTTATGCATTGCCACAATCGCCTCAAACATTTAAACAAATTTTGATGATTTCAGGATTTGATAGATATTTTCAAATTGTAAAATGTTTCCGTGATGAAGACTTACGGGCAGACCGGCAACCTGAGTTTACTCAAATTGATTGCGAGATGTCATTCGTTACTCAAGAAGATATTTTAAATACTTTCGAAGGTTTGACAAAACATTTATTCAAACATACTTTGGATGTGGAGTTGCCAGATTTTCCAAGAATGACTTATGACGAAGCAATGCGATTGTATGGTTCTGATAAACCTGATGTTCGTTTCGGAATGCAATTCGTTGAATTAAATGATGTTGCAAAAGGAAAAGGATTTTCTGTTTTTGATAATGCAGAAATGATTGTTGGGATTTGTGCTGAAGGTCAAGCCTCTGAATATTCAAATAAGGATATTAAAAAATTAACAGAGTGGATGCAGCGTCCACAGATTGGAGCGAAAGGATTGGTTTATGTAAAAGTAGAAGCAGGAGGAACTTTTAAATCTTCTGTTGGGAAATTTTTCTCAGATGAAATTTTACAAACATGGGCTGATAAATTTGGAGCGAAGGAAGGCGATATGATGTTGGTGCTTTCTGGTGAAGATGAAAAGACTCGTAAGCAATTAAATGAATTGCGTTTGGAAATGGGAAATAGAATGGGATTACGTGATCCTCAAAATTTTAAACCACTTTGGGTGGTTGATTTTCCATTATTAGAATGGGATGAAGATTCCGAAAGATTTCATGCGATGCACCACCCTTTCACATCTCCTAAAAAAGCGGACATGGAAAGAATGCTAACTGGCGATCACGAAACAATGAAATCACTTAGAGCGGATGCTTACGATTTAGTTATCAATGGTGTTGAAATTGGAGGTGGTTCAATTCGGATTCACGATAGAGATTTGCAATCGAAAAATTTTGATTTGCTTGGATTTACAAAAGAAGAAGCGGAAGCACAATTTGGATTTTTGTTAGGAGCATTTGAATATGGTGCTCCCCCACATGGTGGAATCGCTTTTGGTTTTGATAGATTATGTGCAGTATTGAATGGTGTGAATTCAATTCGAGATTTTATTGCTTTTCCAAAAAATAATCAAGGAAGAGATATGATGATCGATGCGCCGAGTCCAATTGATGAAACACAGATGGATGAGTTAGGAATTGATTTGGCGAAAGAGGAAGTTGGATAAAGGAATTTCCAAAATGGATAAAATATGAGTCACCTCAAATTTTGAGATGATGATAAAAAACCTCCTGTGTAAATATTGAATATTACGAGATATTCAAAACACAGGAGGTTTTTATATTTAAAACAATTGTATAAAATACAGTAAATTTTTCTTACCAAATATTCTCAATATCTTTTGTAGCATACGCATGATTACGCTCTACATAATAAGAATCATCTCTACGTTTTTTCATCAAGTTATCTCCACTAAAAATTCTTGCCAATACTGATATTGGGAAAAGAATCAAAAAGAATACGATACCTAAAAGGATTGGACCAGTAACATAATTTCCTAAGATTTCAGCAAACTTAAACCATACTGTTGTGATCAGATTCATCACCGTACTTGACATCATACTCAAGACACCTACGATTAATGAAACCCATAACATCCAATCTACATTAAATCCTCTCCATTCTCCAAAAATGAAATATAAGACTAAAAAACCAACTACGATTGCAAGTATTGCTTCTACTTTTTTTTCTCTGTTCATGACTTTTTTATATTAAAATTCTATGTATGATTTGTAAATAGAGTATTAAAGAAGGAGATATTTTTTAAAATATCTCCTTCAATAGATTTGTTTTACCAAATGGTATAAATAAATGGAGCGATAGCTGAACTACCTCCAACAACTAATAATACTCCTAAAAGAAGTAAAATAATAATCATTGGTGCGAGCCAAAATTTTTTACGCTCACCCATAAATTTGAAAATGTCTTGTAAGAATTCCATGGCTTTCGTTTTTAAGGTGAAAAAATCCGTGCCATCTCGAATCTTCGAAATGACACGGGTTTTGAAATACTAGAATAATGTGTAGATAAATGGAGCGATAGCTGAACCACCTCCAATAACAATCAATACACCTAGTAAAAGGAGAATAATAATAACTGGCGCTAACCAGAATTTTTTACGCTCTCCCATGAATTTGAATAAGTCTTTAATAAAATCCATTTGCGTTAATTTTTAGTTTTTCAGAAGCAAACTGATGGCCTTTGGCATTCCAATGACCTTCAAGTAAATAGAAGTGTTTGATAATTTCTGTTTCACCTGAATTAATAAAGTCGTCTGAAAGGTTATGAAAGTCTATGTTGTTTTCCGTAAAATAATTAATAAAGAATTCTTCTTGCTCTGTTCTTTCTCCTTTTTTTCTAGCCTCAATATCATGCGTAGAAGGGATATAAAAAACAATAAACTTGCGACCATCTGCTTCAACTTCTTTTTGAAGTTGTCGAAGAAAACCGCTTGTTAATTTTTTTGCTTTGGCCATATCAATTCCATCCTCATATCGGACGATTTGATCTGGCATCAATGCTTTTACTAAAACTGATTTTAGCAAAGCAAAAAAATGTGAATTACTTATTAACCAATTATAAAGCTTGCTCTTTTGCAGCTTTTCTTTAGTCCCACCTACAAGGTGATCAAATTTCTTTGGAGTAAAAGTAGAATCATTTACGATTTCAAAATACTCGTCTCGAATGTTATCCGCTAAGTCATTATAGTGTGCAAAATGGATAACTGTATTGGGCTGATATTTATCTTTATAATGTTGATAGGTTCGTAAACCATGATCGGTTCCTCTTCCTTCCACACCTGCATTGATAATTTGAACACTATCTTTTAAAAGTGCTTCTTGCAATCGGTATGCAAAAGTTTCTTCATCATTGACTCCTTTTCCATAGGTAAAAGAATCACCAATCAACATTATTTTTTTATTTACAAAACTAGGAACTGCACCTTTGTGCGAAGTTCTAAAACCGTCGTCTCCATTTGAGAAATCAAAATCATAGACACCTGGATAATATTCTGAACCTTCTAAATGAGGAACATGCGTTAACCCAATATCTTTATCATACAAAAACTTTACTGGCGCTAATTGCTGTGGAAAGAAAAACCTAATTATCAATTCACAGATCAACAACATAATTAATGTTGTAAAAAGCATTGTTGCTATGTTACCTAGCCATTTTTTCATTGTATGATTCGATTGTTTGTGATGTTAAAAAATGAACACCACTAATTTAATATTTTCAAAATAGAATTTTTGTTTTCCCTACAAAAAAACTATCGAACTACAAGGGAGACAAAGGAAATGCGTATAAACACTTATTGAAATCCTTGTAGTTTTAAAAATTTAATCTAAAACAAACTCTTCTTTCCACTTATCTTTCTCTTGCCAAGAAGGTTGTTCCGTTTTAGTAAAGACATAATTCCCTACCACTAAGTAATCCATTTCGGTACGCATAAAACATCTGTACGCATCTTCTGGAGTATTTACAATAGGTTCTCCACGTACATTAAAACTCGTATTAATCACTACAGGACAACCTGTTCGTTTTTTAAATGCCGAGATTAATTGGTGGTATTGTGGATTGGTTTCTTTGTGTACGGTTTGAATTCTCGCTGAGAAATCAATATGTGTAATCGCAGGAATTGTCGAACGAACAGTATATAATTTTTCTCTTTGAGGAAGGTCGTAATAATTTGCAGGCACTTCTTTTTTAATGTGTTCTGCAACATCCTGAACCAATAACATATAAGGAGAAATACCTTCGTGGTCAAACCAACTCTCTACATCCTCAGCCAAAACGGAAGGTGCAAATGGTCGGAAAGATTCCCGGTATTTAATTTTCAAATTCATTTTTTCCTGCATCTCAGAATTACGTGGATCTCCGATGATACTTCGTCCACCTAAAGCACGAGGTCCAAATTCCATTCTTCCTTGCATCCAACCAATCGCCGCACCATCTTCAATATATTCCGCAACTTGAGCACATAATTCTCCGAAGTCATCGAATTTTTTATACTTCGCTTTAAGTTTACGTGTCATTAAGTCAATTTCCTTATCCGATGCTTCTGGCCCCAAATAAGAACCTTGCATGGCATCCATTTTATTGACATCAACTGTTCTTTCTTTTCCGAAGTAAATATAATTTGCAACTTGTGCTGCACCCAATGCTCCTCCAGCATCACCTGCTGCGGGTTGGATAAATACATCTTCAAAAATATTTTCTTTTACTAATTTTCCATTCGCAACACAATTCAGCGCCACACCACCTGCCATACATAAGTATTTCGCTCCAGTTAATCTTTTAGCTTCCTTAGCCATTAAGATTACAATCTCTTCGGTTACTTTTTGAATTGCCATTCCTAAATCAGATTGAGCCTGATTCATATCTGTCTCCGCATTTCTTCTTGGGAAACCAAATAGTTTTTCCCATTTTTTATCATGCACCATTCTAAGTCCAGTTGCATAGTTGAAGTATTTTTGATTCAACCATAACGAACCATCAGGTTTGATATCAATCAATTCTGTTTTGATGATTTTGATAAACCTTTTTACTTGCTCAGATTTAGGATTTCCATAAGGAGCTAATCCCATTAACTTATACTCTCCTGAGTTTACTTTGAAACCTAAGAAATAAGTAAAAGCTGAATATAATAATCCAATTGAATGTGGGAAACGTAACTCTTTTAAGATTTTAATATCCTTTCCTTTTCCATGACAAATGGAAGCTGTGGCCCATTCGCCTACACCGTCAACAGTCAAAATAGCTGCATCTTCATAAGGTGAAGGATAGTATGCAGAAGCTGCGTGAGAAAGGTGATGTTCAGGAAATAATAATTTTACTTTCTTTTTATCGTAAGGCCCGACTTTTGCCAACTCCTCATGAATTAATCTTTTCAAGAACATTTTTTCTTTTAACCAAACTGGGATCGAAGTAATAAAAGATCGAAATCCTTTTGGTGCAAATGAATAATATGTTTCTAAAAGCCGCTCAAATTTCAAAAGTGGTTTGTCATAAAAAACAATGGCATCCAATTCATCGATTGACCAACCCGCTTCTTCCAAGCAATATTGAGTTGCATTAACTGGAAATCGAGGGTCATGTTTTTTTCTTGAAAAACGTTCTTCTTGTGCTGCTGCGATAATTTTGTCGCCGTCAATAACTGCTGCTGCAGAGTCGTGGTAAAAAGCCGATATTCCTAAAATCTTCATCAGAAGGTGTTATGATTCTGTTTGTTAAATAATAATTTTCACTAATATATCTCAGTACGGTTCAAATACTTATAGCTAACCTCTAGGAAGTTAGAGTTTGGATTTTCAATTTTTTTAGTTGAAAACCAGTTCGGAAATTAAGAGTTTCTAAGATGTTTGCTGCTTTTTGCTGAAACATTAAATCAGCGAAAAAAACAGTTCAGAGGTTGAGGTTATTTATTTTATCATCTTAAGCCTGTTATTTATAATCAAAAATCAGGCATAAATTTTTGTTAAGAGTCAAAATGGAAATAAAACGGTTGTTGGCGGGTATGAAAATATGGTCTAATTTGCCTAAAACTGTATTTGGAGGTGCAAAGATAAATAAATTAGACATTATAATCAAAGTTAGTTTTGAATTTCTATTGATGATTTTTTCTTTTCTAATTGTTTGATTTTCAGATAGTTATATTTTTTAATTTATTTTTTTAAGTAAAATCCCTTAAATATTTCCTAATGAAAAAATAAATTAAGTGTTTGATAAATTTGAAGCTTATGGTTTCATAAAAAATACTTTTTAAATATATTTTTTTAATTTTTATTCAAATAAGAAATATAACTACTCACATTTAAAAAGAGGATTATTTAATTCCCATACAATCCATGTGTTCAAAAATGTACACTCAATGTACATTTTTGAACACATATTTTTTATATTTTTTATTAAAAATACATAAATGACTCATAATCAATGAGTTAAGTAATTGGCATTCCCTTCGCACCCTATGTTCATAAACGTACCATCAAAATTTTTTTAACTATGGATGTAATCATTGAAAAAAAGAATAAAACATGGCAAAAAGTAATCATTGGACTTTTGGTCTTAGGTTTTATTTCCTGGATATCTTTCTCTTTTTATAAATCTTCTGGCACTAGCAAATTAAACGTCAACCAAAGTCGAATTTTAGTTGATACTATCCGACAAGGTGTTTTTCAGGAATTTATTCCAGTAACGGGAATTGTACAGCCAATTAAATCTGTGGTGATTGCAGCGGTAGAAGGAGGTCGTGTGGAAGAAAAATTAGTAGAAGATGGTGCGGCTGTTGCTCCAGGAACGCCAATTTTAAGATTAAGTAATTCTGATTTACAATTGAGTTACTTAAATCAAGAAGGAAGTCTTATCGCTCAAATCAATCAGATTAGAAATATGAATTTATTGCAAGAGCAACAACGGTTGAATTTGCAAGAGACGGCTTTGGATGCAGAATTTCGGTTGGATATTTTAAAAAGAAGATTGGCGAGAGAAAAAGAATTATATGAAGGAAGTGCGATTTCAAAAGTTCAATATGAAGATACAGAATCAGAATATAAGAGTTTGGTAAGAAGAACTTCTTTATTAAAAAAGAGTATTGAAAAGGATTCACTTTCAGGAATTATCCAAACAGAACAAATGGAGAATTCTTTGGATTTGATGAAACGGAATTTAGATATTTCAAAAAAGAATTTAGAAAACTTAATTGTGAAAGCTCCAATCAAAGGTCAACTTTCTGGACTCTCCATTGAGATTGGAGAATTGATTCCTGAAGGTTCGCAGATTGCTCAAATTGATGACCTCAGTAATTTTAAAATCCGAGTTCGAATTGATGAATTTTATATCTCAAGAGTTTTTCCAGAGCAAGAAGGTTCTTTCACTTTTGCTAATGAAGATTACCAATTGCGTATTTCTAAAATTTATCCACAAGTTACCAATGGAGGATTTGAAGTTGATATGAAATTTATCAATAAAGTTCCTGAAGGTATTCGTCGAGGACAGACTGTAACAGTAAAATTACAACTTAGTGCAGAGCAAGAAGCTAAACTGGTAAAACGTGGTGGCTTCTATCAATCAACAGGAGGAAATTGGGTTTATGTTTTAAGTGCTGATGGAAAAAAAGCAACACGAAGAGAGATTCGAATTGGTCGACAAAATCCAAATCATTACGAAGTGGTAGAAGGGCTTAACAACGGTGATGTCATCATCACATCTAGCTATGAAAATTATGGAGAAAAAGATGAATTAATTTTGAATGATTAATTCATAATCAAAAAATATATTTGTAGAAATCTAAAAAAATTCTAACAATCAAATTATAGGTTCAAGATTTTTCGAAATTTATAATCTTGAACCCATAATCCTAAATCAAAAAAAAATGATAATACGAACTCAGAATTTAAACAAAGTCTACCGTACTGATGAAGTACAAACAACAGCACTCAATGATTTAGCTATTGAAATTAATGAAGGAGAATTTGTTTCCATCATGGGACCTTCAGGTTGTGGAAAATCTACTTTGATGAATATCTTAGGAATGATTGATAGCCCAACTTCTGGGGAGTATTTTTTTATGGAAAATGAAGTAGGAGGACTCTCTGAAAGAAAACGTTCCGATGTGAGAAAAAACAATTTAGGATTCGTTTTTCAAAGTTTTAATTTGATTGATGAGTTGACTGTTTTTGAAAATATTGAGCTTCCAATGATGTACACCAAAGTTCCTTCCAAAGAACGAAAACAAAGAACAGAAGAGCTACTTACTCAAATGAATATGATGCATCGTCGGAACCATTTTCCTCAACAACTCTCAGGTGGACAACAGCAAAGAGTTGCAGTCGCAAGAGCCATCGTCAATAATCCAAAATTAATCTTAGCGGATGAGCCTACTGGAAACTTGGATAGTGCAAACGGTGATGATGTAATGAAAATCCTTGCAGACCTCAATGCAAAAGGAACAACTATCGTCATGGTAACGCACTCACAATATTGTGCAGAATTTGGAAATCGAATCATCCGACTTCTTGATGGTCAAGTGGTAACAGAAAATATCGTTCGTCAATACTTATAAAAACCTAAACCACAAAAGATACAAAAGAAAGATAAAAGGTTTTGCACACAATATTTTGACTCACAATACCATGTGAAAAAAAACTTTTGTAAGCCTTTTGATTCCTTTTGTGGTTAAAAAAAAACATCATGATTGAATTAAAAAATATAGAAAAATACTACCGTCGAGGTTTACAAAAAAGCTGGGTACTACGAGGTGTAAACTTAAATGTCAAACAAGGAGAATTCCTAACCATCATGGGCGATAGTGGAGCAGGGAAATCTACACTCCTACAAATCATAGGAATGCTGGACGAACCTAAAAAAGGTGAATATCATTTCTTCGATGAACCTGTTCATAATTTTAATGAAAGAAAAAGAACAGACTTGTATAAACACTATATCGGTTTTGTTTTTCAAGCCTATCATTTGATTGATGATTTAACGGTTTATGAAAATATCGAAACACCACTCATTTACCGAGGTATCAAAAGTAAAGAACGAAAACCAATGGTTGCCGAACTACTTGACCGCTTTAATATTGTTGCAAAAAAAGATCTTTTTCCAGATCAACTTTCAGGTGGACAACAACAACTAGTTGGACTAGCAAGAGCAATTATAGGGAAGCCAAAATTGTTGTTAGCAGATGAACCAACTGGAAATTTGCATACCAAACAAGGCGAAGAAATTATGCGCTTATTCAAAGAGTTACACCAAGATGGAATGACAATTATCCAAGTGACACACTCTGAGAAGAATGCGCAGTATGGTGATCGAATCATCCATTTAGCAGATGGTTATATTCGAGAGGATGTAAATGTAAGAGAGATGTTGAACCAAGAATAATTTTTTTCTCCAAAAAATCAACAAACCATGTTAAAACATAATTTCAAAATAGCCTTTCGAAATTTTAAAAAAGACAAGAGTACTTTTTTGATAAATCTAATTGGTTTGTCTACAGGTCTGGCATGTACATTATTGATTTATATGTGGGTGATGAGCGAAAGAAATGTAGATAAGTTTCATGCACATCAAGATAATCTATACCAAGTGGTGCAAAATGTTCAATTCAACAATAATGATATTTTGACCTGGGAGTGGACGCCTGGATTACTAGCTAAAGCTTTAAAAGATGAAATGCCTGAAGTGGAAATGAGTGTATCAACCATGGCACCCCGAGGGACAGGAGTCATTTCCAATGGGGAAAAAAACTTCAAAGTGAATGACCAATTTGTAGGAAAAGAATTCTTTGATGTTTTTACATTTCCATTGTTAGAAGGAGATAAAAATGAGATTTTAAAAAATAAAAATGCAGTTGTTCTTTCTGAAGAATTAGCTTTAAAACTTTTTCAAACAACAGATAATGCAATAGGAAAAACCATCTCTTGGAATCGTAATGAACCTACTCTTGATGGAGATTATTTGGTTACAGGTATAGTTGAAAATTGTCCTACTAATTCGACTATGCAATTTGATTTGTTATTCTCTTATGAGAGATTTTTCGATTGGAAACCAGAAGTTTTTGATTGGAAAAATAGTGAGCCCTATACTTTTGTAGTTTTTAAAGAAGGAACTGATGTTGCTGCATTTGACAAAAAAATAAAAAACTTTATTAGTCAAAAAACAGAAATCGCCGAAGGGAAATTATTTACTCGAAGATATGCGAACAATTATCTTTTTGGAAAATATGAAAATGGAATACAGCAAGGTGGGCGTATTTTATATGTTCGATTATTTTCTTTGATTGCTCTTTTTATTTTGATAATTGCATGTATCAATTTTATGAATCTTTCTACGGCGAAAGCAACTCGAAGAATGAAGGAAGTCGGCGTCAAAAAAACAATTGGCGCAAATCGAAAAATGCTAATTGCTCAATATTTAAGTGAATCTATTTTGATTACTTTGTTTTCAGTAGTTGTGGCATTGGCTGTAGTTAAAATTATTTTACCTCAATTTAATGAAATCACAGGCAAGGAATTGAGTTTGCATTTTGATGTAAAACTAATGTTATATATTTTAGGGACAACCCTTGCTACTGGTTTTATTGCTGGAAGTTATCCTGCACTTTACCTTTCTAAATTCAAACCTGTCAATGTTCTAAAAGGAAAATTAAATCAATCATTTGGCGAACTATGGGCAAGAAAAGGATTAGTAGTTTTTCAATTTACAATGTCTTTGATATTAATCGTGGCAGTCATAGTTGTAGTGCAGCAGATCCAATTTATTCAAGCTAAAAGTTTAGGATACGAAAAAGATAATATTATTGTCATTCAAAAAGAAGGAGCACTTGAAGAACAAACTCCTACTTTTTTAACAGAGCTAAAAAACATTCCAAGTGTGGTCAATGCATCTACTATTGACGGCAATCTCATGGATGACTATGGCTATACTTCAGGAATTCATTTTGAGGGAGAAGACAAAGATGACCCAATTCGATTTGCAGTAATGATAACAGGTGTCGACATTGTCGAAACTTTGGGTTTGGAATTAATTGAAGGTCGTGGATTTTCAAATGATTTTAGTAACGACTTAGGGAAATATATTTTAAATGAAGCTGCTGTCAAAGCTATGGGTATGGAAAATCCAGTTGGTAAAAAAGTCCAACGCCGGCAGCGTGATCGAGAAATTATAGGAGTGGTTAAAGATTTTCATTTTGAATCTTTATATGAAAAAGTAAAACCTTGTGTAATTCGTTTGGGAAATTATGGAGACAACATTATTGTAAAAATGCGAGAAGGCCAAGAGCAACAAACTTTAGCACAAGTTGAAAATATCTACAAAAAATTTAACCCGACACTTCCTTTCGAATTTAGATTTTTAGATGAAAATTACCAACAGCTTTATGCTTCGGAACATCGAGTAGCAACCTTGTCGAAATATTTTGCAGGGATGGCCATATTGATTTCATGTTTGGGTCTATTTGGCTTAGCAGCATTTTCTGCCCAGCGACGAATGAAAGAAATTTCAATTCGAAAAGTCTTGGGCGCATCTGTCTTTTCTATCGTCAGTTTACTTTCCTCAGACTTTATGAAAATGGTTGGAGTAGCCTTGTTAATTGGTTTGCCAATAAGTTATTTAATTGCTCGCCATTGGTTAAATAATTTTGCTTTTCGAACGGACTTATCTATTTGGGCATTTGCTGTTTCTGGAATTTTATTGTTAGCCATAGCATGGTTGACAGTCGGAATGCAGACGATGAAAGCTGCAAATGTAGACCCTGTGGATAGCCTAAAATCTGATTAAAATAATTTTTTATTTAGTTGATAATATGTTGAAATCCCAATGACTTTTTTCTTTGGGATTTTTTTTAAAACTAACCTCGTTCATTTCTGTACACCACATGTTCATTTTTGAACACCTTTTTAGTTTGAAACCTGAATTAGAATATGTAATCGGCTGATTATCAGTTGTTTGTGAAAGTTGGCATAGGCGTTGTTTTATATTTTAGTGTGAAAATGTTCATTTTTAATAAAACTCACTCCAAGAAAAATATACAATAAAAAACATTTAACCATGTTAAAAAACCATCTAAAAATTGCTTTTCGACAACTTAAAAAACAAAAGTTTTACAGCTTGGTCAATATCCTTGGATTAGCAATTGGAGTCACTTGTTGCCTTTTAATAACATTATATATACAAGATGAGTTAAGCTATGATAAACAACACCCAAATGTAGAAAACCTCTATCGGATTATTAGAGATATGAAAACTCCAAGTGGTGAAGCAATGGTTACTGTCACACCTCCTAGACTAGCCAAAGCAATGGTGGAAGAAATTCCAGAAGTAACGATGGCTGCTAGAATAAATCCATATTTTCAAAATGCAGGTACCAACTTAGTTCGGAAAGAATCAGTTAAGCAAAACCAATTTGAAGAGAAATTTATTTATGCAGATCCTGAGTTGTTAGAGATGTTTCACATTCCTTTAATCGAAGGCGAAAAAAGTAATGTACTCAAAAATCCAAATACAATTGTTATTTCAAAAAAGATAGCAGAGAAGTATTTTTCAAATCAGAATCCTGTAGGCGAAGTCTTTATTTTAAATGATAATGTAGATCAAAAATTTACAATTACAGGAGTGATGGAGGATATGCCATCTCAGAGTCATTTCCAATATGATTTTTTATTATCGATGTCTACATTAAGTGATAGTTATGAAAATCCAACTTGGACTTCCAATAGTTATTACACTTACGTCACACTTGCTGCGGGAACTAACCCTGCTCAACTAGAAGGAAAAGTTCAAGATTTTATTATTAAAAACCTAGGACCTGAATATCAGGAATCCGCAAAAATGAATATTGCGGAATTACATAAAACAGGGCATCATATCAAATTTGAATTTCAGCCTGTTACAGATATTTATTTAAAATCAGGAGATAGATTTCCTCAATTACAAGCCAATGGAGATGTTCGATATGTTTGGTTATTTGGTGTAATTGCATTGTTTATTTTAATCATAGCATTAGTCAATTTTGTTAATTTATCAACTTCACGATCTGCTAATCGAGCAAAAGAAGTTGGTCTTCGAAAAGTGTTAGGTTCTTTTCAAAAACAATTAATTACACAGTTTTTATCAGAATCTGTTTTAATGAGTTTGATAGCTTTTGGTGGAGGATTACTATTTGCAAGTGTATTGTTACCAGAGTTTAATATGTTTGCTGAAAAAGATCTTTCTGTTCCATTTTTTGATCCAAAATTTATCGGAGTATTTCTTGGGTGCGGATTAATCGCAGGTTTGTTTGCTGGATTATATCCTGCATTTTTCCTATCACGATTTAAACCTGTAAATGTATTAAAGGGGAAGTTAAGCCAAGGCAGTAAAAATGGTTGGTTGCGAAGCGGATTAGTTACGATTCAATTTGCAATATCTATTGGTTTGATTGTAGGAACATTGGTAGTGCAAAAACAAATGGATTTTATCCAAAATAAAAATTTAGGTTTTGAAAAAGATCAAGTTTTAATTATTGAAAACACCTACACATTAGATAATCAATTCGATGCTTTCAAAGACGCATTGAAAAAATTACCAGAAGCAAAAAATATAACAGCTACAAGTTTTCTTCCATTGGAAGATGGCAGCAGAGCTTCATCTATGTTTTTTCAAGAAGGAAAAGAAAATGATGTAGCAGCTCATGTAAGTTTGCAGACTTGGCCAATAGATGAGGATTATATCAATACTTTAAGTATGAACCTTTTGAAAGGACGAAACTTTCAAAGAGAATTAGCAACCGATACTTCTTGTATCATTCTAAATGAAACCTCTGTTAAAGCATTTGGACTTGGTGATGATCCTGTTGGAAAAATAGTGAAGAGTACAAGTCCTTTTTTTGGAGGGGATTTCAAAGTTATAGGAGTGGTAGAAGATTTTCATTTTGAATCTTTGAGAGGAGATGTAGAGAGTGTTGGATTTTTTATTTCTCCAAATCAAAATTTAATTTCTGTAAAATCTACTTCAGCTGAAATGGAGAAACTCATCGCAAAATCTGAAGCAGTTTGGAAAAGCTTTGTACCTACTCAACCTTTCCGTTATGGATTCTTAGATGACCGTTTTGAAAAAATGTATAAAGCAGAGGATCGAGCAGGAATGTTGTTTAGTATTTTTTCGATGTTGGCCATTTTTATTGCATGTCTAGGTTTATTGGCATTAGCAACATTTATGACGGAGCAGCGAATGAAAGAAATTGGAATCCGAAAAGTACTCGGTGCTTCCATTCCAAATATCGTTTTTCAACTCTCCAAAAAGTTTTTACTCTATGTTGTAATTGGATTGTTATTAGCTATTCCCATTGCTTGGTATCAAATGAATAATTGGTTAGAAAACTTTGCGTACCGAATAGAAATGGAATGGTGGATGTTTGCGTTTGCAGGAGCATTGGCAGTAGGAATTGCATTTTTGACTGTAGGTTCTAAGACCCTTGTTGCTGCATTAACTAACCCGATTGAATCCTTGAGAAATGAATAAACCCGATTAAGGATTATAGATTAAGGATTCAATATGATTAGAAATCCTTAATTCATAATCTTGAATCCATAATCAAAAAAATCATGTTAAAAAATCATTTAAAAATAGCTTTCCGCCAACTGAAAAAACAAAAGTTTTACAGCGCTGTGAATATTATTGGATTAGCGATTGGAGTGACTTGTTGTTTGTTGATAACATTGTTTGTAAGAGATGAATTAAGTTATGACCAGCATCATCCCAATGTAGAAAACCTATATCGAGTAGCTCGAAATTCAGCTATCAATGATTTTGTAGGAATCTATGCTGCGGTACCTCCTGCATTGGCGGCTACCTTGGTTGATGAAATTCCTGAGGTTAAAAAAGCGGCTCGAATCAATCCTCATTTTTTTAATGCTGGAAATAATATCATTCGGAAAGAGAATGAACAAGAAGGATTTTATGAAGATGGATTTGTTTATGCAGATCAAGAATTGTTTGAATTATTTGATCTTCCACTTATCCATGGAGATAAAGAAAATATTTTAAAAGAACCATATAACATTGTAATTACAAAAAAGATTGCAGAGAAATATTTTCAAAATGAAAACCCAGTTGGGAAGAATTTGATTTTTAATAATAACGAAGGTCAGACCTATAAGATCACAGGAGTGATGGAAAATATCAAAGATCAAAATCATTTCCATTATGACTTTTTTATGTCGATGAATACTTTGGATGATAGTAATTCTACGGTTTGGATTTCAAATAATTATTACACTTATGTCTCATTAGCTGATGGTGTGAGCCCTGAAAAAATAAAAGAGAAACTTCATGATTTTGTAATAAAAAACTTTAGCCCTGAATATAAAAATGTTGCAAATGTTAATTTACAAGAATTATCAGATCAAGGCAAAGGAATAGAATTACTGCTCCAACCTGTAACGGATATTCATTTGTACTCCTCAGGTTATACACAACCTTACGAAGCCCAAGGTGATATTTCTCAAGTAAGAATGTTTGGAATTATTGCTTTGTTTATACTATTAATCGCTTTGGTGAATTTCATTAATTTGTCAACTGCACGATCTGCGAATCGAGCGAAAGAAGTTGGCTTGCGAAAAGTACTAGGATCTTTTCAAAAACAATTAGTAAGTCAGTTTTTGACAGAATCTGTATTGATGAGTGTCTTTGCATTTTTGATAGGTACAGGTTTAGCAATCTTTTTGTTACCGATGTTTAATGAATTGTCTGGGAAAAATCTCAACATTCCTTTTGCGGAAATTGGATTCATTCCATTGATGATAGGTGGTGCAATTGGCACAGGAATTTTAGCAGGATTGTATCCTTCGTTTTACCTATCTGCATTCCAACCAGTAAAAGTTTTAAAAGGAAAATTAAGTCTTGGAAGTAAGAGTGGTTGGCTGAGAAGTGGACTTGTTATTTTTCAATTTGCAATATCGATAGGATTAATCGTAGGTACCGTTGTGGTCTATCAACAAATGTCATTTATCCAAAATAAGAATTTGGGTTTTGATAAAGATCAAGTCTTATTGATAGAAGATACTTATACCATATTTGATCAAGTCATTGAGTTTAAAGATGCAATAAAAAAATTACCTGAAGCAAGAAATGCGACACTTAGTTCGTATTTGCCTCTTGATGGTGGAAATAGAAATTCCATTGGATTTTTTCCAAAAGGAAATGGTGGATCAAAAGACCTTGTGGTGATGCAATGTTGGAATATAGATGAAGATTATTTTAATACACTAAATATGAATTTAGTAGCAGGAAGAAATTTTAATCAAGAAATGCCTACTGATACCAATAGTGTGATACTAAATGAAACGGCAGTACGTACTTATGGTTTTTCGGAAAATCCAATCGGACAAATTATATCTATGCCTTTTGATGGTGGAAATAATGAACGACAATTTACAGTAGTTGGGGTGGTAGAAGATTTTCATTTTAAATCTTTAAAAGGAAAAATAGAAGAACTTGGATTTTTTATGGGAATGAGTAGTTCGGTCGTTTCGGTAAAAACAACTGCTGCTGAAATGGATAAACTCATCGCAAAATCTGAGGCAGTCTGGAAAAGTTTTGCTCCTACACAACCTTTTCGTTACGATTTTTTAGATGAACGTTTTTCGAAAATGTATAAAGGCGAAGATCGTGTAAGTACATTGTTTAGCATTTTTTCCATCCTTGCCATTTTTATTGCATGTCTTGGTTTGTTAGCGCTTGCAACATTTATGACGGAACAAAGAATGAAGGAAATCGGAATTCGAAAAGTACTTGGCGCAAGTGTTCCAAATATCGTTTTTCAACTCTCCAAAAAGTTTTTACTCTATGTTGTAATTGGGTTGTTAATTGCTGCGCCGATTGCTTGGATGCAAATGAACCAATGGCTCAATAATTTTGAATATCGAATAGAAATGCAATGGTGGATGATTGTTTTAGCAGGAGTCTTGGCAGTTGGAATTGCATTTATAACGGTCGGTTCTAAAACTATGGTAGCAGCATTGACGAATCCAATGGAGTCTTTAAGAAATGAATAACACTATAATCTTGAATCCATAATCAAAATAATATGAACTTAACAAACCTCAAACTCATTTGGAGAAACTTACTGAAAAATTCAGGGATCACCTCGATTAATGTGATTGGGTTGTCTGTAAGTTTGGCCGTCAGTACCTTGATTATTTTGTTTTTGCAATTTGAATTTAGTTTTGATAAATCAAATGCGAAACATGAACAGTTGTATCGCTTAAATACGACTTTCAAATATCCCAACTCGCCCGAGCGGAAAACAGCAATGGCGTCTATTCCAATGGGCCCATATTTAAAACATCATTCTCCAGATATTGAAAACTATCTACGTGTTATTAATGGAAATGAAAATTTCCTTTGCCGAGCAAATGGACGTGAAAAAGTTATTTCCAGAAGCATTCACGTAGATTCTACTTTCTTTTCTTTTTTCGATTATAAATTACTTTACGGTGATCGTAAAAATGCTTTTGACAAACTTGAAAATATTTTACTTACTCGTTCTGTAAGTGAGGATCTTTTTGGAAATGAAAATCCAGTTGGTAATTCATTAGAATATACTTACTCCCTTAATGCAGGGAAAGATACGACCATTCAATATATTATAGCAGGTGTATTTGATGATTTACCTGCTAATAGTCATTTACAATTCGAGGCAATAGTGCCACTTGATGATCGTTGGTGGATATCGGATAATGCTGGAAATAATTGGCATTCCATAACATCTAATACTTATTTTCAACTCCGCTCTTCCGCTTCTGACCCAGTAAAAGTTGCAGCACAATTTCCTTCCCTTCTCGAAAAAGAAATGCCTAATTATGATATGGTAGGATTGGATTTACAATCTTTTAGTGGCATTCATTTGGATTCGGGTGAGTTGCAATATGATAATATCAATTTCCAAAAATCAAATCGTAAATATTTAAATATACTAGCACTCATTGCAATCTTTATTTTACTCATTAGTAGTATCAATTTTGCAAATCTCTCTACTGTTTTAGCAATGAGAAGAGTGCAAGAAGTTGGTGTCCGAAAATCTTTAGGTGCTCGTAATTTAGATGTACTCTTTCAGTTTTTAGGGGAAGCTGTTTTGATGTCTTTACTCGGAGGAGGTATCGCGTTGCTTTTGATGAGGGGATTAAGAGAGCCTTTTCTTTCTTTACTTGGAAGAGACATTGAATTGGCATTTAGCCCTTCAATGATTGGTGTTTATTTTTTTGGAATTGTATTGTTAGGATTTTTAGCAGGATTGTTTCCTGCTGTTCAAGCTGCACGATATTCAGCTGTTGAGGCCTTTAAAAGATTAGGAACTTCTGTTTCGATAAAACGACCTTTTATCCAACGTTTGGTAGTGCTTCAATTTATGCTTTCAGGCATGTTAATTATTGGTTCTATCATTTGCTACCAACAGTTAAATTATTTACAAAATAAAGATTTAGGGTTTAAGTATAACCAAGTGGTCGAGTTGGATTTAGGATATGGAAATATGGAAAGAGCTTCTATCATCAAAAAAGAACTCGCCAATATTTCAGATGTAATAGATATTAGTGGAAGCGATGCATCCTTAGGAACTATCGAAGGCCAGCAGGGAATTATGGTTCGGAATGAAACAACACTTGAAACTGAAAATTACCCAATGACCATTCGGCAAGTCAATCATAATTTCTTTGATTTATATGAAATGCAATTTGAGGAAGGTCAAGCTCCAACTATTGAAGCAGAAGCAAATGGGCAAGAGTTTGTAGTCAATGAGTCTTTTGTAAAAAGAGTAGGTTGGAAAGAATCTCCAATTGGGAAAGAGATTTTTAGATTCAGAGGAACTGAAACGATTCCAGGAAGAGTCGTAGGTGTTATCAAAGATATTCATCACAATACATTGCATAATAAAATCAGCCCGATTTGTTTTGAGACTTCTTCAAGCGCAATGTTTCTTTCTTTAAAAATTAATCCCGCAAATGTAGAAAGAGCACTTCCTCAAATTGAAACAGTTTGGAATCAATATATCAAAGATCGACCATTCGATTACAGATTTATGGACACTCACTTTGTGGAGTTGTATAGTACAGAGAGTCGATTGGGAAAAGTACTTTTGATTGCGACGTTGCTTTCCATTTTAATTGCATGTTTAGGTTTGTTGGCACTATCGACATTTATCATTCAACAGCGTACTAAAGAAATCGGAATCCGAAAAGTACTCGGTGCTTCTACCTTTGGAATCTTGGGTTTACTGTCTAAGGATTTTTTAAAATTAGTTTTTATAGCCTTCCTTATTATCACTCCATTTGCATGGTATGTGATGAATCAATGGCTCCAAGATTTTGCTTATCGAATAGAAATCAATTGGTGGATTTTTGTTTTTGCTGGAGCGACTGCTGTCCTCATTGCATTTTTAACCGTAAGTATACAAAGTCTAAAAGCAGCAATGACGAATCCCGTAGAAAGTTTGAAAAATGAATGATTTTTAAGACAAGTTTTTGAAAAAATAGAATAATAAATATGTTAAAGCATCATTTAAAAATCGCTTATAGAAACAGTCTTCGAAACAAAAGTACTTTTTTGATTAACCTAATTGGTTTGTCTACAGGATTGGTTTGTGCCTTACTAATTTTTCTATGGGTTTCAGATGAATTGAGTGTAGATAAGTTTCATGAAAAAGATACTCAGTTATATCAGGTGATGAAACAGGCGAAAACTTCAAATGGTGAAACCCATACTTTTAAATGGACTCCAGCACCTCTAGCAGAAGCAATGAAGAATGAAATGCCTGAAGTGGAATTAGCTACGAGTTGTTTCTATGAATCAGATGCCCAAAAAGGGATTGTCAAAATTGGCGATAGTCGTTTGAAGGCGATGGATTTATTTACGGAATCTGATTTTTTCAAAATGTTTTCTTACCGATTTTTAGAAGGGGATAAGAATCAGGTTTTGAAAACCAAAGAAGAAGTATTGATTTCAGATCAATTTGCAACTAAAGTATTTGGTACTTCCAAAAATCTTATTGGTAAAACTATCAATTATGATAAAGAACCATTTAGTGGACTTTATAAAATTTCAGGTGTTTTTCAAAAACCTCCTGTCAATGCAACTCAGCAGTTTGATCTCGTTTTTAATTTTGATTTAATGTTGGATAGTAAACCAGATATGAATCAATGGACTTACGGAGGCCCTGATACTTATATCGTTTTAAAAGAAGGAACTAACTCTTCTGATTTTAATCAAAAAATCCAACCATATTTACAAAATAAAACTGGAGAGGCTTATCAATCTCTTTTTATCAGACCTTTTTCAGATCAGCACCTTTACAATAAGTATGAAAATGGAAAACAAGCAGGTGGTCGTATTGAATATGTTTGGTTATTTTCAATTGTAGCTTTATTTGTTTTAATAATTGCTTGTATAAATTTCATGAATTTGTCCACAGCTAAAGCAATGCATCGAACTAAGGAAGTAGGAGTAAAAAAAGTAATTGGTGCAAATCGAAGTTATTTGATCACACAATATCTTATTGAATCAATTTCTCTTTCATTAATTTCTTTATTGATTGCATTGGTTTTAATTGTAATGATTTTACCACATTTCAATCATATAACTGATAAGCAACTTTTCTTTTCTTTTGATCCAAAATTGATTAGTGGGGTTCTAGGAATTACAATTATTACTGGTCTCATCTCAGGAAGCTACCCTGCTTTATATTTATCAAGTTTCAATCCTGTTTCAGTTTTAAAAGGAAAAATGAATCGATCTAAAAATGAAATTTTAGCAAGAAAAGGATTAGTCGTTTTTCAATTTTCGATATCGATAATTTTAATTATTTCAGTTGTTGTTGTTTATAATCAAATTCAATTTGTACAAAATAAAAATCTTGGATTTGATAAAGATCAAGTACTCATTTTTAAAAAAGAAGGAAAACTTGCGAAGAATTCCAATAGCTTTTTAGAAGAAATAAAAAACATCCCAGGTGTAGCAGGCGTGTCAAGTGTAAGAAGTGATTTGATAAATAATAGTTCAAGTACGATAGGGTTGAGATGGGATGGCTTGACTGAAGATAATTCCATTCCTTTCAAATATCTCATGATAGGACATGATTTAATTGAATTGCTTGATATCAAATTATTGGAAGGTCGATCTTTTTCTGAAAAATTTGGAGATGAAAAAGACAAAATCATCTTTAATGAAACAGCTATCAAGACTATGGGACTGAAAGACCCTATTGGAAAAACAGTTAGACAATGGGGCAAGGACAAACAGATTATAGGTGTTGTCAAGGATTTTCATATGGAATCTTTATACGAAGAAGTTAAACCTTGCTTTCTGAATCTAAGTGGAAAAGTAAATGATTTGGTTGTGAAAATTCAAGCGGGAACTGAACGAGAAACTATTGCTCAGTTGGAAGCATATCATAAAAAATTCAATGATAATTTGCCTTTTGAATTTGAGTTTTTAGATGCTAATTATCAAAGTTTATATGCATCAGAGCAACGAGTCGCAACCCTTTCAAAGTACTTTGCTGCTATTGCTATTTTAGTTTCATGCTTAGGGTTATTCGGTCTAGTTACTTTTTCTGCACAAAGGAGAATCAAAGAAATTGGTATTCGAAAAATTCTAGGTGCTTCTGTCTTAAATATCGTTCATCTACTATCTAAAGATTTTTTACGACTTATCTTTTTTGCGTTATTAATTTCAATTCCTATTGCATGGTATTTCATGAATAGCTGGCTTAATAATTTTGCATATCATTTTGAAATGAGTTCATGGATTTTTGTTTTGGCAGGCATTGCTACCATAAGTATTGCATTTATAACAATAGCCTCGCAAAGCCTAAAAGCAGCAATGACGAATCCAGTAGAGAGTATAAAAAATGAGTAGAAAAAATATTTAGGATTGTTTTTCTTCCTGAATACTTAATCATAAATCTTTAAAACCAAAAAATCATGTTACGACATCACATCAAAATTGGTTATCGGAATTTAATAAAGAATAAAACTTATTCCTTGATAAAGATTGGTGGGTTTTCAATTGGAGTTGCGGCCTTTTTGCTGATTACTCTATTTGTAAAAGATGAGTTGAGCTATGATAATGATTATGAACATCAAGGTAAAATATATAGGCTGCTAAATGCTACAACTAACCCAGACTTTCAAGTAAAAGCTTGGCCATCTTTTTCTGCACCTATTGCCAATTTATTAAACGATGATTATCCTGAGATAGAAATTGCAGGTAGGCTTATTGTTAGAGATTGGTTTTTGGCAGGTGAAAATCAATTTAGAAAAATAGAAGAAAAACAAAACTATTTCGAAGAAGGATTTGCATATGCTGACCCTTCTTTGTTGGATATTTTTGAAATAAAAATGGTACATGGTAATCGAGATCAAGCATTGGCAAAACCATTTACAATGGTCATTTCCAAAAAGGTTGCGGATAAATACTTTCCTAACCAAAATCCTGTGGGGGCTTCTATTATTTTAAATGATAACTTAGAAGAGCCTTATACAATAGGAGGAGTTATGGAAAACCTACCTTCCAATACGCATCTCGAATTTGATTTTCTTTTGACCTTTGTAGGTGTCGAATTTTGGGAGGGAGAACAGACGGATTGGTGTTGCCAAAATTACGAACCATACTTAAGAGTAAAACCAGGAACGGATATACAAGCATTAGAAAAAAAATTACTTGCAATCAAAGAAGATTATATTCTTAAGGATTTAATTGACAATGAAAACGCTTTTGCAGAAGTAATCAAAAATCATCGGACTTTTAAATTACAAGCAATAGGAGATATTCATTTGCAAGCGGGTGATATTGGGGACAACTTCAAACATGGTGATTTAGGTGTTGTTAAACTTTTTGGAGCAATTGCCATTTTTATTCTTTTGTTAGCATGTATTAATTTTATCAATTTATTTACCGCCAAATCCGCCAACCGTGCAAAGGAAGTAGGTGTAAGAAAAGTATCAGGATCATTTAAAGGAGAACTGATTCGTCAATTTTTAACGGAATCAATTTTATATAGTAGTATATCGATTGCCTTAGGTACTTTACTTGCCTTTGTGTCTTTGCCATTTTTTAATCAATTGGCAGGCAAAGCTATTCATATTCCCGTGGGTACTTTGTGGTTTTTTCCCTCTTTAGTTTTGTTAACTTTTTTGATTGGATTATTAGCAGGAATTTACCCTTCATTTTATCTTTCCTCATTTCAACCAATTGATGTACTAAAAGGTAACTTGAGTAAAGGAAGTAAAAATTCTAAGCTACGAAGTTCAATGGTTGTTTTCCAATTTACTACTTCTATTATTTTGGTAGTGAGTGCATTGGTTGTCTACAGCCAGATGGATTTTATTTTAAATAAAAAAATAGGATTCGATAAGGAGAATGTAGTTATGCTTCATGGTGCTCGAACACTAGGAGACAAAACACCTGCCTTCAAAGAAGAACTCGGACGATTACCTATGGTAGAAAGTGTAACCAATAGTAGTTCATTTCCTGTAGATGGTACCATGCGGAATAATAATCAGATTTGGATTAAAGGGCAAGAGAAAATAGATAAAGGAGTGAGTGCGCAGGTTTGGAGAGTTGCAGGAAATTATCATTCAAGTATGAAAATGAATTTGATCGAAGGTAGATTCTTTTCAGAAGAAACGGCAAGTGATTCTTTTGCTACTATCATCAATCAAACCATGGTGGATAAACTAGGATTAGAAGATCCTATCGGGAAAGAAATATGGAATGGAGGATCTTGGACTATTGTAGGCGTTGTTGAGGATTTTCATTTTGAAAATATGAAACGAGAAATTCGACCTTTGGCATTTTTTAAAACTCGTGGGCGTAATGCCATTATTGCTGCAAGGATAAAAACTGATGATCTCTCAAAAGCAATCGCATCAATATCAGGAGTTTGGGATAAATTTATGCCAAATCAAACCGTTCGTTATTCTCTTTTGGATGAGTCCTATGCCTCGATGTATGAGGAGACAAAACGTACCGGAAATATATTTACAGCATGCGCCATTCTTGCAATTTTAATAGCATGTTTGGGATTATTTGGGTTAGCTACATTTATGGCAGAGCAGCGTACAAAGGAAATTGGTGTTCGAAAAATACTTGGAGCATCCTCTTCTAATTTATTTCAATTACTCACTTTTGATTACCTCAAATTAGTTTTTATTTCATTGCTAATCGGTGCGCCTATCGCATGGTATTTAATGCAACAATGGTTGCAATTTTTTGAATATAGAATCGATATCGCTTGGTGGTTTATTATTGCTGCGGGTGCTCTTGTTACAGGAATTGCATTGTTAACAGTTAGCCGACAAGCGTTAAAATTGATGTTTGCAAATCCCGTAGAATCCTTACGAGATGAATAGAATAATTTGATTCAAAACTATGGATTAAGGGGTCAAAATTTTCGAAAAACGTGTTTTCCTTCCAAATTGGATTCACGTTAAAAGAACATCCTTAATTCTTAATCTTAAATCCATAATCATTAAATTATGTTTTTAAAAAACCTAAAATACGCGTTTCGGAATCTTCGTAGAGATAAGTTTTACACCTTGCTTAATGGTGTTGGATTGACGATAGGGATGACAGTTGCATTGCTGGTTTCCATATGGATACAAGATGAAACTTCTTATGATAATTATCATTCACAGAATGGCTCTAATTATGTAGTGTTGTCGGGCTACTCTTTTGGAGGAGAAAGAGTAACAGGTGTTCGGACACCTTTTCAATTAGCTGCTGCTGCAAAAAACCAAGTGCCTGAAGTTCAAAGCATCGCAAGAATGTCAGGATTGTGGAAGCCAGTTTTGAAGCATGAAAATTTTTTATTAGAAGTTGAAAATACATTCTTGACTGATCCTGAAATATTTAAAATTTTAGACTTCGAATTCCTTCATGGTGATGCTGCAACAGCATTGCCAAATTCCAAGAGTATTGTTATCTCAGAGAGTAAGGCATTTAAGATATTCGGAAATGAAAATGCTATGGGAAAAACTTTGAAGTTAGATGATAAATTGGAACTTCAGGTTACGGGCATTATTAAAGATACTCCAGTCAATACTCATTTACCTGTAGACTGTTTGATCTCTTTTGAAAATGTGGGAAAATATTATAGTGAAGGAAGCATGCATTGGGGAGCATTAAATTTCACGACTTATCTCACTTTACGACCAGATAAAGATCCTCAAAAGGTAAGTGAAAAATTGACAGCGCTTATTCCCGTTGCAGCAGATGATTCTGATAAGGAAAAAGATTATTTTCAATTACATCCTGTACAAGATATTTATATGGGATTACCGCACGTGAAATATGGATTTCCAAAAGGAGACTGGGGAACGATTCGACTTTTTGCTTTAATTGGAATTATAATATTATTAATAGCCTCGATAAATTATATCAACCTGACTACCGCAAGAGCTGCACATCGAGCCAAAGCAACTGGAATTAAAAAAATAGTAGGAGCCTCTCGGACTCAGATAATTAGCCAACACTTTATAGAAGCATTTTCATTAATTGGAATTTGTGGTTTAATGGCTTTGCTATTTGTACAAGTTGGGTTACCTTTTTTTGAAGAAATTTCAGGAAAAGAGTTTACTTCAAAAACCATTTTTTCGAAAAATACATTCTTATTACTTAGTACATTGATAATTGTAACTGTATTGTTATCAGGGGTTCAACCTTCCTTACAACTTTCTGCTTTTCGTCCTGCTGATGTTTTAAAAGGAAGTCAATTTAAAGGAGTTGCTGGAAAAAATGGCTTACGAAAAATACTTGTTGTTGCTCAATTTGTAGGGTCAGCAGCTTTAATTATTTGTACCATTTTTATGCTTCGACAAATGGACTTTATTCAAGCTGCAAAGTTAGGCTATGAAAAAGAACACATTTTTACTTTTAGACACAATCATGAAAATCCGAATCTAATTGCAGAATCTCTTAGAGGACAATCAGGAATTTCTGAGGTAACAATGAGTAGTCAATCCATTGTGAATATTAATAATAGATTAGGTGGTTTTACTTGGGAAGGGAAAGAAGATGATGACGACTTTTCAGCTTTTAGTTTATATGCGGGGGATCAATTTATAGATTTTTTTAATTTGAAATTGAAAGATGGACGATGGTTTTATCCTGAGAAGCTTGACTCGTTTTCTTGTATTATCAACGAAAAAGCAGCAAAAGCTATGAACCTAGAAACTCCTGTAGGGACTACGTTGGATTTTTGGGGACAGCAAAGAACCATTGTAGGTGTGGTGAAGGATTTTCATTTTCAATCATTTCATAATGATATTCAACAATTGATTTTTACGCAAAGTACCAATTGGTTTCCTGTTATGTATATAAAAACAACAGGAGCAAATACTACTCAAGCGATTGCTTCCGCTGAGAAGATTTTTAAACAACATTTACCCAATGAGATTTTCGAATACGAATTTCTCGATGAGTCTTATAACAAATTGTATGCGGCAGAATCTAGAGTAGGGAGATTGTTTTTCTTCTTTGCATTAATTGCCATTATCATTTCATGCCTTGGGATTTTTGGCTTGGCAACATACACGGCTGAACGTCGATTTAAAGAAATTGGAATTCGAAAAGTATTGGGCGCATCTGTTTTAAGTATTGTCCAATTGCTTTCCAAAGACTTTCTCAAATTAGTCATTTTAGCAATCGTACTGGCCATTCCGATTGCGTGGTACTTTATGAATGGTTGGTTAAATGAATTTGCATATCGTATTGAATTGGATTGGTGGGTGTTTTTTCTAGCAGCTTTCATAGCAATTGTAATTGCATTGTTAACTGTTGGTTTTCAATCGTTTAGAGCAGCTATTACAAACCCTGTAGAAAGTATTAAGTCTGAATAATTTTAAATCAAAAAACCATGTATATTTTTAAAAACAACTTGAAAATTGCTTTTCGGAATTTGTTAAAAAATAAAACACAATCTGCTATTTTGATTGGTGGGTTGGCGGCAGGAATGACGGCGTGTATCATTCTATTGTTGTATGTGGGATTTGAGTTGAGTTTTGATGATTTTCATTCAAAAAAACAAAACATTTACAGAATTGTAAATGAACGAATTCAAAATGGAGAATCAGTTCAAAAAGGAACAATTAGTTATCCAACGGTAAGCTATACCATGCAAGAAGATTTTCCAGAAATAAAAAATGCTACACGTATCGGGTATAGTTCGGATGTCATGATTACCTACAAAGATAATGTGACTCCTGTAGAACCTGGCTTGTGGGTAGATGAACATTTCTTTGAAATGTTTGATTTTAAAATACTTGCTCAAGAAAAAGTAGAAGTGCTTAATGAAACCAATGAAATTATATTGACTCAATCTCTTGCAGATAAATTTTTTCCAACTGTAAAAGGTGATTACGAAAAAATCATTGGCGAAGAATTAAACATAGATCGTTATTTTGATGCTTTTAAAATTGTTGCTGTTGTTGAAGATGTTCCTGAAAATTCAACTATAGATTTTGATATTTTATTGAGCTATGCTTCTTGTCTTCGCTACTGGGGAGAAGGTGCTGGAAATAGTTGGACATGGTCAGATTTTTATCATTTTATCGAATTAGAAAAAGGAACAGATGTCGCTGCATTGGAAGCGAAGTTTGCAGGATTTAGCCAACGTCATTTTAGAGGAGCAGAAGTTTCAGGAAGTGAGGAAATTTTTACATTACAATCACTTAGCGAAGCACATCTTTATTCATCAGATTTAGAATATGAAATAGGTAAAACAAATAATGGACGAGCAGTTTGGTCGCTTTTAATTATCGCTTTTTTTATTCTTCTTATTGCATGGATTAATTATGTTAATTTAAGTTCAGTTCGAGCAATGGAAAGAGCAAGAGAGGTAGGAGTTCGAAAAGTCTTGGGTGCATCAAAAAGAGAATTAGTTGTTCAGTTTATTTCAGAAGCGGCTATTGTGAATTTTGTAAGTTTATTGTTGGCAACTGGAGTTGTCTTTTTATTGTACCCTTGGATGAGTGAATATTTTGCACTTGGAGATTTTTCCTTTGGAAATAAAACGAATGTGTCTTTATTGTTATCACTTCTAGGTTTAGTAGGTGTGGGTGTTTTGGTTTCGGGCAGTTATCCTGCGTGGTTGCTTTCCTCTACTCAAATTTCAAATGCTTTAAAAAATATTTTCCATAAAGACTTAGGCGGTGCCAAATTAAGAAAAGGCTTAGTGGTTTTTCAATTCACTATTTCGATTGCCCTTATTACGATTACATGGATGGTTGCCAATCAAATTGATTATATGAGTCGCCAAGATTTGGGAGTCAATATCAATCAAATTATGACGATCAACTCTCCTGAAATGAGTAGATTCGATAGCACCTTTATTGATCGAATGAATACATTTAAAGCCGAGTTAGCAAAATTCCCTGGCATAAATAGTGCCGCCACATCAAGTCGTGCACCTGGTGATAGAATGGGACGAGTTTTTCAAATTCAAAAACTCGGAGAAGCCGCAAGTGATCAAACTTACACCAGTAATTTTATCAATGCAGACTTTGAATATGCCAACACTTATGGATTAGAACCTATTGCTGGGCGATTCTTTAGAAGAGAAGATCATGGCAATGATTTTAATTTATTAGATAAAATTGTTGTTACAGAAGCTACTGTAAAGATGCTTGGTTACAAAAATAATGATCATGCGATAGGACAACGATTAGAATTTTGGAATAATAAAGAATGGAATATTGTTGGTGTAGTACCCGACTTTCATCAACGTACACTTCATCATCGGATGGAACCTATAATTTTTATTCCTACTTACGACCCTGGAAATTTATTATCGTTAAATGTCGCTAGCGAAAATATAGATCAAACTATTGCTCAAGTCAAGACAACTTACGATCAATTTTTCCCTGGAAATGATTTTCAATATGCTTTTTTGGATGAACAATTTCAGCAACTGTATGAAGCTGATTTAAGGTTTAGAAATATTCTTTCCTTCTTTTCTATTTTTACAATTTTCATAGCTTGTCTTGGTTTACTTGGCTTGGCATCATACACTACTTTTTTAAGAACCAAAGAAATAGGAGTTCGAAAAATCCTTGGAGCAAGTGTTGTAGGAATCATTGGATTATTATCTAAAGATTTTTTAAAACTAGTTTTTGTTGCTTTGATTTTAGCGACTCCACTTGCATATTTTTTTATGGAAAATTGGTTAAATGAATTTGCATATCGAATTGATATTGAATGGTGGGTTTTTGCAATTGCAGGAGTATTAGCGATTGGGATTGCATTTGCAACAGTAGCATCTCAATCTCTTAAAGCTGCTTTGTCAAACCCAGTTGATTCTCTTCGAAATGAATAATAATATTTGATTCAAGATGATGAATTAAGGATTCAATTTTTTTTAAAAATATTGAATCCTTAATCTTAATTCATAATCCAAAAAGTCATGATAAAACATAACGTTAAGCTTGCATTTCGAAATTTTTATAAAAACAAATCTTCCTTTTTGATAAACATCGTTGGTTTGTCAACTGGATTAGCATGTGTGTTATTGATTTATTTGTGGGTAGGTGATGAAATGAATATGGATCAATTCCATCAGAATGAAAATCAATTATATCGAGTAATGCTAAATCTTGATTATGGTTCTGATATTAAAACTTCTGACCGAACACCCGTTCCTTTAGCAGAAGCATTAAAAAAAGAAATACCTGAGGTCAAAACTGCTTTAACTACAAATGACTTTTTCAATTGGCGAGGTTATGGAGGTATTCTTTCCAAGAAAGATCAACATATCAGAGTTGATGGAATTTATGCTAGCAAAGACTTTTTTAATGTTTTTACTTTTCCTTTGATTCAAGGAGACAAGGATCAAGTTTTATTAGATAAAAATGGAATTGTCATTTCTGAAAATTTAGCAATAAAGTATTTTAAAACTACTGAGAATATTATTGGAAAAACATTGGATTGGACACATAGAGGTTATGATGGTACCTTCCAAATTGCAGGTGTCTTCGAAGATGTTCCAACGAAATCTACTTTGCAATTTGATGTTGTTTTTAATTTGCAATTGTTAATGGATAATGATGAATGGGCAGGGAGATGGACTGGAAACTATGGACAAACCTATGTAGTTTTAAATAAAGATGCGGACGTTAATCAAGTAAATGAAAAAATAAATAATTTCCTAATTGCAAAAAATGAGAACCTAACGTATCATAAGTTATTCCTTCAAAAGTATTCCTCCAAATATCTTCATAATCAATTTGAAAATGGAGAGTATGCAGGAGGTCGAATCACTTATGTTCGATTATTTTCATTAATCGCATTTATCATTTTGCTGATTGCATGTTTCAATTTTATGAATTTATCGACAGCCCAAGCCTCACTTCGAATGAAAGAAATTGGGATTAAAAAAACTATTGGTGCATCTAGAAGTAACTTGATAATTCGGCTTTTAGGTGAATCCATTTTATTATCATTTCTAGCATTGTCTTTCGCTATTCTAATTGTAATGTTTTTTCTTCCACAATTCAATACCATCACAGGCAAGCAACTTGTTTTAGAGATGGAACCTTATATGATTTCTTCAGCTCTAAGCATTACTTTATTAACTGGAATCATTGCAGGAGCATATCCAGCTTTTTATTTATCTGGATTTAAACCTTCGGCAGTACTGAAAGGCAAATTCAATATTCCTTTTGGCGAGCAATGGATTAGAAAAGGATTGGTGGTTTTTCAGTTTACATTATCAGCGATTTTTATAATTGGATTACTAGTTATTGATCAACAGATAAAGTTGACTCAAACTAAAAACATGGGATACAATCGGGAAAATATTATTAGTTTTCAATGGAAAGAAAAATTGTATGATGCGTGGAGTGGCTTATCTGAAGTCAATAATAATGATCAGTTTTTTACCTTCTTGAGTGAATTAAAAAAGATACCGGGAGTAGTGCATGCAACCAATATGAAAGGTAATATTCTAACTGAAGTTTATGGTCAAGGAGGAGTACGGTGGAGTGATGATGAATCTCAAGAAAGTGCAAGTGTCAAGTCTCCGATGGTTGGATTTGATTTTTTAAATACCATGGGAATTGAATTAATTTCAGGGCGAACTTTTTCCAAAACACATAATGACGATTATTCTAAATTGATCATAAATGAGGCTGCAGCAAAAATGATGGGATTTGAAAACCCAATAGGGAAGATAATCAGAATGAACGGAGATAGCGAAATAATAGGGATGGTCAAAGACTTTCATTATGGTTCGCTGTACAATGATATTGAGCCACTTATTTTTAGATTCGACCCTAATAGTGGGCATTGTTTAGCAAAAATTAAATCAGGTTCGGAACAAGAAACTATTGCAGCAATAGGTCAGTTGTTTAGAAAGTTCCACACCGCCCATTCTTTCGATTTTTCTTTTATGGATGAAGATTATCAAAACATCTACGAATCAGAAACAAGGGTTGCTACTTTATCAAAATACTTTAGTGCGTTAGCTATTTTGATTTCCTGTTTAGGTTTATTTGGCTTAGCCATGTTTACTACTGAACGAAGAAAAAAGGAAATCGGAATCCGAAAGGTATTGGGTTCAAGTGTCTTTGGAATCGTTAGAATGTTAACAAAGGATTTTACAAAAACAGTTATTGTTGCAATATTTATAGCAGTCCCAATTAGTTATTTTATTGCACAAAATTGGTTAAATAATTTTGCGTACACCATAGATTTAAAAGGATGGATTTTCATGGTTCCTGCTATTTTAGTTTTGATAATAGCATGGGGGACAGTTGGATTTCAAACCCTTAAAGCAGCAATGGTGAATCCTGTTGAAAGTTTAAAAGATGAGTAAAAATTGATTCAAGATGATGGATTAAGGATTATGGATTTCGAATAATCTTGAATCCTTAATCCATCATCTTGAATCCTCAATCAAAAGATCATGATAAAACATAACATTACACTTGCATTTCGAAATTTCCAGAGAAATAAGATTTCGTTTTTTATTAACCTGATTGGATTGTCAACAGGGTTGGCATGTAGTATTTTTATTTTTCTTTGGGTTCAAGACGAATTGAGTGTTGATAAATTTCATGCAAAAGATAATCAATTATATGATGTTCTAATCAATGCAGGATTTCCGAAGGGTACTCAAACATGGCGCGGTACTCCAGGGATCTTGGCAGAAACCGTTGTAAGAGAATTACCTGAAGTAGAATCAGCCACTCATTATCACGATAGTTTTGATGCGCCTAGTGGAATGTTATTTAATGGAGATAAAAAGCTAGAAATAGAGGGAATGTATGCAGGTGAAAATTATTTCAACATATTTACTTACCCGTTAATTGAGGGAAGTAGTACATCTGTATTAAGTGCTAAAAATAACATAGTTATTTCTGAAGCAGTAGCTATCAAATTATTCAAGACTACCGCTGATGCAATGGGGAAAATTGTTAAATGGAAAAATGAATTATTTGATGAAGATTTTAAAATATCAGGCATTTATAAAAACATTCCTACCAATGCTACTCGTCAATTTGATGCGGTCATTCAATATCAAAAATTAATTGATTTAGACCGCTATGCCAATGAATGGAGTGGAGGTTATGCTAGTACTGTTTTGGTTTTGAAGGAAGGAACTGACATTAATAAATTTAATCAAAATCTAACACAGCTCTATAAATCTTATCGAAAGATTGATAAGCCTAGAGATTTATTTGTCCAAAAACACTCCGATAATTATTTGTATGGTAACTATGAAGATGGTGTTCAAGTAGGAGGAAGAATCACTTATGTTAAATTGTTTTCCTTTATCGCTTTTTTTATCCTTCTGATTGCTTGCATTAATTTTATGAATTTGTCTACTGCTCAAGCATCTACAAAGATGAAAGAAATTGGCATAAAAAAAACACTTGGAGTAGAACGAAAAACCCTGATCACGCAATTCTTAAGTGAATCTATTTTGTTGTCTTTTATAGGTTTGGTAGCTGCACTTTCATTTGTAATTGTATTGTTACCTCTATTCAATAAAATATCTGGAAAGGTTATTCAACTCAGTTCAATATCTGAACACTCTTTTTCAATAATCGGTATCACATTATTTGCAGGCTTCTTAGCAGGTAGTTATCCTGCACTTTACCTTTCTGGCTTTCAACCAATAAATGTTCTAAAAGGAAAGTGGAATCTCAAATTAGGAGACCGATGGATTCGAAAAGGGTTAGTAGTTTTTCAGTTTGGGCTTTCTATCATGTTTATAGTTGCGGTACTTATCATCAATCAACAATTAAAATATGCACAAACAAAATACTTGGGATATGATAGAGAGAATGTAATCACCTTTCAACGAATCACCAATAATGGAGACCCACAGGTTTTTTTAAATGAATTAAGAGAAATTCCAGGAATCGCAAGTGCAGGCAATATGAGTGCTTCAATCACTAATAGATTTGACAACCAAAGTGGTTTTTCTTGGAAAGGTGATGAAGCTGATAAAAAGATTCTTTTTGAGTCTCCAAGAATAGGATATAACGCCATTGAAACATTAGGAATGGAAATGAAAAGTGGAAGATCATTTTCAAAAATTCGTAGAGATACATTTGATAAAATTGTGATCAATGAATCTGCAGCAGAATTAATGCAATTGGAAAATCCTGTTGGAACAATCATAAAACAAGGACTTCGTAATGTCGAAATTATAGGCGTTGTCAAAGACTTTCAATATGGTTCGATTCACAAAAAGATAGAACCACTTATTTTTAGACACCGTCGTGGAGGTCGAGATATTATTGCCCGAATCGAAACAGGTAAAGAAAAAAATGTATTGCCTAAAATTGAACAATTGTATAAAAAGTTTCATCCTGAGAACCCTTTTGATTTTTCTTTTTTGGATGAAGAATATCAACAGCTTTATTTGGCTGAAAATAAGGTGTCTACCCTTTCCAAATACTTTGCAGGTTTGGCTATTTTGATTTCTTGTTTAGGTTTATTTGGGTTGGCTACTTTTACAACAGAACGACGTAAAAAAGAAATATCTATACGAAAGGTTTTGGGGTCAAGTGTCTTTGGGATAGTCCAATTACTTTCCAAAGATTTCACTAAAATTGTCATAATCTCCATTTTGTTCGCATTACCACTTAGTTATCTCATTTCGCAAATTTGGTTGCAGAATTTTGCCTATTCCATTGATTTGAAAATTTGGTTTTTCCTCTTGCCTGCTGTTTTAGTTTTACTAATTGCTTGGTGTACAGTTAGTTTACAAACGATAAATGCCGCAAGAGTAAATCCAACGGAGAATCTTAAAAATGACTAATAATTATGATTAAACATAACATTAAACTTGCATTTCGAAATTTTAAAAAAGATAAAAGTACTTTTTTGATCAACCTAATTGGTTTGTCAACAGGATTAGCTTGTGCTTTTTTGATTGGTCTATGGGTCAATGATGAATTGAACTTTGATAAATTCCATAGTAATGATGAACACCTTTTTCATGTTTTTGAAAATCAAGATCATGGAGATGGTATTTACACTATTCCACATACTTCAGGGCATTTAGCAAAAGCATTATCTGAGGAAATTCCTGAGGTGAAATTTGCCACGCCTATTGCTATGGAAAAGGAATATATCGTGGCTTTGAATAATAATAATTTAAAAGGAAGGGGAAGTTTTGTTGGAAAGGATTTCTTCAATACATTTTCTTTTGAGTTGACACAAGGGCTTAAACATCAAGTATTGGATAGCAAAAATTCTATTGTTATTTCAGAATCATTTGCAGAAAAGATTTTTAATCGCCAAGAAGATGTAATTGGACAAGTCGTTGAGTGGAAAAATGGAGACATCGTTGAACAACTCAAGGTTTCAGGAATTTTTAAAGAAATCCCTTTTAATTCCTCTCTTAGATTTGATTTTTTAATGTCTATCGATTTGCATGAAAGTTTATATAAATCAGATTATAATTGGGGAAACCGAATTTTAAGTACCTATGTCGTTTTAAAAAATACCGATAAACTGGAGGAGTTAAATAAAAAAATGACGGCACTTCTTGCTAAAAAGGATGAAGGGACAGACTCTAGTTTATTTCTAAAAAAATACTCCGAAATTTATTTACATGGAAAAATTGAAAATGGAAAAACAGTAGGTGGCCGAATAGAATACGTTCGTTTATTTTCCATAGTCATTCTTTTTATTCTACTGATTGCATGTATTAATTTTATCAATCTCTCCACAGCAAAAGCAGACAAACGTAAAAAAGAAATTGGTATCAAAAAAACAATTGGAGCCAACCGTAAAAATATTGTTTTGCAACATTTAAGCGAATCTGTAATTCTATCGTTTATTGCATTATTTGTTGCAGGTGTTTTAATCTTTTTTATGCTTCCTTATTTTAATGAAATCACAGGCAAGCAGTTTGCATTTAATTTTGATGGAAAAATATTATCCATGTTTTTTGGAACAACCTTGTTGACAGGATTGCTTGCTGGAAGTTATCCTGCATTATATCTATCAGGTTTTAATCCAGTAGAAGTTTTAAAAGGAAAGATTAAAAGTAGCTGGAGTGAATTTTTTATTCGAAAAGGATTAGTCGTTTTTCAGTTTTCTATTTCCATTTTATTGATCGTTGGCGTTTTGGTTGTTCATCAACAAATTGAATTTGTCAAAAATAAAAATCTTGGTTTTGAAAAGGACAATGTAATTTATTTTACTCCCGAAGGAAAAGTAGCAGAAGATTCTAAGACTTTTGTTCAAGGGATGAAAAACATTCCAGGCGTTTTAAATGCATCTAGTTCAAGTCGATCTATGGTTGGGAAAAAACAAAGTACAAGTGCAATTGCTTGGCCAGGAAAAACAGAAGACATTCAATTTGAAGCGGTCTATGCAACTTATGATTTGATTGAGACTTTAGGAATTGGAATGTCCGCAGGTCGAGCTTTTTCCAAAGAGTTTGGAGAAGAAAATAAAAACATCATTTTTAATGAAGCAGGAATAAAAGCGATGGGGATAAAGGACCCGATTGGAAAAAGAATTCAACTTTGGGATGCTGAAAATTACTTGACGATCATAGGTGTAACAAAAGATTTTCATTTCGAATCTCTCCACGAAAAGATCAAACCAATGTTCTTTGAGTTTGATCCAGATGATGATATTTTGATGGCAAAAATTGAATCAGGTCAAGAAGCGACTGTGATACCTTTATTGCAAGAATTTCACAGTCAATATAATCCAGGCTATAATTTTGATTTTAGTTTTTTAGATGAAACTTATCAAGCCCAGTATGTATCAGAAAGCCGTGTATCAGTTTTGTCTCGCTACTTTGCAGGTTTGGCAATTTTGATTTCTTGCTTAGGACTTTTTGGTTTGGCGACATTTACCGCGCAGCGACGAATGAAAGAAATTTCTATTCGAAAAGTCTTAGGTGCCACTTCATTTTCTATTGTACGACTATTAGCAAGTGATTTTACAAAAATGGTCGTTGTTGCCATTTTAATTGGTCTGCCATTAAGTTATTTTGTAATTCAATCATGGCTAGAAAATTTTGCATTTCACATTGAATTATCACCAATAATTTTTGCCCTTGCAGGAGCATTAACTCTTGCTATCGCATGGCTGACCGTAAGTTTACAAACAGTAAAAGCAGCACGTGTCAACCCTGCAAATAGTTTAAAAGAATAGGAAAGCCAGAGATGACATCTTCGTGAGCATTGATATGAGCATAGCAAAAGATGTCATCTCAAAGTAGGCAGTAATTTTTTATATGAGATGACATCTTATGCTTTTCACAATACCTCTACTACGAAGATATCATCTCCGCTTCTCTCCTAATATTTAAAGCCGTTCATATATGTACATCCATTGTACGTAAACGGACAGCAGATGGACGTATGTGATTTTTTATCTGTATAAATGTCTGGTTATCAGGTGTTTAATTTATTGGCATACCCATTGATTCTCTTTTAAGGAATGAGAACTCGTTTGTAAAACAGCACCTCAACCAAAAGAATAAAAATTATGTTTCTACATAACATCAAAATTGCATTTCGGAATTTTCAAAAAGACAAGAGTACTTTTTTGATAAACTTGATGGGATTTTCTATTGGTTTGACTTGTTCATTGTTTTTAATGGAAAATTGGTTGGATGCATTTGTTTATCGTATTGATATTCCTTGGGCGATATTTTTATGGACGGGGTTTATCATTTTGAGTATCACATTTTTAATAGTCAGTTATCATATTACAAGGGGAGCATTGACTAATCCTATAGAAAGTTTAAAAGAAGATTAAATCAATTATCTAAAAAATTAAAAATAAAGACATGAAAAAGATATTAATCATAATTGTAAGTGTATTGTTTTTAGCAAATGTATCGTATGCCTGTAGCATGTATAAGATAACCAGAGATGGTAAAACTATTGTGGGGAATAATGAAGATTGGCATAATCCTAATACACAAATTTGGTTTACTCCAAAGGCAAATCATAAGTATGGAATTATGAATGTTGGTTTTAATAACTACTTCGCACAAGGTGCGATTAATGAAGGAGGGTTGATGTTTGATGGATTTGCAATGCCATATTTAGAAATAAAAAATACAGCAGGTAAAACGAAAATGTCTATGGGAGATATGATTCGGCACATCATGCATTCTTATGATTCCGTACATGAAGTCAAAGATTATATTTCAAAAATCAACTTAGGAGGTTTTACAAATAGCATGGTTGTTTTTGTAGATAAGTCTGGGAAATATTTGATTGTTGAGGGTGATGAATTAATTATAGGGGATGATGCTGAAAAATCTTTTTCTAATTTTTACCCATCTCAAACCAAATCATTGGCAGATGTGGAAATACCATTTTTTCAAAATGGATTGAAGTTTATCAATAGTTCTGAGGCTGCTGTTTCTGTTGATTATTGTAGTTCCGTAATGAAAAATTTAGCACAAGATCGTGCTACACAATATTCTACTATTTATGATTTAGAGAAATTAACCATTCGTGTTTACCATTATCATAATTATGAAAACTATGTAGACATCGACTTAAAAGAAGAACTTAAAAAAGGAGAACGAACACTTTTGATTCCTGAACTTTTTCCAAAAAATACAAAAGGCTACGAAAATTATTCAAAGTACAATGACACACAAGACCCAGCGAGATATGTAAGAGAGGCATGGGAAAGAGATAGCAAAGGAAAAACTGGAAAGGAATTAGAAAACTTCAAAAAAGGATTTGCTCAATATTTAAATGGAATCGGTTACGAATGGTTATATGATAAAAAAAATGCGAAAGGTGCTGTTGCTATTTTTAAATACGGAACAGAATTGTTTCCCGATAATTCTAATTTATATGACAGTTTAGGCGAAGGATTATTTGTTGATAAAAAGTATAAAGCTGCAATCAAAAATTATAAAAAGTCTTTAGCACTTAATCCCGAAAATAGTAATGCAACAAAGATGATTGGTGAAATTGAGGCAGAACAAAAAATAAAAATACGAACAAGTGCTAAAGAAATCCCAACGGAGAAAGAACTCATCACTAAAACTTTAATGAACTACATCGAAGGTTCTACCAATGGCAAGCCAAAGTTATTGGAGAAAGCTTTTCATCCTGATCTGAATTTATATTATGTGAAAAATGGTGCATTTAAAGTATGGTCTGGAAAAGCTTATATCAAAGATACTAAAGAAGGAAAACCAACTGGTGAAAGTGGAAAAATCATTTCGATTGATTTCGAAAATAATGCTGCTGTTGCAAAGGTTGAAATCTCTCATCCTAAAAGTTCAACGCCTTATGTAGACTATTTTATGTTATTAAAAGTAAAAGGAGAATGGACGATTATCCATAAAATGTTTACAAAGAAAACTTCTAAAAATTAATCTTGACTTTCAATTGTTTAATCAACATAAAGAACCATGTTAAAACATAACATTAAAATTGCATTGCGAAATTTCAAAAAAGATAAAAATACTTTTTTGATAAATTTGATGGGTTTGTCAACAGGATTGGCTTGTGCTATTTTTATTTTTATGTGGGTAAATGATGAAATTAATGTAGATAAATTTCATGCAAATGATGAACAATTATATAGAGTTTTTGAAAATTATAATGAAAATGGGCAAATTTCTACAGAGATAGAATTACCTCCGCTTTTAGGAAAAGCACTCGAAGAAGAGGTGCCTGAAGTAAAGTTAGGAGTAAGTTCTAGTAGTCCATTTACATCATATTCATTGACTGTTGATAATATTTCTTTAAAGGCGATGGGGAGGTTTGTAACGAATAATTTTTTTCAAGCTTTTTCATTTGAAATGTTAGAAGGAGATGCCACGAAACTATTTCCAAATAAAAATGGGATTGTCATTTCAGAAAATTTAGCTAAAAAATTCTTTCCAAGTACTCAAGATGTTTTAGGCAAAATTATTACCTATAAATCCAATGATAAAACCATCGAAGCTGTCGTCTCAGGCATGTTTAAAAACCCTCCTAAAAACTCAACCATTCAATTTGATTACCTACTTTCATTTGATCAGTATGTTGAGAATGTTGGGATGAATTATATTTGGAATAATTACATCGCAGAAACATATTTGCTGCTTCACCAAGATATCGAATTAGAAAGTTTAAATAATAAAATCACTTCTTTTTTACGCACCAAAAATAGTGGTAATGAAGCTGAACTATGGGTGCAAAAATTTACAGAAGGATATCTTCACGGGGATTATAAAAATGGAAATATAGTCGGAGGGAGAATTACTTATGTGCGGTTATTTTCATTGATAGCTATATTCATTTTATTAATTGCTTGTATTAATTTTATGAACCTTTCTACTGCCAATGCTACTAAAAAATTTAAAGAGATCGGAGTGAAAAAAACAATTGGTGCAGATCGTCAAACATTGATTTTTCAATACCTGAGTGAATCAATGATTTTAAGTTTTTTCTCTTTATTTATTGCATTAGGATTAGTTTATTTTTTCCTACCTAGTTTTAATGAAATAACAGGCAAGGAATTGATGCTGAAGATTACAGCATCAGCAATGGTTCCTGTTTTTGTAATTACATTGTTAACAGGTTTTATTGCAGGAAGTTACCCCGCATTTTATTTGTCAGGATTTGAACCCGCTAAAGTTTTTAAAGGAAATATAAGAAATTCATGGAGTGAACTCTGGGCAAGAAAAGGATTAGTCATTTTCCAGTTTTCAGTTTCGATAATTTTGATTGTTTCAGTCATGGTTATCTACTATCAAATTGAGTTTATTCAAAATAAAAAATTAGGATTCAACCGAGATAATATTGTTCATTTTCAATTTAGAAAAACAGAAGCTATCAGCCAAGATATATTTATTTCTGAGTTGAAAAAAAATCCAAATATTGTAAATGCATCTAGCATGTGGGGAAGTTTTGTAAATGATGTATCTGATACAAATGGTTCTTTTAATTGGGAAGGAAAAACTCCAGACTATGATCCTACATTGCATTATGTACATGTCAATTATGATCTGTTAGATATGCTAGATGTTGAGATGATAGACGGACGGAGTTTTGATAAAAAATATAATAATGAAAAAGAGAAGATTATTTTTAACGAGGCAGGTATCAAATTAATGGGATTAGAAAATCCTGTTGGAAAAACATTTAACCTATGGGGAGATGACTTTGAAATAATCGGCATTGCCAAAGATTTTCATTTTGAATCTTTGTACAAAAATATCCAACCATTCTTTTTCCGCCTAATCGATAAAGATGATGCAGATAAAATAATGGTGAAAATTAAATCAGGCAAGGAGCAATTAGCATTAACTCAGATAGAAAATTTATATAAAAAGAATCATCCAAATCTTCCTTTCGAATATCATTTTTTAGATTCAGATTATCAAGAGTTATATGAATCAGAAAAACGAGTTGCAACCCTGTCAAAATACTTTGCTGGTTTTGCAATTATTATTTCTTGCTTAGGCCTTTTTGGTTTAGCGGCATTTACAGCACAGCGACGAATCAAAGAAATTTCAATTCGAAAAGTATTGGGAGCAAATCCTTTTTCTATTGTTCGTTTACTCACATTGGACTTCACTAAAATGGTTTTAGTAGCCATTTTAATTGGCATGCCATTAAGTTATCTTTTTGCTAAAAACTGGCTAGATGATTTTGCGTTTAGCATTGATTTATCTATTTGGTTCTTTATTGGAGCAGGAGCTATAACCCTTATTATTGCTTGGCTAACAGTAAGTTTACAAACGGTAAAAGCAGCAAATGTAAACCCTGTTAACAATTTAAAAGAATAAAAAAACTAAAACTATGCTGAAACATAACATTAAACTTGCATTTCGAAATTTTCAAAAAGACAAAAGTACTTTTTTGATAAATTTGATTGGATTGTCCACGGGATTAGCTTGCGCTATTTTAATATTCATGTGGGTCAGTGATGAGACCAATGTTGATAAATTTCATAAGAATGACGCAAACCTTTATCAGATTTTTTCAAACCATACAGGGAACGGAAAAATCGATACTTGGAATTCTTCTCCTGGCCGTTTAGCAGAGGCATTATTAGAAGAAGTACCGGAAGTGAAAAATTCTACATGCATGACAAGATCTTTTTCTGCATATGGGATTACATCTAATAATCAATACTTAAATGCACAAGGTCGATTTGCAAAAGATAACCTCTTCCAAATCTTTTCTTTCGAGATGTTGGAGGGAAATAAAGAGAAACTTTTTCCTAACAAACATGGAATAGTTATCTCGGAAGACTTTGCGAATAAATGGTATGAGTCTCCTCAAAATGCAATGGGGAAAATAGTTACTTATGAGTCGCATACAGGTGATGTAAAAGCAACTATTTCAGGAGTCTTTAAAAATTTACCTGAAAATTCTTCGATGCAATTTGATTATTTATTGTCCTATGATTTGTTTTTAGAAAATGCAGGAGAGCGAGTTCATTGGGGAAATTTCTTTGCACAAACTTATCTCTTGCTTCATGATGATACAGACCTCACAGCTTTTAATAAAAAAATAAAGGGCTTTGTAAAATCAAAGTCGGAAGAATCAAATGTGGATATTTTAGCACAACAATTTTCTCAAAATTATTTGTACGGTACTTACGAAAATGGAATTCAATCAGGAGGAAGAATTACTTATGTTCGATTATTTTCGATCATTGCATTTTTTATATTAATGATTGCATGTATCAATTTTATGAATTTATCGACAGCAAGAGCCACTCGAAAATTTAAAGAAATAGGTGTCAAAAAAACTATAGGAGCGAATCGACAAACTTTGATTTTTCAATACTTAGGCGAGTCTTTGATTTTGAGTTATTTATCACTAGCCATAGCTGTGTTAATTATTTTGATCGTCCTTCCTAGTTTTAATGGAATCACAGGTAAGGAACTCGCACTTAGTTTTGATCCGAAAATCATTTCTACCATTTTAGGAATTACATTTTTAACTGGAATTATTTCTGGAAGTTATCCTGCGTTTTATTTATCAGGATTTAGCCCTGCAAAAGTTTTTAAGGGAAATATTAAAAACTCTTTAGGTGAACTTTGGGCTCGAAAAGGATTAGTCGTTTTTCAATTTGCGGTTTCGATTATCCTAATCGTTTCAGTTCTAGTGGTGTATAAACAAATTGAATTTATCCAAAACAAAAAACTAGGATTCAATAAAGAAAATATAGTTCATTTTAAATTTAGTGATACGGAAGCAGTTAGTCAAGATGCTTTTATTTCTGAAGTGAAAAAGATAAATGGTGTTGCGAATGCTTCGAGTATGTGGGGGAATTTTGTAAATCAATCTGCAAATACGGATGGCTCTTTTGACTGGGAAGGCATGGATCCTAATCGAGTTTATACCTTCAATCATTTTAGTGTTAATTATGATTTATTGGAAATGCTTGGAGTCGAAACTGTTGCAGGAAGAACTTTTTCTAAAAAATATAACAATGAAAATACAAAAGTGATTCTCAATGAGACAGGCGTAAGGGTTATGGGATTGGAAGATCCGATTGGGAAAAGATTTAATATATGGGGAACAGATTATCAGATAGCAGGAGTGGTTAAAGATTTTCATTACGAATCACTTTATAAAGAGATTGCACCTTTCTTTTTTAAATTACTTGAACCAAATGATGGAGATAAAATAATGGTAAAAATAAAAGCAGGTGAAGAAAAAAACACACTTTCTCAAATTGAAAAATTTTATAAAAAGACATCTCCAGGCATTCCTTTTGAATACCAATTTTTAGATTCAGATTATCAAGAATTATATGAATCAGAAAAACGAGTCGCAACCTTATCTAAGTACTTTGCAGGTTTCGCAATTATCATTTCTTGCTTAGGACTTTTTGGTTTGGCGGCATTTACTGCACAACGACGAATCAAAGAAATTTCAATTCGAAAAGTATTAGGAGCGAATCCTTTTTCCATTGTTCGTTTACTCACATTGGACTTTACTAAAATGGTTTTAGTAGCTATTCTCATAGGTATTCCATTGAGTTATTTTATCGCCAAGAACTGGCTAGATGGCTTTGCATTTAGCATTGATTTATCTATTTGGTTTTTTATTGGAGCAGGACTGATAACCCTTGCTATTGCTTGGATAACAGTAAGTTTACAAACTGTAAAAGCAGCGAATGTAAACCCTGTAAATAATTTAAAAGAATAGAGTCAACATAAATTAAAAATTTAAAACCCCTATAGGCAACGATTTTTAAATTTTAATTAAACAAAACCATGTTAAAAAATTACTTCAAACTTTCTTGGAGAAATCTAACTAAAAATCGCAGTCATGCCTTTATTAATTTATTGGGATTAGCTATAGGTATTGCCTGTTGTTTACTCATTATTTTATGGGTTACGGATGAATTGAGCTACGACAAATGGAACACAAAAGCAGATCGTATTTATAGAGTAACGAATGAGATAAAATTTGGAGGCTCGCATACTCATTATGCGTTATCTCCTCCGCCATTAGCAACAGCTTTGCGTAGTGATTTTCCAGAAGTGGAAACAGCAGTTCGGTTTCGGCAATATGGTAGTTCTATGGTAAAAAGAGAAAACCAAACTTTTAACGAATCTCAAATTATACATTGCGACTCTACTCTTTTTGATGTGTTCAGTTTGCAATTGATTATGGGAAATGCCAAAGATGCATTAACCGCTCCCAATTCACTTGTCATTAATGAAAGCATAAAGTCGAAATATTTTCCTAATGACAATCCTATTGGAAAAGTTTTAAATTTTGATGATCAAAATGATTACACTATTACAGGTGTTATTAAAGATATGCCTGTTAATTCTCATTTCAATTATGATTTTTTTGTTTCTCTAACTGGCAATGAAGAAAGCTTAGGAACAGTATGGGTGAGTAATAACTTTCATACTTACTATGTGCTTCGGGAAGGAACAGATGCTGCTGCATTCGAAGCGAAAGTCTTTCCTTTTTTTGAAGAAAAATACATCGCACCACAAATAGAACAAATGATGGGATCATCATATGAAAGCTTTGAAAAATCAGGTTCATTTATCAAATATCACTATCAACCTCTAACTGATATTCATCTTACTTCCGATGTAGCACACGAATTATCTGCGAATGGAAATATTCAATATGTTTGGACATTTTCCATTGTAGCACTTTTTATTTTGCTGATTGCATGTGTCAACTTTATGAACCTTTCGACTGCTCGTTCTTCAGTTCGAGCGAAGGAAATTGGAGTTAGAAAAGTTTTGGGATCTTTGCGAGGGAACTTGATTCAGCAGTTCATCGTGGAGTCTGTTATGATGGCAGGATTGGCTTTTGTAATTGGGTTGATCCTTAGTTTTATTGCTTTACCTTACTTTAATAACTTGGCTGTTAAGCAGCTTTATTTGCCTTTTGGTAATGTTGTATTTTGGATAGTATCGATTGTGGGAATATTGTTAATTGGCTTATTAGCAGGTAGTTATCCTGCATTTTATTTGTCTGGTTTTAAACCAATCAAAACCTTAAAGAGTAAATTTTTAGATACTGGTGGCAATCTTAACTTGCGTAATAGTTTGGTTGTTTTTCAATTTCTCATTGCAGTACTATTGATTATTAGCACTTTGGTTATCAATCAGCAAATTCATTTTATTCAAAACAAAAAAATAGGTTTTGAAAGAGATCAAGTGTTGGTTTTGGGAGATGCTGAAACACTTGGTGATCGAGCTTTTACCCTAAAAAAGGAATTACTTCAACATACTCAAATTTCACAAGTATCTGTTTCAGGTTATCTTCCTGTACCCTCTTATCGTAGTAATTCCCCACTCTGTACATCACAAGAAATTCGAGAAAATAATTGTGTTTCCATTCAAATGTGGAATGTGGATGAAGCTTATATTCCAACCTTTGGAATGGAAATAGTCGCTGGAAGAAATTTCTCTCCTGACATGTTAACTGATTCGAATGCTGTAGTCATTAATGAAACGGCAGCTAAATTATTTGGCTTTAAAGAACCAATTGGGAAGACAGTTTATGGAGGATTAGACTTCGAACCTCAAAGTGGCGAACCAATGAAACCTCGTAAGATAATAGGTGTAGTTAAAGATTTTCATTTCGAAAGTTTACGACAAAATATTGGTGCATTAAGTATGTGGCTAGATCCTTATTCTGGTAATATTTCTTTAAAAGTTAAGACCTCCGAAATCGGATCTTTAATTGCTGATGTCGAACGGACTTGGAAAAAAATAGCACCCGAATTACCTTTTAGTTATCGATTTTTAGATGAGTCATTTAACGATCTGTATAGTACAGAAACACGAATCAGTAATTTATTTAGCATCTTTTCAGGCTTAAGTATTTTTATTGCTTGTTTGGGATTATTCGGTTTGGCGGCCTTTACGACGGAACGACGATTTAAAGAAATTGCGATTCGAAAAACGTTAGGAGCTACCACTACAAATTTAGTGCGGTTGCTATCAAAAGACTTTTTAAAGTTAGTATTTCTATCCTTATTTATATCTATTCCAATTGCTTGGTATTTAATGAATGAATGGTTGGCTGATTTCGCTTATCGAATAGATTTCCAATGGTCAAAAGTTTTGTTGGCTGGAATCATTGCAATATTCATAGCTTTTGCAACAGTAAGTTTACATACCGTAAAAGCAGCGAGATTGAACCCTGCTAAAAACCTAAAAGAATAAATACGATTATGGATTAAGAGTTATGGATTCAAGATTATTCGAAATCCATAATTTTTAATCTTGAATCCTTAATCATAATCATTATGCTAAAAAATAATTTAAAAATCGCTTGGAGGCAACTAAAGAAAAATCGTTTAGTTTCCACTATCAATATCCTTGGATTAGGATTAGGTTTAACTGTTGGAATTTTTATTCTTTTATATATCCAACATGAGAATAGCTATGATCAATGGATACCTGAGAAAGAAAATATTTATAGAGTATATCGACCTTATGCGGGTGGTGCTAAGGGAAACTTATCCACTCCTAGTCCTGTTGCGAGGGCATTGAGGGAAGAGGTTCCAGGAGTTGTTTCTGCGGCACGACTAAGAGGATATTTTGATATGATGATTGAATGGAAAAAACAACATTTTTCTATTCAAAAAACGGCGAGCGTAGATACTACATTTTTTCAAACCATGCCTTTAGAATTTCAACATGGAGATCGACGTTCTACTTTTAATCAATTTAATGTAGTCGTTCTAAGTTATATAACTGCACAACGGATTTTTGGAAATATAAATCCTGTAGGAGAAAATATTTTATTAGAAAACTCCCATCCATTAAAAATTGTAGGAGTGTTGCCTCCAACAAAAGGACCATCACATTTAGACATTGATTTATTTATTATCGAGAATATGGAAGAAGGATATTGGACTGGCGGAGGAGGACATACCTATGTGCGTTTGACACCTTCCATAAAAACCAATACCGTAGAAAGTTCGCTTTTTGAAATTGCAAAAAGAGGTGTCATTAAAGAATATGAAGAAGATGGCGATGACATAGCAGGAGTGAATTTTCCACAATGGAAACTTCAACCTATTACAGATATTCATCTCAATTCTAGCCATCTCGGCGAAAGAGGATTGGATAGAGGTAATCTTTGGCAGATTACTTTGATGAGTTTGATTGGTCTATTGGTTTTGATTTTGGCGGCCATTAATTATATCAATTTGGCTACCGCTCAAATGAGTACTCGATCAAAAGAAGTAGGAATCAGAAATATTACTGGAGCAACACGGCAGCAGTTGGTATTTCAATTTTTATCAGAAGCATTTGTAGTTACTTTTTTTGCTCTATTTGTTGCGATTATTTTTTCAAATTTTTTCTTGCCACTTTTTAATGAGATAGTGAGTCGTCCGATTCCATTTAGAAATTTATGGACAGGGTGGACGCCATTTTTAGCATTAGGGGTAGCAGGGTTTACAGGGGTGATTACTGGAATCTTTCCAGCATTCTATTTGTCTAAAGTTGAGCCTTCGGAAAGTTTGAAAAAACAAGTTTTTAGAGATAAAAAAACAGGTGTGTATCGAAATGCATTGATTGTTTCTCAATTTGCTTTGTCGATTGGATTGGTGTTATTTGTTACTTTGGTTTGGCAACAAGTGAATTTTATGATGGATAAAGATTTGGGATTTAACAAAGATCAAATTGCAGTTTTCCGAATCAACCAAGACAAAACTGTTAATGCATTTCCTGCTCAAAAAAATCGCTTACAGCAAATACCTGGTGTAGCGGGAGTTACTCAAACCTCTCGACATCCTGGAAGTTTTATTCCAACTTACACTATGAATATTGAAGGTTCTTCTGAAAAGAAATCAAACATTCATCTTCTTTTTGGCGATGTGGATTGGAATTCAATTTTTCAAATTCCCATAAAAGAAGGACGTTTCTTTTCTAACAATATGCCTACGGATACTTCTTTCGCATTTGTTGTGAATGAAACTTTTGTCAAACAATTTAATTTAGAAAATCCAATTGGGCATCAAATGAAATTGGCTGATGATAAAAACTATAGCACCATTATCGGAGTTGTAGAAGATTTTCATTATCAAGGTTTGGAATCTAAAATTGCACCTGTTGCAATTTGTGCACGACAAAATGAAGCATGGATGGGAGCAGTAGCTGTTCGATTTGAAGCAAAAGATATTAGTAATTCACTTGCAGCCGTTTCGGATGTTTGGCAAAATTTAGAACCGGTGTTTCCAGTAACCTATAGTTTTTTAGATGAAGAGTTTGCGAAGCAATATACGTCTTATCAGCATTTTGGAAAAAGCATCACCTATGCTACGGTTATATGTTTTTTCTTGGCATTGATTGGCTTGTTTGGTTTGACTGTTTTTATCATTCAAAAAAGAACAAAGGAAATTGGGATTCGGAAAGTATTAGGAGCTTCCGCAGCGAGTATTGTAAGTTTGTTGAGTAAAGATTTTTTAAAGTTAGTAGTGATCGCATTTTTAATTGCGGCGCCATTGGCTTGGTATTTTGTCAATGGTTGGCTAGAAAATTTTGCTTATCGATTAGATATTCAATGGTGGGTATTTTTATTGGTAGGAACTTTAGCTGTCGGGATTGCATTTTTGACGGTAGGTTTTCAATCGTTGAAAGCGGCTTTGACTAATCCTGTGGATAGTATTGGAGTGGAATAGATTGATTCAAGATTATGGATTATGGATTTCGAAAAAAAATTTGAATCCATAATCCATAATCTTGAATCAATAATTTTTATTCATTTGTTTCTGATTCCTCAAATTCAATAAACTCAACTTCATCTTCCCCTCCTTCTTCTTCCTCATATTCAGGAATCACATCTTTCCAATCCGTAGGTTCTTCAATCGAAACGATGTCTCCAAATTGTTTTCGAAGTTCTTTTTGGATTCGACGTTTTCGAGTATCACTTAATTCAAAAGAACGTTTTACTCGTTTTTTATCAGACTCATAAGTGAAAGTTTCCATTGGTCCATAGATGCGATAATACAAATTAAACCAACCTTTCTTTTTAGCTTTTTGAGGTTTATACTTTGAATTATGTCTTTTGAATTTATTCCAAACCACTTGCCCCGCATTCACTTTGACATTGTAATCAATTTTGTTTTCAAAAGTATGTGTTCCACTCACCGTCATGTTCATGGCATTACTTTGAATAAACATAGCAGGCATATATAATTTACTTTTTTTCACTTCCATATAATTATGAAGGTTCGTAAATTTTATACGTTGCAAATCTTTTAACTTGATGTAATCAGAAAAATCATATAACATTTTTAATCCAACCAATTCTCCATTTGTCCAACCGATGTCGCCAAGGATATGTAATTTGTTTGTTAGAAAAGTAGCATCTTTATCCCAAAAAGCTTCAATGAAAAATTTTGCATCTAGTTTTCCTTTGAGATTTTTTGAAACTAAAACCTCTTGTCCAAAATTCTCAGACTGTCTAAAAAACTCTTTGATATTGATTCTTTCACAAGTAAGTTTAGCTTCGAGTCGAGGACGATCTTCAAAAAAAGTTGTTCCATCTACTAGCATTCTACCTTCCATCATTTGAACTTTTCCTTTGACCGCCATCTCACTATTTTCAAATTCTAGTGTTCCTCTAAAATCCTTCCCTTCAATTTTTTCATAATTAAAATCATCAATCTTTGCTTCAAATTTTCCATTTAAAAAATTAGTGATACGCTCTCGTTCTTGTGTTTTAGCAACTTTTAATGAGTCAAAAGTAGCGGCACTCACATCTCCTTCTTCCACAGGTATTGCCGTGATTTTTAATAAATTATCAAAATCAATTTTAGTAGCATCCAAAGCAGCATTAAATTTCAACTCTGCATGTTTACTATTCAAAGAATCCGCAAAAAGTACAGGAAGTAAATTTAAAAATGTTCCATGCAAAACGATCTCTGTTCCAGGACTTTCCATCACCAGATCTGCCACTTTTAAACTATTGTCTTGAAATCGAAGTAAACCTTTGTCGAGTACTATTTTTTGCTTATTGATAGTCAATGATGCATCATCAAATTCTATATCGCCTGAAGTATCGACACGACCAATTCCATAAGGGCTGATGATATCTTTGTAACGACCTTTGAGCCGAATTCTCTTTAGTTCTACTTCGCCATCACCATCTGTAATAGTGGGATAATCCAGCATTTTGTAAACAGATTCCATAGGAAGCACTCCGTCCACATTGAAATCAATCAAAGGATTATCTAAGTTCGAAACACGAAGATGACCTTCCAATAACTCTTGATTAAAGTATCCTTTAAAATCAGTAATTTCAAAAGAAGAATTTTTATTCGTCCGTTGTTTTCCATTTGTGAAATTGGCGGTGAAAGAAACATCTTTTATAGAGGTTCCAAGTTTTTCACTACTCACTTTTCCATCTTTTAATCCGAACTTCACATTGATTGCAGGAGTATTTCTTTTGGTTTGAGTTCCCTTGATAGTACTATCAAAAAAGAAAGTCCCTTTACTATCGATATCTCCAAGGTATTCTTTTTGCTCAGGTGGTAACAATGCAATTACGGAAGCAATACTTCCTTCATCACTAGTCACTTTTAAATCATAATTCATTCCTCCTTTGACCTCTTCTATTTTTCCATCTACATTAAAAACGTTGGAAGAAACACCTACGGTAACATCATCGAAAAGATATTTTCCATTAGTAAAATCAACATCTAATTTTGCATCATAAATGATGTGTTCATCCACTAAGAATTTTTCTTTATCAGATTCAAAAAAGTGAAATTGAATATCTGCAAAACTCATTAATGAAAATTGCTCGCTTGAAAACTCTCCAGAAGCAACAGCTTTGTCCACATGGAATTTAGTATAATATTTGGCGCGTTGATCTACATAAATAACTTCCACTCTATTCAGTCGAGCCTCATCCAATGAAAGCCCAAACTCACTTTCTGTTTCGTCCGTTTCAACTTTAGGAGAACTTTTTATGATTTCATAATTGACTCGTCCTTTTTTATCTGTTTTGATATATAAAGAACCATCTTCAATTACCACAGAATGAACTTTGATATTTGACCCAAATAAACTAAATAATCCAAATCGGAAAGATAAATTTTCGGCATCTAATAATGTACCGTTGAGTGCATCATCGACTTGTACATTATGAAGATTGGCAGAAGCATCAGGGAATCCTGAAAGCAATGATAAATTGAATTCTTCTACTCTTAATTCGGTTTCGAGTTGTTTGTTAATTTCTTTGACCAATCTTTCGCTGATTTGATCTTCGAAAAAGGCAGCAATAATTATTAAAGAGAGAAAAAGCACTCCAATAAATAGACCTGTCCAAACCAATGTTTTTTTCACATATTTATTCATCGAGGGGTAACTAGGTTTAGTTGTAATTAATTAAAAATAGAAAAGGAGAGTACAACAGTTTATTCTGTTTTGTCCAAAAATACATTAAATATAAAGTTAATGCAATTTTAGATATTTTTAAACGAAAAGCAGAGCTACTTTATTTTTAAGTAATCGGACATAAAAAACTCCCGATAGATTAAACCTATCGGGAGCTTAATTTAGAAAAGAATTTGAAATCCTATCGCTTTGCTGTCATATCATATTTCAATCCTTTATATTTTTTTAACACCGCTTTTACGGAACCAACACTTACAGGTGATTCGATCAAAAGAGGAATTCGATTTTTATCATCAGAAACATAAACCATCATCTCCTCGCCTTCTTTAAACACTCTTCCTGATACTACTTGTGGACTAAATTTTATTGTGTCAAATCGACCTTTTCTTTTGATCTTTTTTCGAGTTTGCTTGCCTTTGTATTTTACATTTAAGGGCCAGACTTCTTTGTCCATAAAAATTTTCACAGGGAACTCTTCCCCTTCAGAGTAGTTATCAAAATCAATATTTCTAGCATAATAAATTACCGAAAGCATATCATGCATACAGCCATCTAAGTTATATTCTTTTTCTGTAGCAACCTCTCTTGTTTTACCTCTTAAACTTTTTGCTTTCTTATTTTCTTGATCGAAAGTTACTTCGTCATATAATTTATATTTGCCTTCACTTACATCTCGAACTGAGGTCGTTGGGAGTAAAGAATTTTTATCAATATACGTATCATAATAGTCTCGAACTTTAAAAAACCACTCATAGGATTTATAAGTCCTACCTGCTACAGCAATATGATATTGGCCTCCCATATCATTTACTTTGAAGGTGACTTCACCTGCTGCAAGCCAAACAAAATTCCAATTATAATATAATTTATAAGTGATCTCTTCCCCGCCTTGGAAAGTTTTGTTTTCCATAAAACAAGGTTCTACAGTTGATTGGGGCGTTTCAACTGTCGGAGTTGGATTTACAGGAGTTGTTTTTGGGATAGGATTGGTAAATCCCATCATGCTGATAATCAGCAAACTATACATTATTCTTTTTATCATTATTTTTTTCATAACCTAAAGATTGAATTACATTTATTTTAATGATAAAGACCGTACCAATTAACGCTGGAATAATTAAATTTAGTATCCATAATGAAAATGTACTGGCCAATATCCCTATTTCATTTTCGCTAAAAAATCCCCAGATTTCAAGGGCTATCTGACCTCTTGCAAATAAATCCCAAATGGGAGGAAGAGGAATACTAGTTTGTAATAAAAAAATGGTGGCAATTCCAGCAAGGCCTTCAATGATTGGGACTTTGATTTCAAAGAATTGTAACATAAAAAAATACTGAAGGGTATAGGTCAAGTATCTTAAAAAAGAATACAATAAGGCCATAGATAAAATAGAAGGCGAATAATTTTTTAAAACTTTAACGTGTTTGACAAAGCGTTTGAGCTTGTGTGCGTAGGGAAATCTTTTGACAATAGGAATCACTAAATCAATATTGTAAAAACAGAAGAGCATTAAAAATGTAAATATAATACCAATAAAAAATATACTTAACCAAATCCATTGATCGAGATTGACGAAGAAATAAATAAAAAATAATAAACCAATAATACCACAACTCAACAACACTAACAATTGGCTAAAACTTCCTACCAAGGTTGCAATGACTCCTTTCCAATTATTTTCAGGTTTTACTAATAAAATTCTTCCTCCATATTCTCCGATTCTATTGGGGGTAAAAAGTGAAAAAGTAATTCCAACCAAGATGGCTTGATAGCATTTCCAAAATGAAAGAGACTCAAAATTTTTGATAAGGACTTGCCATTTCCAAGTTTCGAAAGCCCAGTTGAGAGGAATAAAAAGAATGGTTAAAATGAGCCAATGAATATTATCAAAAGTGAGATTTTGAAGAAAAGATTTCCAAATTTCATCAGAGTTTTCTTTGGAAAAAACTTGCTGGTAAATCACATAGGAGAGCAAAAAAATCACGACGATTTTAATTACACTATTGATGTAGTTTTTGTGATTTTTTTTTTTCAAAAGATGAAATTTGATAGTTATTCAGTTGATGCTAAGTTCTTTTTTGTTTTACGGAATAACAGTCGCATCAGTTTCACGAGCATAAAACTCAGAACTAGATTGTGCAACGAAATTAGATTCTTCTTTTTTTGAAAACTTCTTTCTTACGATTTCAATTTTTACATTTCCTAAATCCAAATCTTTTACATTTTCTGCTGGAATAGTGATTTGAGAAGTTGTTGTTTTGCCTTTTAATTCAAAAAGAATTGGTTTTTCTTTTTTTCCTTTTATCAAAAAAACAAGACTTTCGTTTTCGCCCAAAGCAGCACCTTTCCAACTAACAGTCATTCCTTTTGATTTACTAATTCCCTCAGGAATAGAAATTTCTTGAATAGGATTAATATTGATATTATAATTCATTTTTCCTTTTGAAGGTTCTGTGAATCGAAACTTGAAATTATCAGAAAATTCCCCACCCATTTCATAACCATATCGAATTCCTAAATTTTGAATATTTCGTTCCTTCATGTTTGCATTATGGAAAAATACACCATTTTGAATTTTTAAAGAAGTAGCTTCTTTTTGATTTTTTCCATGATCGAAAATAGCTGTGGCTTTGATTTGCTTTTCGGCCTCCATATATCGTACATAAAAAGTTGCGAAAGTGGTGGGTTGGTCAGATTTCTTATTTGTGTTGGGTTCAGTTTGACATGAAAAGATGGATAGGAAAACAAATAAGACTAAAGTGATATTTTTTATTTTCATAAAAAAGATGAGGATAGTAAATTAATAAATAGACTTTAAAACGATCAAAGATAATTTTTACCCCAACAAAAAATCAAAGTATTTAACGCTTTTATTTCAACCTCGAACATTTTTCATTTAAAAAGGTTCTTGCTACCTTTGGCGGTGATTTTTACAAAGCGAGAATCTAATGAGAAAAGTACTAGTTACGGATGGTGTGCATCCACTATTGATCGAGGGTTTAGAGAATTTGGGGTATCATTGTGATTATCACCCTAAAATTAGTTTAGAGCGAGTAAGAGGAATGGTTCCAGATTATGAAGGAATGATTATCAATAGTAAGATTTTAGTGGATAAATCAATGATTGATTCTGCTCCGAATCTAAAATTTGTAGGAAGATTAGGTTCAGGAATGGAAATTATTGATTTGGAATATGCGGCGAAAAATGGAATTGCCATCCACGGAGCACCAGAAGGTAATCGAAATGCAGTAGCAGAACATGCTTTAGGAATGCTGCTAGCATTGGCGAATAATTTTCTCCGAGCAGATCGAGAGGTGAGAAATAAAGACTGGCAAAGAGAAAAAAATCGCGGATTTGAGATAATGGGAAAAACAATAGGCATTATTGGCTTTGGGCATACTGGAAGCCGATTTGCTAAAAAATTGCAAGGTATGGAGATGAATATACTTGCCTATGACAAATACAAAGAAGATTATACCAGCAATTTTTCATATGTAGAAACAACCAACTTAAAATCAATCCAATCTAATGCAGACATTATCAGTTTGCATTTACCGTACACACCTGAAACCTATCATTTGGTTGATTCTGATTTTTTTGAGAAATGTAAAGAAGGAGTAATTATTATTAATACATCGAGAGGAAGTATTGTAAAAACTGATGATTTGATCGATGCATTAAATAGTGGGCAAGTAGGAGGCGCTTGTTTAGATGTTTTTGAAAATGAAAAAACAACTACTTTTTCAACTCAAGAAGATGAGATGTTTCGACAACTTTATCAATTTGAAAATGTGATTTTAACTCCTCATGTGGCAGGCTGGACGGTTCAATCCAAACAAAGATTAGCAGAAGTACTTTTAAGAAAAATTACAAAGGGTTTAAAAGAGAAACCTGACTTATAAAACAACTCTGGTAAGGTGTATTAAATAAAAGTTGATAGTTTAGATTAAGAGCCAGAAAAAGCACCAAATACCCACGATTTTAAGGAAAAACAGACATTAGCACGAATATAATTATACAAGGACGTATGGAGAAAAAATATATTTTGAAAAAAATATATTTAAAAACTACCGCTTCGCTTTCTACTAGAAAGCTGACTATTACTAAAATCTTTATGTCAGACCGTTGACATGAGATTTCTATTTTTTTTACAAATGAGCTGTAATTTATTAACATTGTGGGCTAATAAGAAATGAAAATTCCTTATTTCCTTTCATTAATTCACGAAAGCCAATTTTTTCGACAATAACAATTTAAAAAGAATTACTTATGGTACGAAATTTTTTACTTACACTTTCTTTGCTATTTGTGGCTTCTATCACCTTTGCACAGACGACGCTTACTGGTAAAATTACCGATGCAGAATCTGGAGAAGAGCTGATTGGAGCAAACATTGTGATAAAGAAAAACGGTAATTTTATTCAAGGTGAAACTACCGATATTGATGGTAACTTTAGTGTTAGAGTAGATCCAGGTACTTACGATGTAGAAGTATCTTATACAGGTTACCCTTCTCAATTAATAGAAGGCGTTTTAGCATCTGCAGGGGTAGCAACAAAAGTAGATGTTCAAATGACAGTCGGATCAGGACAAGTTATCGATGAAATTGTAGTTACTGGGTATAAAGTTCCCTTAATCAAACAAGACGAAACAGAAACTGGTCAAACAGTTACTAGTGAACAAATTAGAAACTTACCTACTCGAAGTATCAATGCAGTAGCAGCAGCTACAGCAGGTACTAGTTCTTCTGATGAAGGTGGTGCGATTAGTATAAAAGGATCTCGTTCTAATGCGACGGATTATTATATTGATGGTATTCGAGTAAGTGGAAACTTACTTCCTGAATCTGAAATTGAACAAATGCAGGTTATCACAGGAGGAGTAAGTGCTCGATATGGAGATGTAACTGGTGGTATTATTTCGATTACAACAAAAGGACCTTCTGCAAGATTTTCTGGAGGAGTAGAGGCTGAGACATCTCAATATTTAGATGCATTTGGTCATAGCCTTGTTGGGGCTGCAATTAGTGGACCTATCTTAAAAAGAAAAAATGAAGATGGCACTACTACTTCAATTTTAGGGTTTAGATTTTCAGGACGTTATACTCATCGAGAAGATAGTTCTCCTTCAGCAGTTGGAGTATATGTAGTAAAACCTGAAAAACGAGCTGAATTAGAAGCGAATCCTATTTTAGATCAATTTGGTACTCCAGCAGCACAATTTACAAATCCAGAAGATGTAGAATTATTAAAGACGCGTCCTAATAATTCATCTGAAGCAATCAATGGTACTTTAAAATTGGATGCAAGATTGAGTGATAATATTGATCTTTCTTTTACGGGTACCTACTCTAATCGAAAAAATCAATTTACACCTGGAGGATGGAGAACATTCAATACTTCCTCGGATAACCCAATAAGTGAAGGCAATACTTATAGAGGTATATTTAGATTTAGACATCGATTGGGAGGAAATTCTCGATCTGATGAAGAGTCTACGGGAAGCTCTGTAGTATCTAACTTTGAATACTCTATTCAAGGATCCTATGAGCATAATGATGGTTTAACTCAATCTTCAAGACATAGAGATAGATTATTCGATTATGGATATATTGCAAGAATAGATAGAGAAACTACTCCTCGTATTGATTTTGATCCAGGAACAGGAGGATTTGTACATGGAGGTTATTCTGAAGCTACAACTGGATATGAATTGAACAGAGAGATTAATCCTATTTTAGCAAATTATAATAATGGGATTACTGATTTCCAAACAGAGGATGATTTATTGACACAAAATGGAGCTACTTTCGGAACAGCTTCTCAAATATTTACTTTCCATAGTAATGTAGGTACTGTTTATAACAGTTATTCTAAATCTCAAGGAAGTATTATTACAGCAACGGTAGCAAGTTCATTTGACTTACACCCAGGAGGTACTGATAAAGGACGTCACTCTATTCAAGTTGGATTACTTTATGAGCAGAGAGAAAGTAGAGGATATTCAGTAGCACCAAGAGGTTTATGGTTATTAGCTGACTTTAATGATAACCGACACATTGTAGGTGTAGATACTAATATCGTTATTGGAACAGAAGAAAGAATGAATCCTTTTACAGGAACAATGGATACTATTGATATTTATCAATCATTACTTGCAGAAGATGAAGGGGCTACTTTTTACAGAGCAGTTAGAGATGTAACTGGAAATACACTTAATGAATTTGTAAATGTAGATGGTCTTTCACCAGATCAACTTTCTATAGATATGTTTTCTCCAATTGAGTTAACAGATCAGGGTTTAGTATCTTTCTTTGGATATGACCATGTAGGAAATAAAATTGGTTCTGATGTAACTTTCGACGACTTCTTTACAGCAACAGCACAAACTAAATATGGTAATACGATACGAACGTTCCCTGTTGCTCCTTTCCGACCAAATTACTCTGCAGCATATATTCAAGATAAATTTACATTTAAAGATATCATCTTTAGATTAGGGATTCGGGTAGATCGATATGATGCAAATACTAAAGTATTGAAAGACCCTCTTTCATTATATGATATCAAAGATGCAAATCAATTCTTTACGGATAATGCAGATCAAACTCGACCACTTAATATTGAAGATGATTTTAAAGTATACACTACAGGAGCGGATGATGCTACAGTAAAAGCTTTCCGTGATGGAGATCAATGGTATTTCGCAGATGGAACTGCTGCAAATGGTGGTAATGTAATCTTTGGTACAGCACCTAGATTTGTGCAATATTCAAATCCTTTAGCTGAAGATGGTAATTGGATTAAAACAAATACTTATGATCCAAATGATGGTTTTGAAGATTACAAACCGCAAATTAATATCATGCCTCGTTTGTCTTTTTCATTTCCGATTTCAGATGTTGCAAACTTCTTTGCTAACTATGATATTTTGGTACAACGACCACCTAGTAATAACTTAGCTACAGCGCTTAGTTACTTCTACTTTGGTGATGCAGGACGAACTCCAGAAGGAAATCCAAACTTGAAACCTGAAAAGACAATTAGTTATGAAGTTGGATTCCAACAAAAATTAACTAACTCTTCAGCGTTGAAACTATCTGCTTACTATCGAGAAATGCGTGATATGATTCAGGTAAGAGACTTCTTGTTTTTACCTACAGGATTAAACGTATCTCAATATATCGGATTTGATAATTTGGATTTTGGTACTGTTAAAGGATTTACACTTCAATATGATTTAAGAAGAACTAAGAATGTAACTTTATTAGCAGCATATACTTTACAGTTTGCGGATGGTACAGGATCTAACTCTAACTCTTCTAGAAACTTAGGAAGTAGAGGTAATATTAGAAACCTTTTCCCACTATCATTTGATGAGAGACACCGATTCAATATCAATATAGATTATAGATATGATTCAGGTAGAAGATACAATGGACCAGTTTTATTTGGAAAAGATATTCTTGCTAATGCAGGAGCTAACCTTCAAATAGTTGCAGTATCAGGACGACCATATACAGCTACTCAAGTACCTTCTCAATTTGGAGGTAATGGTACAGTAGGTTCATTGAATGGTGCAAGGTTACCTTGGAACTTTACATTAAACCTTAGAGTAGATAAAACTTTCAGATTATTTACTCCTCAAGATCAAGACAAATCTGCAGTTGATTTAAATGTCTATGTACGGGTATCAAATCTTTTGGATAGAAGAAATCTATTAGGTGTATACTCTGCATCAGGTTCTGCTGAAGATGATGGATATTTAACTTCTCCAATTGGACAATCTGTATTGGAAGGTGTAAGAGCGGATGGGATAGAACAATATTATGTTCCTTCTTATTCATGGGCATTATTAGCTCCAGGTTTTTATACTTTACCAAGAAGAATCTACTTGGGAGCAAGTATCCAATTTTAAATAATCATTAAAGAATTTTTATAAATGATAAAAAATATAGTCATGCGTAATTTTAAATATTTATTTTCGATGGCTCTGTTGTTTGGAATGCTTAATATGGGGTCGGCTCATATTAATCCTGATTTGCATGGAAAAAATGCGGCGGCTAAGCAGAACAACACAGCAACATTAAGAATGGATTGTGCTCAAGGAACATCTAGAGCCTTGCAATCTATTAATAATGTAAGAGCTTTGTTATTGAATGGTGGTGATATATGGTGGGATTTAACAGATGCTCAATATATTGTACCAAAAGTAGAACCAGGTGTACCAGAGGTATCGTCTATTTTTGCTGGTGCAGTATGGGTTGGAGGTTTTACAGGGATCGACTCTGCTAATCCTAACCTTAAAATGGCTGCTCAAACTTATCGAAGAGGAACAGAAAATGATTTCTGGCCTGGACCACTTAATGATAAAGGAACTGTTGTAGCAGATACATGTGCTCAATGGAATAAACACTTTAAAGTATTAGGTGAAAATATCCGTAAGCATATTCAACTTTGGGAAAAAGCTAAAGCGGAAGGACGTACAGAGTTAGAAGAAGATGAAATCTCATTGGATATTAGAGGATGGCCAGCAAAGGGAAACAAGTTTTTCTTTGATGTACATGAATTTGACATGCCTACTGATGAAGAGCACTCTCAAGGGTTTGCTTTCTTTTTTGACAATGATGATCCAGATGATAATATTCCTAATGAAATCGATGTGTATGAACCGCATTTAGGAGACTTTCCAAGAATAGATATTACAGGTTGTGAAGTAGAAAGTATCAAAGATGCACAGTATGCAGATGAAATGATTTTTTGGGTATACAATGATAATGGTGGAAACCACACTCAATCTCAAGGAGAGGCAATTCAAATGGAGATTCAAGTTCAATCTTTTGCTTGGGCAACTAATGACGAGATTAACGATATGACTTTCCAAAGATATAAGTTAATCAATCGAGCACAGAGTCGAATTGACAGTACGTTTTTTGCGATGTGGGTAGATCCAGATTTAGGATGTTTTACAGATGATTATATTGGATGTGATACTTCTAGAAGTTTAGCATATGTATATAATGAAGATGCATTAGATGGTACTACAGGATGTGATTGTACAGGTGTACCTACCTATTGTGATAGAATTCCATTACTTGGAGTGGATTATTTCCGTGGACCATTAGGACCAAAAGTATTTAATGCTAACGGAGAATTGGTGAATCCAACTGGAACAGATGTAGATACTATTGTAGAGTTACCAATGACATCATTTACTTATACTAATAATGCAAGTGTAGGGAATCCTCCTCCAGGAACAGTTGATCCTCAATTACCTGCAGAGTTTTATAACCTAATTTCAGGTTCATGGACTGATGGAACTCCATTGACATTTGGTGGTGATGGATATAACTCAGGTGGTGAACAAATCCAATTTGCATTCCCTGATATGCCAGATGATATAAATGGTTGGACGATGTGTACTGCTAATTTACCTTTTGGTGATCGTCGTACATTACAAGCTTCAGGCCCTTTAGCTTTGACATCTCAAGCAGTTAATGAGTTAATTGTAGGAGTTGTATGGGTACCAGACGTGGCTCATGATTGTCCAAATATTTCTCCGTTATTAGCTGCTGATGATATTGCACAAGCATTGTTTGACAACTGTTTTGAAATTACAGATGGCCCAGATGCACCAGATGTTGATTTTGTAGAGTTGGATCAAGAAATTGTAATGATACTTACAAATGGTGATTCTTTTGCTACTAATAATGCAAAAGAAAAATATGAAGGACTTGATTTACAAGCGCCACCTATTTTACCTGATTCAGTTAAAATGTATAAGTTTGAAGGATATAGAATTTATCAATTAATTGAGCCTAATGTAAGTCCATCTGACTTTGATGATCCTGAAAAGGCACGTTTAGTTCGATCAATTGATATTAATAATGGAATTTCTAGACTATATAACTGGGCTCCAGAATTTAATCCAAGTGATCCTACTAATCCTCTTTGGGTACCAACATTGCAAAATGAAGGTGTTCAAGATGCAGGTATCTCTCATACTTTTAGCTTTACAACAGATCAGTTTTCTGATGGAGATAACTCCTTGATTAATCACAAGAAATACTACTACTCAGTTGTAGCATATGCTTATAATAATTATGCACAATTTGACAATGTTACTGGAACTGGACAAAGAAGACCATATCTAGAAGGTCGTAGAAATATTGGAGATGGTGTAACCTCATCATATACTGTAATTCCTCGTCCGATTGTTTATAAAAAATTGAACTCTGGATACGGCGATGGTCCAATTGTTACTAGAATTGATGGAGTAGGAGTTGGTGAAAATAATGTATCAATTTCTGAAGAAACCGAAGCAGAGATTTTAGCAGGAGAAAATGATGGACGAATTACTTATAAGCCAGGTCGATCACCAATTGAGATTAATATCTACAATCCTTTAGAAGTAGTTAATGGTGAATTCCAATTGACATTTTCTGATTTAAATGGAAATAATGATGGAAATGATGAGCTTGATACAGAGCTGTATTGGCAGTTAACAAACATTTCAGATCCTTCTGCACCAATTTACTCAGAACAAACGATCGAAAGATTAAATGAGCAAATATTAGCAGAATATGGTTTCTCAATTAAAGTTGGGCAAACTAATGAATCAGGAGATGTTACAGATCCTACAAATGGTTTGATTTCTTATAACGAAAGTTATGCGACGAATGATAACTGGTTCTCATATATTCCAGATGATGCTGCTCCTATTTATAATTACTTGAGAACATCAGATTCTGAACCTGAATTCCTTTTAGATCCAGAAAGAGCATATAGTAATTTTGGAGCCTTTGTTCCATACTCTTTAACTTCTTATGATACACCAAATCAACTTCCTGATTTTTGGTTCTCACCTGCATTAAGAAACCCTGCACTTTCAGGAGTAGTAAGGTTGAAGAATGGGTTAGATAACTTAAATAATGTTGATATTGTATTTACAAGTGATAAATCAAAATGGAGTAGATGTATCGTAGTAGAGACTGCAATACCTGAATATTATAATTCACCAACACCTTCTGGTAATATTTATGATACTCAAGATGGTTCTGTGAATTTACGATTACGTAAAGGAAATTCAGTAAATGAAAATGGAGAAAATGATGGAACAGGAACAGGAATGGGATATTTCCCTGGATATGCTATCGATCAAGAAACAGGAGAAAGATTAAATATTTTCTTTGGAGAAAATTCTACTTATCACCCAGGTGGAGATTTTGCTGAAGAATATGAAGCGAATGGTCGTGATATGATTTGGAACCCTACAGATGAAATAGCATTCAATACTCCAGGTACTTTTACCTTCCCGTATAATCGTATTTTAGGAGGCCAGCATTACATTTATGTAACAAGAGAGAAGTATGATGAGTGTGCTACCATGAGAGATAGATTACAAGAAGGAGCAGGAGTAAGTACTCAGCGGAAAGCATATGAGCAGATTACATGGGCTTCTATGTGTTTGTTAAATGATGGAGCAAGGTTATTACCATTGAGTGAAGGACTTATCCCTACTGACTTAAGAATTGAGCTTCGAGTTGATAATCCATATCAAGTAGTGGAAGGAACTAATGAATTTAATGGATATCCTACTTACCAATTCAAATTAGAAAATGTTGCAGCAGAAGATCTTGGATTAGAGCCTGAAGTGGAAACGGCATTAGATAATATTAATGTAGTTCCAAATCCATATTATGGATATTCTGCTTATGAAATTTCTCAATTTTCAAATACCATTAAGATTACAAATCTTCCAGCTAAATGTAATGTTACAATCTATTCATTAGATGGTAAATTCATTCGACAGTATAAGCGAGATGAAGTGGGAGTTTCTCCTGGATTTGATCGACCAAGTGCAGGTATCCGAACAACTCAAGTTTCGCCAGCATTAGAGTGGGATTTGAAAAATAATAAAGGAATTCCAATAGCAAGTGGAGTGTACTTAATTCACGTTGATGCAGAAGGATTAGGAGAGCGAGTGATTAAGTGGTTTGGTGTTGCTAGGAAATTTGATCCATCTGGATTGTAGAATTTTATAACAAGGAACGTTGGTTGTATTCAATCAACCTTCCTTGTTTTTATTAAAAATGTTTTGGATAAAACATGTTGTTACAAAACAGCAATTTTTATCCATAAAAAGAATAGATTTTAATTATGAATAAATTTATTTACATCGTTTTATCAGTTTTTTTATCATTGGTTGTAGTTAATACAGCTTTTGCTGGAAATCCTGACCGCCAAGGAGAAGCAGGTGCTTATGAGCTATTAATGAATCCATGGGCTCGTTCAGCAGGACTTCACTCTATGTCTACTTCATTTGTTAGTGGTGTAGAAGCAATGCGTTTGAATATTGCTGGACTTTCAAGAGCGAAAGGAACAGAAGTAGTTATCAGCCATGCTAGATATTTAGAAGGAACTGATATAAAAATGAACGCATTTGGATTAGCTCAAAAAGTAGGACAAAATGGAACATTTGGCTTAAGCTTAATGGCACTTGACTTTGGAGATATTCCAGTTACAACTACGGCATCTCCAGAAGGAACAGGGAGTACTTTTTCTCCTAATTTTTTCAACTTAGGTTTAGGATATAGTCATGTATTTGAAAATAAAATTTCTGTAGGAATTTTATTTCGAGCTATTTCTGAGTCTACATCAGATTTAAATGCATTTGGATTTGCATTAGATGCAGGGGTACAATATGTATCAGGTCCTCAGGATAATTTTAAATTAGGATTATCATTGAGAAATATTGGTTCTCGAATGAGTTTTGGAGGACAAGGTCTTTCTCAACAATTGAGTGCACCAGATGATAATAGCAATAGCTACCTATTAACATATAATTCAAGATCTGCGTCATTTGAATTACCATCAGTTTTGAACATTGGGATTTCTTATGATATTATTATAGGAGGAGCTAAAGAAGGAGCAGTAGAGGGAGATGATGAAGCAATGAATAGTCGAGTGACTATTTTATCTAACTTTACCTCAAATTCATTTTCAAGAGATCAAATTGGAGCGGGAGTTGAATTTGCATTCAAAGAAAGATTTATGTTACGGGCAGGATACAAATATGATTTGGGACAAGAAAATGTACCTGAAGAGAAAAATGTATATACAGGGATTTCTGCTGGGGCGACAATGCAAGTACCTGTAAAAAAAGGTTCTGAAACTTCCTTTGGAATAGATTACGCATACCGTACTTCTAATCCTTGGGGAGGGACACATAATATTTCTTTACGCTTTGGTTTTTAATCCAAATTAGTATTTCTTTTTTTTTTCCTTAAAAATTAGTAATTTTAGGGAAAGTTCAAGACAAGAACGTTTCTACATCACCGTAGAAGCGTTCTTGTTTTTTATTTATCGGCTGCTAAGGAACTAAAAACTATTAAGTGATTGTTGACTTTTCTCACCCATCTCTCCTTGGCATAAAATTAATTTTTAAAATCAAAACTAGTATTATGAAATATAATTATCTGACACAAGAAGGATATGATAGACTAGAAGCAGAACTGGAACAATTAAAAACTGTAGAACGACAAAAAGCAGCTGCAGCTATTGCAGAAGCAAGAGAGAAAGGAGATTTATCTGAAAATGCAGAATATGATGCAGCCAAAGATGCTCAAGGGTTATTAGAGTTGAAAATAAATACATTAGATAAAGCATTTGCTAATGCAAGAGTATTAGATACTAGCAAATTAGATACTTCTAAAGTAATTGTTTTGTCTAAGGTAAGAATGAAAAACCTTAAAGTAAATAAAGAAATCACTTATCAATTAGTATCCCAGACAGAAGCGAACCTTAAACTTAAAAAGATTTCAGTTTCCTCTCCTATTGGGCAAGGCTTACTTGGTAAAGCAGTAGGAGAAATTGCAGAAGTGCATACGCCAGGAGGAATCATTAAGTTTGAAATTTTAGAAATATCATTTTAACCAATGGCAAGTATTTTTACTAAAATTATTCAAGGAGAAATTCCTTGCCACAAGATTGCGGAGTCAGATGATTACTTTGCTTTTCTAGATATCAATCCTTGGGAGGAAGGACATACTCTTGTCATTCCTAAAAAGGAAGTAGATTATATTTTTGATCTAGATAATGAGACTTATGAAGGATTGATGCGTTTTTCAAAACATGTTGCACATGCAATAGAAAAAGCAATTCCTTGTCAGCGTGTAGGAGTGCTTGTTGAAGGTCTAGAAGTGCCACATGCTCATGTTCATTTGATTCCTATTGTAAAACATCTGATTCCTAAAAAACGACCTAATATTCCTCATGAGCAGTTAGCTAAGATTGCTGAAAAAATTAGAACGGCATTTTAGATGCAAAAAATAAAACGGCGGTAAGGAGTTGATCTTTACCGCTATTTTTTTGGTAGAAGTATTTTTATCAATCTTTGCTTTCTTGCCTTTGCAATTAAAGCTTCCATTTTGTTTTTAAAAATGATAATATTTTATTTTTTTTCATTCGATGATTCTGTATTTAATATTTGCCTCACTTCTTCTACATCTTTTTTAAATTCTTCTGAGATAACTCCTGCTTTTTCAAAGGCATCAAGATCAGAAAGAAAAGCAAACTTGAAAATCCCGTAATTTGATTGATCAAAACGTTGATTTTTCCACCGTTTATATTCTTTAATTGCTTCATTCTTCTTTCCCTGTAACAATAAAGCGGGTGCGAGGTTAGAAATCAAATATTGATTCCTACTTTCTAGTTTCATTCCTTCACGAATAGCTGCCTCTGATACATCCGGTCTCTTAATAAAAAATCCAAACCATGCTTTATTAATTAGTTTTTGAACCAAAAAAGATTTAAGTTCTGGATTGTTTCCTATTTGTGTTCTTAAAGAATTACATAATTCAGAATATAGATGAAACAATTTTATAGTATCGGTTTCACTTTTAACATCATAAATTATCTGGCTAGTAGCAGGAGGTAAAATTTCTATTACATTTACTTCAATAAGCATATCAGAAACCCATTTAACGTTTGAGTTTAAAGTTGCATTATTAGGAGATAATTTAGCCAGTTCAGAATAAATTGAAGCACATTCGCTAAAATATTCTTTTGCCTTTTTGGTATCTTTAATCTTATCATGATATAGTACAGCCAAATTAGCAGAGACTATTCCTAGATTGTATTTATAAAAAATGTTATCATTATTCTTTGTAATCTCTAAGTATAATGTTTTTGACTGTTCTAAACTTTGCAAGGCATTTTCAATATCTGAGGTTTGGGTTTCGATCATACCTTGATATAAAAATCCGTTAGCTATCTTAAATTTGTATTCAATATTATCAGGGGTGTTTTCATAAAGTTCTGTTGAAAGTATTATGTATTGCTTGTAATTTTTTTTTGCATCTTCCCAAGCCTTATTATTATAATACAATGTCCCAAGCTCACCATAATTATCCGACAAAGAATTTTTGTATCTTACATTATCTGGATTATCCTTCATTAATTCTAATCCTAAGGCAATTCCTTTTTCTAAATTATATTTGGCTTGTGGTATATCCCCAATAGTTGAAAATATATTTCCCAACCTCTGAAAGGTAATAATTAAAATATCTAAAATATTAGAATTCTTTGGTTCAATTTTAAAAAGCCTTTCCATTATTATATTTGACTTTTTAAAATAGTTTATTGCAACTTCAAAGTTAGCTTGAGTCTTGTAAATATCACCTAAACGAATATTAATAATGGCCAAACTTTCGTTGAAAATTATATTATTTGGATTATCCGAACACAATTCTTTTATCAAGGTATATGCTTCAATATAATTAGTTTGTGCTTCATTTAAATCTCCAGTACCCAAATAAAATGTTCCAATTTTTTCGTAAGATTTACCCAAATCATTTTTGTAGTTTACATTTTTAGGATAACTTTCATAAAGTTCTTTTGTTAATTTGTTGAATTCTTTATAGAATTCTAAAGTCTTTTCTAAATTTCCTTTATAATTATATGCTTCTGCCAAATTATTAAAATAGCTTGCCAAAGAAGATTTAAAGTTTGTAATAGTTGGATGATCTTCACATAATTCTTTACCCAAAATATTTGCTTTCTCATAATAGATCAAGGTATTCTCCAAATCTCCTATCATATTACTAGCTAAACCTAATGAGGAATATGAATCAGCCAAATTGTGTTTAAAGTCAGCATTCCCAATATCAAGATCATATAATTCCTTTTCATGTTTATTGTATTTTTGAAAATATTTTAATGTGTTTTCTGCGTCCCCCATCATAAAATAGGTTTCTCCTAGATATTTGTATGAAACGGCAATACCATTTTTATATAAAATATTTTCTGGGTAATTTTCATATAATTCTTTTGACAATTGTAAGTCTTTTTTTTGATATAACAAGGCGCTATCAAGTTTTCCCATTTCTCTATAAGTGCGACTCTGTCTGCTATAAGCATTACCCAAAGCATATTTATAATCTGGATTATTTGGCAATTTTTGAAAAAGTTCTTCTATTATTTTTGTTTCATTCTTGAAATAGTCTAGTGTTTTCACCAAATCGCCTAATAGTAAATATGTATCTCCCATTTTTTCGTTCGAGGTCACCGTATTGAATTTTAAATGGACATTTTCAGAATGAGTCTCATAAAGTTCTTGATCTATCTTTAATTGTTTTTCAAAATATAAAAGAGCATTCTTTAAATCTCCAACAGATGAATAGGTATTACCTAACCATTGATAAGAAGTTGATAAATTGCTTTTATATTTAAAATTTTCAGGATGCTTTTTATTTAATTCATCATTTATTTCTTTTTGTTTTTCAAAATATTTAAACGCATCCTCTATATTTCCCAAACTGATACTAGTTATTCCTAATCTCTCATATGTATTAGCAAGATTAAACTTAACCACAATCAAGCTAGTATCTTCTAGAAGCAAAGTTTGAAGTTGCTCTTTTGATTTGATTGCCGCCGACATTGCTTTTTCTAAGTCACCTTTTAATTGATAAAGATCACTAATATTTGTATTGGCAATACCAATATTTAAAGGTTTCGTTTCTGGGTGATTAATAATAAGTTCGAATACTTCGATCGCTTTTTGGTACCTATGATTATCCTTATAAAATAAGGCTACCTCTTTTAAAATTTCAAGATTAGTGCTATCCACTTTAAAGAGTTGATCATACACTTTTTCTGCTTTTGCTATATCAAAAGATAATAAATAAGTTTCTACTTGTAATCGTAAAGGTTCAATAGATTTCTTAAGGTCTTGTTCTAGTTGTTTTACTTCATTTAGGTGTGCATCTCTTTTTTCCATCATCTTCGTCGTTTTTCCAATCAAATTAGCATTCTCCAATTTTAACTGGCATCCCGATATATCTCCTGATTTAAATAAGTCCAATGCATCTTTATATACTTTGTCCACATCATCAAAATTCACTCGAGCAAACTTATCCGCTAAGGCATCAAGGTTTTCTTTTTGAACTTCATATTGATCTCTTAATTCTTTAAGTTGTTTAGAAAATTCTCCATTAGATAACTGTGCAGATTTAAGTAGCTTTTTGAGTTTTTGTTTTTGTTTTTCAAATCCTTCTTTGAGTGCTTTATCTGACACGCCGTAGTATTCTTTTTTGGCAGTTTCAACTACTCCAACTTTTGCTAAAATAATATCTGTGGGGAGTTGATCGGTATTGCTTATTGTAACAATTTCGAAATCTTTAACATTAACAAGTTCATAACCTGTCTTTTCAATTCCACTTAAGAAAATGTGATTACCAGGCTGTTTACTATGAAAAGCTAATCGAAAATCTCCACTTTCATCGGAAGTGGTTGGGGGGGCATCTTCAAAGATTATTTGCGTACCAGAAACAGGCTGTTTGTTTGAATTAAGTTCACGAACTTGGCCATTTTGGATACTTTGTCCGTTAGAGGTTATTACGATTCCTAGAATTATTGAACAAATAAAAAAAGTCTTTACTCTTAAACTTAATTGTACTGTTTTCATCTGAATTGGTTTTCGTTTATAATCTTATTTTCTAGTTAAGTTAATGCGTACATCTTCTCCTTTCATTACGGGAGTTGTTATATCCCGATTTATATACCCAGTTTTTGAGATTTGTAATCGAAACTTTTCTCTTTGGTCAGCAAACGGTATTTGAAGATCGAACCGCCCTGTAGAATTAGTAAATGCTTCACAACAATTAATAGATATTGAGACTCCTTCGATTCCTTGTTGTGTCTCATCTGTAATAATACCTCTGATATTGGCATAATCATCATTGCGATATATCGGTATAACTACCTTTTCTGAGATTAAATTGAAAATTGTATCAATATTCAAAAATCCTTGTGCATTATATTGCAAACGAATGTTTGTTCCACGATGGTATGCAGGAATGCCTTCGAATAATGCAGATGTTTTTACTGATTGCATTTTATTGGGGATATTTCCATAAGTCAGAACCAAAGTACCTTTTGGATCAGAAAGAGCATCATTGGGGGTTTTGTTTTCAATTAAAACCTTGAGTTGTATTGGACGTTGCATTTCTTGATATTTATACCAACCAATTGCTGCAGCTATTGCTAACAATGGAACAAATAGGTAAAGAAATAATTTTAACCTCTTACTTATATTACTTTCTGTGTGGACTTGGTCACCAATTATTACATTTCCTCCAGCTTGGATATTAGAGCCTATTCTCACATTTTTACTGTTGGAAATTTTCATCAATGCTTGATCAACTTCTTCAGCAATAATTGGATTTTCTGTTTGCGATTCAATTTCATTTAAAAATTCTAATAAACTGAGGCGGATCTGATTAGTTATTATGTTAGCCTGCTCTATGCTTATCGTTCCTGTTCTTATTTGTTCCGATAACTTAGCAAATCGGCCTGACTGTTGAATGACTTGATTAAGCTTAGGAGTATCTTTCATTAATTCTTGTAAATGACTGACAGCTCCTTTGATATCATTTTTGGCAAGAAGATTTTGAGTTTTTTGGATAAAGTCAAGTGTATCCATTTTGGTTTCAGGTTTTTATTAAGTTGAAAATGGATGGCTTGTTATTTACTAGTTTTTAGTATATTAGCACTAGTATCCATTGATAATCGTAATATTAATTATTGTTTAAAATGCGTAATTTATTATATGTTATGGCTACGTAAAAAATGATTTTGAACTTGTTTAATCCATTAAAATTAATACTAATTCGGAATTATTATTGGTTTTTTTTGAAATTATTTGTCAGCTTATAAATAAAAAAACCTTTTAGACATTGGCATATTTCACCCATCCCACTCACCTCCACTCTTTCAAATTCAAAACATAACAATATTTTTCCGCAAACTAAATAAGCCATCAATTTTCCTCATTCCCATGAAAAACATCTATCATGTAATGTTTTCCATTTTTAGTCACTTTAAGATTATATTGCATTATAATTATTAAATTGGTTGAATGTCACTTTATAAATTTCCAATATAAAAACAATACTATTCACTTCTTCAACCGATCAGGGTTCTCCTTTATAAAACTTCCCCAACCACCATATTTTTTGCCTCCACCCAAAGCATTCCCAGATTGATAATGATGGCAAATGGCCGCCGCCAAAGCATCAGAAGCATCTAAAGATTCTGAGTCCAATTTTTTTCCTAAAATATTAATAAGCATAGCTGCAACTTGCTCTTTTGAAGAATTTCCATTACCCGTAACAGACTGTTTGATTTTTTTGGGAGAGTATTCGGTAATTTCCACATCCATCGTAATTGCAGCAGCAATAGCCACTCCTTGTGCCCTTCCTAACTTCAACATCGATTGAACATTTTTTCCATAAAAGGGAGCCTCAACTGCCATCTCATTAGGTTGATACCCTCGTATTATTTCTTGAAGTCTTTCAAATATCTTTTTGAGTTTAAGTTGATGAGAAGCAAGTTTTTTCATAGAAACAACGCCCATGGTCAGCAAGCTAATTTTATTCTTTTTTACCTCAATAACCGCATACCCTAAAAAGTTAGTTCCAGGATCAACACCTAAAATTCTTTTGACCTCGCCTTTTTTCAAATTATTAATTTTATAATTTACTGATGAAAATTGATTAGAAATGATGCTGTAAAAGTACTACTATTTTTAAAAAACAAAAGGACAAAAACCGTTTATAGATTTTTGTCCTCCGTAAGAATTATTCATTCTTTATTTTTATCTACGAAGCTTCTTCGCTATTTCTTACTAGTAATTGAAATCCATTTCCATGGATATTTACAATTTCGATATTTTGATCCCCAGCTAAATATTTTCTTAACTTAGTTACAAAAACATCCATACTTCGAGCGGTAAAATAATTATCCTCAGACCATATTTTAGTCAACGCTTCTGATCGAGGAAGGATATCATTTTTATACATACAAAACATTCGAAGCAACTGAGCTTCTTTTGGAGAAAGTTTATTTTTCTGTTCTTCTCCGCCCCCACTTTTGAATGTCAAAATTCTTAATGGAAAATTAAAATGATACATTCCTATTTCGAATTCTTTGATCTCTTCACGAGGATCTTCTTTTGCTTGACTTCTTTTTAAAATTGCCTGAATCCGATAAAGTAATTCCTCGGAATTAAAAGGCTTAGTAATATAATCATCAGCACCAATTTTGAATCCTTGGAGTACATCATCCTTCATCGTTTTTGCGGTCAAAAAGATAATAGGTACTTCTCCATCTTTTACTCTGACTTCTTTAGCCAATGTAAAACCATCCATCTTTGGCATCATAACATCAAAAATACAAAGGTCAAATTCGCCTTTTTTATATCGTGCAAGACCTGCTTCACCATCAGTTGCTAGTGTAACATCATAGTCATGCATTTCTAAATAAGAACGCAATACATCTCCAAAATTCTGATCGTCCTCAACTAATAAAATTCGATTGTTTGCTGTAGTCATTTGTAAAAATTTTATTCAAAAAAATAGGAAGTTTTAGTAGTTGCCGAAATATTCACGGCTTTATTATTTAAAAAAATCAAATCTGACGTTTTTCTTAACATATGTTAAAGTTAAGGATAAATCATCATGCTATCAATAGAGAATCGGATTTTGTTGAAAAGTAATTTAATTGTTATTGATTCATGTTTAACCGAGTTGACTCGGAGTACTTGGTACATTATTATAAGGAAAAGTAAGAATAAAAGTACTGCCTTTGCCCAAATCACTTTTCACATCAATTGTTCCTTTGTGTGCATCCATTAATGCTTTGACATAACTTAATCCTAAACCAAAGCCTTTTACATCGTGTCGATTACCAGTATGAACTCTAAAAAACTTATCAAAAATATGTTTTAATGCTTCTCGGCTCATCCCTATCCCTTTATCCTTAATTATAACTTCAACTCCCTGTGCTACATTGCGTGTATGTACAGATATTTCAGGTTTTTCTGGAGAATATTTATTAGCGTTATCTAATAAGTTATTGATAATATTAGAAACATGGGTCAAATCCCCAAAAACATAAGGATTAGTAGCATTAAGAACAGCCGAAACTGTTCCTTGTTTTTTATCAACTTGGAGGCTTGAATTTTGTACAGCTTGATTAACGACATCATGAAGATTGATTTGAGCCATCTTCAATTTGTATTCTTTTTTATCAATCAAAGCCATTTGGAGAACTTTCTCAACTTGATTATTCATTCGCTTATTTTCTTGCCGGATGATATCTGCAAATCGTTTGACTTTATCAGGGTTTCCAGAAATCATGGGACTTGTGATAGAATCTGTAGCTAGTGAAATTGTAGCAATAGGAGTTTTAAACTCATGAGTCATATTATTGATAAAATCGGTTTTCATTTCTGACACTTTTTTCTGTTCAAAAATGACTAGGATGGTGTATGAAAAACAGAACAAAATCAATCCAGTAAGAAAGATAGATGCCAAAAGAGATTTCCAGGTAGAACTCCAAATAACACTAGTTCGATTTGGAAATTGAACCATCAATAAACCTGCGGGAGAATTTAAGGCATTGGAGCCAGAGAATAATTCAGCTTTATAACTGGAATTATATAATTCATTATCAACATTTTCTATGGATGAAAAATTTTCATTCACCACAGCATAGGATCCATTATTGATGACAAAAGTACCTTTGCTATTTGAGAAAACACCGTAATTATATTTAGCTTCGATACCTCTTCTTTTTGTTAACTCCTGATGAAGAAGTCCTTCTAATACTTCTAAGTTAATTCTTTCTTCAAGTGGGCGAAGATTCAAAATCTTTTGAACTTCTTGGTATTCCATTTGATTTCTAATGTAGGAGAAGTCGGGAGTTTTATTAATTGAAAGAGGGCTAATTGAGGTAGAAGCAATTTGACCACTTTTACTAAATTTTTGAGAAATGGTTATTTCAGTCAATTCATTTTTTGATTGAAATTGACTTCGTGAAGAATAAGAAGCTCCTTTTTTTCTTTGGTTAAAAGAATCAGAAGAGTCTTGATCTTCGGCTACTTCCAATCTTTCTGCAACTCTAGTAATGGCAGCTTTTACATTTGCATCAAATTGGCGCTCATTAAGTTTGACATTGAAATTGATCCAAAAATATTGCAACAATATAATTCCAACTATTGCTGCACTCATTAAACCAATAATTGCCCATATAGCTTTTTTATTCATCGATAAGTATTGTTGGAAAAGATTAAGTTTAAAAAAAATCTAAGGATTATGTATTTTTGCTAAGTAATTTTTCTGAATTCCGAAGAAGAAAAGTAATTTAAACAAGAGCAAAATCTAACCCGATTCTTACAAAAATAGAGATTCAAAACTTGTATCGGGAATGTTTAACTTACCTTTAACGATTTGAGTAAAAATAGAGAAATATATTCTATAATTTCGGATGGTTCTTTAAAGAAACGTTAAATTGAATATTTGAATTATATAAAAAGTCAACTTGAATTTTAAATAAATAAAATAATTATGAAACTGTCAAAAATACAAATCATTTTTAGCTTACTATTTTTAGGAGTATTTTTTATGCCTCATAACGCTTTTGCTCAACAAAAAAAGAAAATTGTCATCGTAAAAAAAACGATAGATAAAGATGGCAATGAGAAGGTAGAAAAAATTGTCAAAGAAGGAGAAGATGCAAAAGATTTTGATGTGGATAAATTTTTAAAAGAAAGCGATGGAAGCGAAGACATGGAGGTAGATGTGGAGGTCAGGATGACTGACGGAAACGATGAAAAAGAAGAACGTACTATCGATGTAACCGTAGAAGGTGAGAATGTTATCATTAATGAAGGGGGAGAAAAAACCGTAATAAAATTAGAAGGCGATACTGAACAAAAAGAAATTACAACGGAAGATGGAAAACATATAATCATCATGACTAAGGATGGAGAAAATGTAGGAGAATTGTTAGAAGAAATGGAGGTGACTGTTGGAGAAGATGGAAAGAGAGAAATTCGAATCATGAAAACAGGCAAAAGAAGTGGTGCTTTTTTTGGAGTAATGATTGACCCATCAAAAGAAGGAGTTCAATTATTGGATGTCGTAAAAGAGAGTCCTGCTGAAAAATCAGGATTTAAAAAAGGTGATATTTTAGTAAACATCAATGGTGATAAAATCTCAACCTATAAAGAATTAACTGATGCATTATCAAAATACAAAGCTGGTGAAAGAATCGTTGTTGTTTATAAAAGAGATGGGGCATTAAATAAAGCTGCTGTATTACTAGCCGATGCTGCGGATGTGCCTATCGAGGAAAAAATGATTTGGAAAACTGAAGATGGCGAAGAAATCGAAATAGAAGGCGGAAAAGAAATTCACTTTGAAGAAGAACATGAAAATGGAAAAAAGAAGATTAAGAAAAAAATAATTATCAAAAAGGATAATTAAAATGTTGAACGTTCACTTTGCATGAGGTCGGACATTTTGCGTTTCGAAAATTTTCAAAAAAAAACTCGTTCTGATTTATTTTTCAGAACGAGTTTTTTTTTGAATGCTTCAGTTACAATTCCAAAGCATATCAGAGAGCTCATAAGATTTTGATTGATAAGAATAATGCCACCATTCCGTAGTGATTGGTTTGAGCCCGACTGCTCCCATTGTTTCTTTCAATAATTTTCGATTTGCCAAAACCTCTTTAGGTAAATCCATATAAGCATGATGTGCTTCCTTTCCAAAATAATCAAAAGCAGTTCCCATGTCTAATTGGTTCCCTTTAGGATCAACAATAGTCAAATCAACTGCTGCACCTCTATTGTGCATCGAACCTTTGGAAGGAGGTGTCACATAACGAGGATCTTGAAATTTATCCCATAATTTTTGTTGAATAGGACGAGGTCTAAAACAATCTAACATTTTCAAACCCAACCCACCTTCTTGTAACATTTTATGAGCAGTTACTATTTGCTTAGCTACTTTCGGACGTAAAAAACAACGACTGCAATCGTACATTTTTTCTTTGACAAAATTATTAGTTGAAGCATATCGCATATCAACTATAATGGTAGAGTCAAGAAGATGTAAGTCTGTCCATTGGGTAGTATCATAATCGTATGAGATGATAGGAACTTTTTTTTCGATAGTTTTTTTCGAAGATGGCGTTTTAACTTCTTGTGTAATAGCATTGTTTTTTTTGGATTTAGAAGAAGTAGGTTCTTCACAAGAAATAAAAAATAACAATATAATTACAAGGAAGGGTAAGTTTTTCATATTTGTGATTATTTTCTACAAGAGTCATCTTAATCTAAGATGACTCTTGTATTAGAATTGAAACAACTTGCTATCTTTTTAGTTTTGCTTCAATACTCAAAGTAGCATGAGGAACAGCCTTTAATCTTGGTTTAGATATAAGCTTTCCACTTTCTCTGCAGATACCATAAACCTTATTTTGAATTCGCAATTTAGCATTTTCTAAATGTTGGACATGCTTACGAATCCTTGCAGCCATGGAATTCAGTCTTTCACTTTCAGCGGTTCCTATTCCATCATCTAATCCTCTTACTTTGGAATCAGGATTGTCAGCTTTGTCTGAAAGTTGCTTGAGATAGTATTCAAGTTGCCCTCTAGCCTCTGCTAATTTTTTATCAATTATTGCTTCAAATTCCGCAAGTTCGGCATCTGTGTAGCGAGTTTTTGCGTCATTATTATTATTACTCATAGCAAAAATAGTATAGTTAGTAAACAAAAAAATTAAATGGTAACCTCGTTTTTTTGGTGGTGCAAAAATAATGGATTTTTTCGAAATCAAAAAAACATATTAAATATTATGTTTTTTTAAAAATAAAAATTCACAAATACATTATTTGCCAAATAAAAATTGGTAAATTTTGCTTCGATGATTTATTGGAAATTTGGAAAGGAGAGTTATACGCACTTTATTTAACAAGTAATGTGCCACTACTTTTTTTATAAATTCAAGTTGTGGATAGCTAATATTTCAGGAAAAGCATTAAAATAATATGTAACATTTTTTAATGTGCTTTTTTGTTTTTTTAAAAAGATATTTAGAAAAGTTTTAATGCAATTTTTTAATATTCAGTTTTTTATATATTTGAAAATAAATAAATATGTTTTACGAAAACCCACCTAATTTTTGAAAAACAAGTTATCAACCTTGTCACATAATATTTTTTAATTATTTAAAAAATAAACCATAAATAGAATTTCCTAATATGTTTGCCACGGTTTTTGTAAGAAATAAAATATGTTAGTAGAATTTTAAATTCGAAGACTAACTATCACTTAACTGAAACTTTCACCTCCCCCGCCGAAAGGAAATAATCTATTTACCTTTTTTGGTTTCCTCCTACAGTAGATTAACCTAGTGATTTTTTCAAACACTTAAAAAGGTTGATTATGTTCAATTCGAAATGGTTTTCAATTCTATTGACAAGTTTAATTCTATTTGGAATCGTCAATATTGGATTTGCACAGCCAAGTAATTATATTGAAAAATATCAAAAAATTGCTATCCGTGAAATGCACCGAAGCGGCATTCCTGCGAGTATTACTTTGGCTCAGGGGATTTTAGAATCTTCTTGGGGAAATGGTTCGCTTGCATTAAAAGCAAATAATCACTTTGGAATCAAATGTAAAAGTTATTGGGATGGGCCTACATTTTACATTGAAGATGATGACTACAAACATGGTAAACTTATCAAGTCATGTTTTAGAGCTTACGATAATGCCGAAGATTCATATATAGATCATACTGATTTTTTGGTTTCAAATAAACGTTACGAAAGATTATTCAGTTACGATCGAACTGATTATAAAAGATGGGCGCACGGCTTAAAAAAATGTGGTTATGCTACAGATAAAAGATATGCGTATAAATTAATCAGTAATATTGAAAAGTATGGCTTGGATCGATTCGATACTATGCCAGAAGAAATACCTGCAATTGTTGCAAGTCAAAATGCTCCTCCCCTTAATCCTGCAATTGCACAAAATTATCCTCCTCAAAATTATTCACGACCTCAACTTCCAAGACCTGCTCCTCGTCAGCCTCAACCAATGAATGCCCCAAAGGCATTTGCATTACCTGATAATTATCAGAGAGGAGATGGACTAAGAACATTTGGAACAAAAGGAAATAAAATATTAAAGAACACTTCTTCTATTCTATGGAATAAATAGATAAAGTTAATAACGAAAGATCAGATTTATTTTGATGATAAAATTTGTGAGAGGTTTTCAGCTAAATGTTGAAAACCTCTTTTTTATTTTTATTAAACCTTAAAAAGGATTAGAGAAATTTTGTGCAATTTCGTGCTTCATTTATTTTTAAAAAAATACCAATGCAACAATCCATCGCTAATATTGCAATTGTCGTAAAGGACTATGATGAGGCTATCGAATTTTATACAAAAAAATTACATTTCGATTTAATTGAAGATACAAAGTTAAGCGAAACAAAAAGATGGGTACTCATTGCTCCTAAGGGAAGTAAAGGAACTCGCCTTTTACTTGCCCAAGCTGCCAATGAAATTCAAGCAACTCGTATTGGAAATCAAGCTGGCGGACGAGTATTTTTATTTTTATTTACTGACGATTTCAAAAGAGATCATCAAAACCTGTTAGATCATAATGTTAAAATAATAAGAGAACCTATCTATGAAGATTATGGGACTGTGCTTGTTTTCGCAGACTTATATGGAAATCTTTGGGATCTAATTGAGCCATCAGAAAAATCAGGGAATCCATTTATATAAATTGACTTTTGATATTTTTTTGCTATCCTCATACTTTAGAAGAGGTTTTAAATCGTTTCTTTCTGAATCTTATTTTAGTTTTGTTTTTTTTTAGAAAAATTTAAAATAATCATGAAATATATAATTTGTCTTTTACTCCTGCTTTGTAGTTCTTTGGTTTTTCTTTCTTCATGTGGTCCTAGTTATATTTTGGATGAGAAAAAAGAAATTAGTTCTCAACAATGGTCTTACAAAGATTCACTTTCATTTACAACCAACATTGCAGATACTAATAAAATCTATAACCTTTATTTAGATGTAGAACATTTGACAGAGTATTCTTTTGAAAATATGTATGTGCGACTACATAGTATTTTCCCAAATGGAAAAAGAGTAACAGAACTAGTTTCCGTTGAGTTGATGGATAAAATTGGAAGATGGCAAGGAGACTGCAATGACAATGATTGCGATTTTAGAATGACGATTCAAGAAGGAGCATTTTTTAATCAAACTGGGAAGCATACTTTTTTGATAGAACAGTTTATGCGGAAGAATCCATTGGAAGGTGTTCAGAGTATTGCGTTTAGAATTGAGGACACAGGCATTTCTAGAAAATAAAATTCGAAGCTCAGACTTCGAAAAAGATAAACAAAATGACAAAACGAAAATCTTATCAACTCAAAGCAGGTAGTGTCAATAATATTCAATTAGTTGACAATGAACTACCTGAACCTCTCGCAGGTGAGATCACTATCCAAGTAAAAAGTGTGGGTTTTAATTTCGCAGATATTTTTGCGATTTGGGGGCTGTATGGAGCGACACCTGAGGGTGTTTTTATTCCAGGGTTGGAATACGCTGGAGAAGTTCTAAAAATTGGAGAGGGTGTTTCCAATGTAAAAGTTGGGGACAGAATTATGGGCGTGACTCGATTTGGAGCATACACCACTCATTTAAATATTGATTCAAGATATGTAATTCCTTTGCCGAATGATTGGAGTTTTGAAGAAGGCGCATCTTATCTTGTTCAAGTATTAACAGCTTATTATGGTTTGGTTTATTTAGGGAATTTACAAAAGAGAGATACCGTCTTGGTTCATTCGGCTGCAGGTGGTGTAGGGATTTGGGCAAACCGAATTGCAAAACAATACGATGCATTTACAATAGGATCAATTGGGAATGATTCTAAGATTGATTTTTGTAAAAAAGAAGGATATGATAAAGTGATCGTTCGGAGTAAGAATTTTGCAAAAGATTTAAAAACAAGTTTAGGAGAAAAGGAGTTGAACATAATCATGGAATGCATAGGTGGAAAGATTTTCCAACAAGGCTTTGACATTCTAGCTCCACAGGGAAGAGCGATTGTTTATGGAGCAGCTAGATATGCTTCTGTAGGAAATCGTCCAAATTATTTTAAGTTGCTCTATCAGTTTCTAACTCGCCCTAAAATAGATCCTCAAAAACTACCTGAAATGAATAAATCTTTGATGGGATTTAATTTGATTTGGTTGTATGAGCGAGCAGAATTGATGCATGAGTTGTTGGGAGATTTGGAAAAAATGGATTTAGGAAAACCACATGTAGGACATACTTTTCCTTTTGAAAAAATTAAAGATGCGATTCATTTATTTCAAAGCGGCAAGACGATTGGGAAAGTTGTTTTGCAAGTTTGATTAAAGATTGAACATTTACTTCTAAAAGCAGTTTATTATTTGAAAAATCCTAATACTCAATTCTAAATATTCACAATACTAAAAAATAAATGGATTCACTTACTCAAGTTATTTTAGGAGCAGCTACAGGTGAAGCGGCGAAAGGAAAAAAGTTAGGGAATAAAGCCATGTTTTGGGGAGCAGTAGGCGGAACAATTCCAGACTTGGATGTTTTGATTGGAGCAGGTTTACAAAAGATGGGATTTGTGGATGAGATTTGGGCGTTGGCATTTCATAGGAATATTACTCACTCTATATTTTTTGCATGTACGATGCCTTTTTTGTTGGCAGCGATTGTAAACTGGCATTATAAAAATCCTGGGCGGAAGTATGTCTCTTATTTTGGAAGTTTACTTGTTTTTGGATTAGTTGGTTTTGCAATCAACTATGTTTCATATGAGTTAGGTGGGAAAAATATTAACTACAATGTATTAGTAGGAACAGCACTTGTAGGAGTATTGTTAAGTGTTTTCTTTTATCAAAGATTTTTCAAAAGAGAATTAAACCAGGTGGATGCGACTTGGCAGGATTTTGCATGGGTTTTCTTTTGGTCTATTTTTACCCACCCATTATTAGATTGTTGTACCACCTATGGAACACAACTTTTTCAACCCTTTTCAGATTATCGAGTCGGCTTCAATAATGTAGCAGTTGCGGATTTATTTTACACACTACCATTTTTAGTTTGTATGGTAGCTGCAAGGATGTTTTTGAAAAACACCTTTTGGAGAAAACTTTTAGTATGGGCAGGGATTATTTGGGGCTGCATGTATTTATTGTTTACGGTTTATAATAAACATCAGGTCAATCAAGTTTTTGAAAAATCATTAAAAGCACAAGGGATTGAATATCAACGATATATGACAAGTCCGTCGCTGTTTAGTAATTTTCTTTGGAGCGGTACAGCAGAAGGAGAAAATGAATATTATCAAGCAGTCTATTCTGTTTTTGACGAAGATCCATTGATTCCTAAATTTAGGGTTTTTCCAAAAAATCATGATTGGATAAAACATTACGATGATGAACGTGTCGTTAAAACTTTAAAATGGTTTTCCAATAATTATTACTCTGTCCTTAAAACTTCGGATGGGAAATTACAAATCAATGATTTACGATTTGGAACAATGAAAGATGAAGGGGGAATTACTGAAAATGATTTTGTGTTCAGATTTATTTTAGAAGAAAAAGATGGGGAACTAACTGCGCATGAAGGAGACCGAATAAGAGAAGGAGGAATTTTTGAGGCACTCTATAATAGAACGAAAGGAAAGAAGAAGAGTAGTGAACAATTAAAAATGAATAATTAATAATTGCGAAAAAAGGTGAATACACATTCTATGAAAATTATTAATTATTCACTTTTAATTGTTCATTAATTAACCATTTCAATTAGAGTTTTTTTTAAACCTGCATTTGCGTTACCCATCTCATTTTTTAAATTTAAAAAGTTAGTTTCGGATAGCGAAACTAAAGGTAAGCGAACGGCTCTTTTTCCAAAACCCAATAACTCCATAGCTCCTTTTATTCCTACAGGATTTCCTTCACAGTATAACCATTGATGAACATCTAACAACGCTGTATTGATTTCATTAGCAGTTTTTAAATTACCATTCAAAGCTGCATTCACCATGTTAGAAAAAGCATCTGGATAAGCATTAGCAATTACCGATATCACACCATCACCACCACATGCTATCAAAGGTAAACAAGTTGGATCATCACCAGAAAGAACTGAAAAATGATCAGGTCTGTTTTTTATAATTTCCATTCCTTGAACCACATTGCCAGAAGCTTCTTTGACAGCTACAAATTTTTCACTAGCATGTGCTAGTCGAGTAATCGTTTGTGCATTCACATTTGAAGAAGTTCTTCCTGGTACATTATAAATTATTATTGGAAGTGGGCAATTTTTTTCAATTGCCATATAGTGTTGAAAAATTCCTTCTTGCGTAGGTTTGCTGTAAGAAGGACTACTTGAGAGCACCCCTGCGAAACCATCAAAGTTAAATTCTTTTATTTTTCCAATAAGGGCAGCAGTATCATTTCTTCCAAACAAGCCTGCTACGATTGGCTTGCGTCCATTGACTATTTTTTTAGTGAAATCAAAAACGTCCAAACACTCTTGAGAACTTAATGTAACTGCTTCACCAGTTGTACCCAATGAAACAAAGTAATCAACCCCTCCATTGATTTGGTATTCCAAAATTTTCTCAAGAGTATCGTAGTCGATTTTACCATTTTCAAAAAGTGGTGTAACAACTGCAACACCTGTGCCTCTAAACTGCCTCGCCATAAACTGGACTATTTATTTTATTAAGGAAAAAATTTACTTGTTTAATCAAATGTTCAAGATCAGTACCAATAGGAGTATCGATAATTAAATCATAACTATTGGTGTTTTCAGAATAAGGACCAACCCGAAGATTTGCATTAGACAATGCTGAAATATATTCGATTGGATTATTTTTTCCTAGGTAAAGATTAATCAAGATGTCAAATTTTTTATTGATAAATTGATTTACATCTGTGCTTTCAGGAATCATTTTCCAATTCACTTCATTAAAGGTGAAAAACTTAAAAGGAAAACTTAAATCCTTTTGTTTATTTTTTACGAAGCCTAAAAGCTTTACTTTTTTTCCATTCTTAATCAAATTCTGCGCATAGTCCATCACTTTATTTCTATTGACACCATCTGTGGCATCAAACAAAATACCGATGGATTCTGCGACATCAAATTCGATAGAGGATCTATTTAGTTTTATTTGGGAAAGTTTTTTTTCTAATTGACTATTAAAAAAGTAAGATCTGATTTTTGAAAGAAAACTCATTGTTTAATTATTTTCTGGAAAATTATTTTTTAGAATCTCATAGAACAATAGCATTTACATAAATGTCAATGTATTGTTATTTGCTTAATGTTTTTGGGAGTATTTCCAGTTGTGATTATACAGAAAAAACAGAAACGGATTTTCTGTATTTTCTGTATGCTAGGTTATTTAATTATAAAATTCTTATTTTGCTTTTGCGGTGACGTTCTTTTTTACGGTATCGTATTCTCCCATCTTGCTGTATTTTTCAATACGCATTTTGATTCTTTTTTCAGGAGTTAATTCCATTAATTCAGAAACTTCTCTTTTCAAATGTCTCTTTAACGTTTTTGCCATTTCTTCAGGTGCATTATGTGCACCACCAAGTGGCTCTTTGATAATACCATCAATCAATTTAAAATCAAGCATATGATCTGCAGTCAATTTAAGTGCTTCAGCAGCTTGTTCTTTATAATCCCAACTCCGCCATAAAATAGAAGAACATGATTCGGGAGCAATAACAGAATACCAAGTATTTTCGAGCATGAATACTCTATCGCCTAATCCGATACCAATTGCACCACCTGACGCTCCTTCTCCGATTACAACACAAACAATAGGCACTTTTAGTTTTGCCATTTCGAATAAATTTCGAGCAATTGCTTCTGCTTGGCCTCTTTCTTCAGCTTCAATTCCAGCCCATGCTCCAGGAGTATCAATTAGACTAATAATTGGGTATCCAAATCGTTCGGCCATTTTCATTAGTCTTAATGCTTTTCGATATCCTTCAGGGTTTGCCATACCAAAATTTCGATATTGACGCATTTTAGTATTCTCACCTTTTTGGTGGCCGATAACAACAACCGTTTGTCCATCTAAATTTGCTAATCCACCTACAATCGCTTTATCATCTTTGAAATACCTATCTCCATGTAATTCCGTGAATTTTTTAAACATTTGACGGATATAAAATAGAGAATATGGTCTTTCGGGATGTCTAGAAAGCTGTACTTTCTGCCATCCTGATAGATTGCTGTAGATTTCTTTTCTTTGGGTCTTTATCTTGTTTTCTAACTCTTTAATCTTGTCTGTAACATCAATATCTCCTTTTGCTCCTACTTCTTTCAGATTATCAAGTTGTTCATAAAGACTTTCTAACGGTTTCTCAAACTCTAGGAAAACCATACTTCTTTTCTTTTTTGGGTTAAAAACGTAGCAAAATAGCTAATAGTTAGGTGCTGCGTAAAGTATTTATAATTCTAAATCGATTAAAATAATCGTTTTAGAGGTTTTAATTGTTAACTGAGGGATACAAAATTACTAATAAGCCAGTTTGGTAGGTTATGATTTGATTTTTTTTTTAAAAATTTATCTTAGATATTGCATTTTTAAAAAAGGAATTATACTTTTGCATTCGCTATTTAACAAATGTGTTAGATATTTACATTTAGATGGTTCGATTTTTGAATGATCTAAATCAATGGTCTGGTAGTTCAGTTGGTTAGAATACCTGCCTGTCACGCAGGGGGTCGCGGGTTCGAGTCCCGTCCAGACCGCACATAGAACAGTTTAGTTCTTTTAAGATTTGTAAAGCTCTTGATTATCAAGGGCTTTACGTATTTTAGAAAGCATCATAAATGTTTTTAGAGCATCAAAAAGCAGCTTTTGTTTACCCCAATGTTTTACCCATTTTGACATTTTCTCAGTATCTTGTTTTTAAACATATTCCTCAACAAAAATACTAGAGAAATGGCAACACTTTCAATCGTCTTACGAAAAGACAAAGTCAACAAAAAAGGTAAAGCTCCTATCCACTTTAGAATTACCAAAAATAGAAAAAATCGGTACATCTCTGCTAGCTTAATGCTAGAACCCAAATATTGGAATGAGAATAAAGAAAGAGTCAAACCCAATCACCCTAGTAGTGGTCGATTAAATACTTACCTACGAGTCAAATTTACCGAAGTAGAAAAAAAGGTTTTAGAGTTAGAAACAATCGGCAAAGGATTGACTGTTCCTGTTATAAAAAGGAAAATTATGGGAGGAGAACCTTCTGATTTCTTCGGATTTGCAAAAAAGGAGCAACAAAAATATTGGTCTGCAAAGCAGTTTAGCACTCACAAAAAAAATAAATACATCTTGAATAAGCTACGTAAATACTGTAAAGACCGCATTATTTACTTCCAAACCATGGATGTTGATTTTATCATCAGGTACGAAAACTACCTTCGAGATGTAGAGGGGAATGGTACAAATACTATAAACAAAGATTTTAGATTTATCCGTACTCTTTTTAATAATGCGGTTAAACTAGAAGTCATCGAACCTAACCATAATCCATTCTTGAGGTATAAGTTAAAAAAGGAGAAAACTTATAAAAGTTTCCTCAATGAAGAGGAGATAAAATTAATTGAAGAGTTATCCATTCCTCCCCATTCAACTATCGACCTCTCAAGAGATATGTTCATCTTCGCTTCCTATGCAGGTGGACTTCGAATATCTGATTTACTGACCTTAGAAAGGACTTCATTTGATGGTAGTTACCTAGACCTTTCCATTTATAAAACACAAGGTCAACTTACTCCCAAACTCCCCAATAAAGCACTTGAAATTCTTCGAAAATGGGAGGAGTGTTCACCCCGTTTTCTATTTCCGATGCTTCCTGAAAGAATTAGCATGAAAGATGAAAAATTATTACTAGATGTTATTAGTAGTAAAACTGCTTTGGTCAACAAAAATTTAAAGAAAATTGCTAAACGTGCTGGAATTTTTAAACGACTAACTACTCACATCGCACGCCATACTTGGGCTACTAGAGCTTTACGTAAAGGTATTACTATAGATAAAGTGAGTAAGCTAATGGGGCATGCCCAAATTCGAGATACTCAAATCTATGCTAAGATTGTAAATGAAGAATTAGACAAAGCTATGGATGTATTTAATGAGTGAATATTCAATTGAGCTATTTCCTCACCGTCGAATATCAAGTATTTTTTGCGATTAGTAACCTCAAAAAGGAATAAAAATTAATCATGTAAGTAAATTGTTAAATCATGCTTCTGTTAAAACGACCGAGACACGTCAAGATTGTGAATAAGAATTTAGATGATGCAATAGAATAGATAGATAGTGGGAAAAGTCAAATCCAACTCTCCCTTTTAAGTGGTAAATCCGATAAACAAAATTGAATGGTTAATTACAAAAGTTCTAAATAAAAAAGATACTTAGTGTATTTTATTTGATATTTTGGCTATCATAAATGATAGTTCAAAAAAATCACAAAAACCCATAACTCGTTGATTATCAGCAAGTACCGATTATTGGTATATCGTTTGACTATTCAAAAACAATTTAAATCCTAGCATGTTATGGAATACTCCATAGAATTACGAAATATTTCTAAACATTTTGGAAAAAATAAGGCTAATAATAACATCTCTGTTTTGTTATTACCTAAAGAGATACATGCCTTTCTTGGCGAAAATGGAGCAGGTAAATCTACTTTGATGAAAATTTTATCAGGGTATTATCAGGCAGATGAAGGAAAGGTATTTATTAATGGGAAACCTGTTGTTTTCAATTCGCCACTTGATAGTAGAAAATTTGGAATTGGAATGGTGCATCAAAGGTTTAGTGTGATTCCAAAACTTACTGTGCTGGATAATATTATTTTAGGGGATAAAAGAATTCCTTTTTTCTTAAATAAAAAGAAGATAATACAACAGGTTTCCCAAAAGGCGCAAAAACTTGGCTTCAAGTTAAATTTAGGTGCTTACATAAGTGAGTTATCGATGGCAGAAAAGCAAAAGATTGAAATCTTTAAACTTTTATGGCGAGATGTTGATGTGTTAATTCTGGATGAACCGACTTCTCAATTAGCACCTTTCGATGCTAATGAAATATTGAATCTTATAAAACAACTAGCTCATCAACAGGGAAAAACTGTAATATTAATTAGTCATAGTTTAGAAGAAATTCTAAAATTTTCTGATAAAATCTCAGTACTCAGAGGAGGCCAGTTAATAAAAACGCTCCCTGTTCAAAATGCAAATAAAGAGTTATTAGCAAAACTTATGATAGGACAAGATTTAAATATTGAAAATCCATTAAAGCGAAATATTAATTATTCACTTACACCTTTAATTAATATCAATGAAATGTCTATTCAAGCTAATGAAGCTAAGAATCAAATTTCTTTAAAAAATATTAACATTCAATTATTTGGTGGTGAAATAATGGGTTTGGCAGGTATAGAAGGAAATGGTCAGAATGAATTCTTACAAATCTTAGCAGGTCACTTAAAACCAAACAAAGGAGAATTGCAAATTAATGGTAATCCTGAAAACTTTGAGTATTTCAAATCCAATAGTTTTATTCCTGCCAATCCGAGGCTTGAAGGAGCAATTGGGGAATTAGATTTGAAAAACAATTTACTTTATAAAGAAATTCTAGAAGGTAAGTATTCTAAATTGGGACTAATTCAAAAGAATAAACTTACACAAGAAGCAATATCGAGACTTAAGACTTATAATGTTAATCCACAGAATACTACAATATTAAGTAACGATTTGTCTGGAGGGAATTTACAAAAATTGATTATTGCTAGAGAACTAGAAAGACCTTGGACTATACTAGTAGGTTATAATCCAACTGCTGGTTTAGATATTGATGCTACTCAAAAATTCTTTGAATCAATTAGAAATAAAACGACTCAACAAAAAGGAGTATTTGTTTTCTCCCCCAATCTTGATGATTTAATTAGGTATTGTGATAGAATAGCCGTGTTTCATCGAGGAAAGCTAATCAGAGTTACCCCTACTGAAGATTTAACAAAATCAATAATTGCTTTACAAATGGGAGGTATTCAATCAAAAGTGGCTCATTTATTATCTTTAGCAAATGTTAACTCTCTTAATAAAGAAAACATTAGAGCTACTTTAAATACTTTTATTGAAAGTAATAACTATCAAAATCTTTCTAATGAAGAAAAAAAAGACCTAAAAATATTAATTAGAGAACTCCAAAATAATACAGCAATTGAGAAAATTAATCACCTTTTCTAAGACTAAAATAGAACTTAAAAACTCAATAATCGGTATAGGCTCTTTTATGGCAATACTAGTATTAGTTAGTTTGTTTTTATTGCTAATTGGTGCAAACCCTCTAGATGTTCTTTCAAGTATTTTTCAAGGAGCATTTGGAAGTAGTTTTGGAATTAAAGAAACGTTAGTTATGGCTATTCCTATAATGGTTTGTGCTTTAAGTGTTGCTATAGCTGACAGGGTAGGAATGTTATCCATAGGGGCAGAAGGCCAATTATATTTAGGAGCTATTGGTGCAACACTTTTTCTAGAGTTAATAGACTATACTGAATTTTCTAGTTGGCTAATGATACCAGGAATGATGTTATTTGCTATGATTGCAGGAGGATTATGGTCTGGAGTTTCAGGTATTTTAAGGACAAGTTTTGGGGTTAATGAAACATTAACCACTTTATTGTTAAACTTTGTTGCAATCGCTTTTGTACAGCTTCTAGTAAATACCATTTTCAAAGAAAGTGGGGATTATAATTGGCCTCAATCTGAAGTATTTCCTGATACTGCGCAATTAATGCACATAGGTAATAGTCGATTGCATTTGGGTATTTTTATAGCTTTGGCTCTTTGTTTTCTAACTTATTTTATATTTAAATACACTCGAATCGGAGTGATTTCTAATATAGTAGGAAAAAATCCAATTGCCTCACAAATAGCCCATTTCCCAAATAAAAAATATATTCTTTGGGCTATGTTTTTATCTGGTGCCATTGCTGGTTTAGCAGGTTTTATGCAGGTTTCTGCAATAGAAGGTCGATTGAGATTTCCTATATCACAAAATTACGGATACACAGGTTTCTTGGTAGCTTGGATGGCTCAACAACGACCCTTAAAAATCATCCTATTCTCCATTATATTTGCTGGTTTAATATGTGGAGGAGATAATGTTCAAATATCACATAAATTACCCTTTGCCATAGTTAATATGATTCTAGGAATTGCTTTTTTAGTGATTTTATCAACTTCGTCTTTAAAAAAACTTAGAATATTCAATGGAAAATAGTGAATTTATAATATTAACATTAGCAGGAGCTATTCGGGCAGGTACACCTGTACTTTTTGCTGTACTAGGTGAAATTATTACAGAAAAATCAGGAATTATAAATCTTGGTTTGGAAGGAATTATGCTTTGTGGTGCATTGGCTGGTGTAATAGTTTCTTATCATACGGGAAATCCACTATTAGCTATTACCGGAGCATTTATTATTGGAGCTTTAACTGCTAGCATACATGCATTTTTAAGTATTCATCTACAAGCAAACCAAATTGCTTCGGGTATTGCTATCACTATTTTGGGACTAGGTTGTACTGGTTTAATTGGTATGGAGTATGTTGGAAAGCAGTTAATCCCATTAGAAGATATTACTATCCCATTATTGAGTGATATACCTTTTCTAGGAACAATTTTTTTCGACCATAATATTTTAGTCTATTTTTCTTACATCCTAATTCCAGTTATAGCAATTCTACTGTCTAAAACCCGATTTGGTTTAGAAGTAACTGCTGCAGGTGAAAACCCATATTCTGCTGCTGAAGCAGGAATTAATGTAAAAAAATTAAGATTTATTTGTACCCTTTTGGGTGGTGGGTTAGCCGGGATTGGTGGGGCTTATCTTTCTCTCGCATATACCCAAAACTGGGTAGAAGGGATGACTGCTGGAAGGGGTTGGATTGCGGTGGGGTTAGTGATATTTTCTTTTTGGTCGCCATGGCGAGCTTTTCCAAGTGTAATATTATTTGGAGGTGCGATAGCGCTACAACTTCGATTACAATCGATAGGAATAAATATATCTCCTTTCTTACTAGAAATGTTACCCTATTTACTAGTCATACTTGTATTAACTTTTGCGACTATAAATCAAAAGAAAAAAAAATCAAGTATTCCTAGTGCATTAGGAGAACCTTATAATTCTCAAACATAAAAAATTCATTCACTATCAAATGTAATTTAGGTACCTAAGGTTAGGTTTTTCTGGACTAAATAAATATAATCTTATTTCAAAAGACTTTGATTACAATAAAATAAAAACATAAGACATGAAAAATTTAAAATTTAGAAAATTCTGGGCTATTGCGGTAGTTATCTTACTTTTTACTGCTTGTGATAATAACAACAAACCTAAGGCAGAAGAAGAAAAACAAAAACTAAAAATTGGATTCATAACAGTTGGACCTATTAATGATGCTGGCTATAATTATTCTCACGAATTGGGGAGAAAATTTATAGAAGAAACAGCTTCTGATAAATTTGAAACTACTATTGCTGAACAAGTTCCTGAAACTGCAGAAGTAGAAAGAATCATGGAACGTATGATTGCAGATGGTACTAAATTAATATTCCCTACTTCGTATGGTTATATGGACCCTGCACTAAGAGTAGCTGAAAAGCATGAGGATGTAATTTTTATGCATTGTGGCGGATATAAAACTGCTGATAATTATGGGAATTATTTTGGATTATTAAATGAACCTTTTTATTTGGCAGGAGTAACTGCTG
>CANNZV010000010.1:1557524-1790198 GCA_947561585.1 Caprella mutica
AGCAGAAAGTGTAATAGATAATTCTTGGAAACCTGAAACCTATAGAGCAGGTGTTGAAAGCGGTCTCATTGATTTAGCTCCATTTGGGGAAATTGTTTCATCAAAGATAGTAAATCAGGTAAATGATTTGAAGAAACAAATTCTTAATGGTAGTCTTCAAGTTTTTAAAGCTCCACTCAAAGACAGAGAAGGAAATATAAAATTACCAGAGGGAAAAGAAGCCTCTCAGGAATGGCTGGAAAGCATGGATTTTTTTGTTGAAGGCGTAATAGGTTCTGTCTCGAATTAATAATTTTATAATAAAAGTTAGAGTTGCTAATTATATGAGCAGCTTTAACTTTTATTATAAAAAATAACCCTAACATGTAAATTTTTTCTTTTTTATAACAAACAAATAAACAATTTTGAAACAAAAAGAGTTTTCATATTTAAAATAATGGTTCCTTTATTAACTGTTATTGTAACTTTACTATTGCTCGAAATTATTGTCCGTAATTATTTTCCTGTCCAACAATCACAATCTTTATTTTCTCATAACGATATAATCAGAGAGCAAACAGATAAAGTAGACATATTTGCCTCTGATTCCACATTAGGTCATATTTTTGTTGAAAATAAATTTATTGGCGTTTATGAAGACTCCTTTTTAACAATAGATAAAATTATATCTGATATTAAAAAGAGAAATAAAAAAATAATTCTAAACATAGGGGACTCTTCAACATCAGGATGGGATAGCGATATAGTTACTGAGAATTCTAAAAATATTAGTAAAAATCAAGAATTAAAAAGTCCTTTTTTTACTTATCCAACTTATTCTAACTTAATGTCTAATGATTCTGCATATTATATAATTAATGCAGGTATTCCTGGTTATACTTCTTTGCAAGGTGAAATATATTTGAAACAGCTTTTTAAAAAATTTAAAGAGGCTCGAATAAAAATTGATATAGTGACTATTTACTTCGGGAATAACGAATGTACTTGGAATGGAAATATAGAGGATAAATATTTTATTACTGATGAAACAAATAATATACATTTGATTAGATTGATACAAAATCATTCAAGCAGATTTTGGGTTTTTCCTCGTATTAGTCTAAGTCAGTACAATAAACAAATTAAGGATATAATCCATATCTGTCGAGAAAATAAAGCTGAACCAATAATAATTGTCCCTGTTATTCCATACTATTGGATACCTGGCTTAAGAGCTGTTGGTACTGAAGCAGAGAGGAATAAATCAATTAAAAAATTGAAAAATATAAAAGTTGAAAAATTAATAAAAGAAGCTGAAATAAATTACAAGGAAGGGGTAAAATTATTTAGTAAAAGTAAATCTTATAATGATTTAGTTTATGACCAAGCGAAAGTTTATTTTGAGAGAGCAGTTGAATTAGATTACATGGTTCCAAGAATAAAGCAGGAGTATAGAAAGAAATTAATTCAAATAGGAGATGATTTACAAGTTCCTATCGTTGATGTTCAGAAATTAATACCAATAGAAGATAAAAGAAAATATTTTATAGATTACTGCCATCCTATTGAGCCAGCAAACCTCTTAATAGCAGATAGTTTAATGAAACTAATTAATAATCCAATAAAATGAAAGAGCAGTTATCCAATAAAATATTAACCTTTATCAATAATTTAGCAAATGATAGATTAAACAGAAATAAACCTGATTTTATTCCTAAAAATCAGTTAAGAAAAGATTATATACCTTTTTCAGATATCAAAAATAATATTTTTTTAGATATCCTTAACGAATTAAAATTACTGCAAACAGTAATATATGTCAGTTCAATAACTAATGAGAATGAAGAAATTTATGACCTAATGAAAATCGAAAGCATTGGAATTGATACTGTTTGGGTTAAGGAGTTTAATAAAAATGGTATTTTATTAGATGAACGGAAAAAGGCTTTTACAAAACTATTCTTAGACTACCGAACTCGATTAGTTTGGGGAATAAACAACAACTTGTAAATATATTTCAAAGTTTTTCAGGTAAGCAATATTCCAAGATTGAAGATTCTAATAATTTCTTACTTGTATCTGATGCAGAACATTCTTTTTATTGCTTATTGTTCATAATAGCTGCAGCAGCTGGGGGTGACAAAATTAAAGGTGGTTCAGAAGAAGAAAAAATTCATAGATGGATATATAGTGAAAACGATAGTAATAAATTATTCGCTGAACTTATATCTTTAAATTTAGAGAAAACAAACTTAAGTAAATCAAAACTTTATAATGAAAACCTAAGAGCTTACCTCATTCCTGCTTCTTTTGAAAGGGCAGTAAATGCCCTTGGTTTGATTAATAAAGATAATATATCTAGTAGGTTTATCCGCTTAGTCAATTGGTTACAAGAACAAATCAGTTTAGGTCTAGATGACACCCATGTTTCTCTTAATTTCAAAATAACCCACAAAAACAAAAGGAAATTATTTATGAAAATTTTAAAATCCTCTAATTTAGAGAAATTAGTAAATAGTTCAGAAATTCAATCAATTAAAGGATTACAAAATTTAGTGTGGGAGTTATATTTTACATTAAAGGATACTTATTTTGATAGCAAAAATAGATTAGTACGCTTCTATGAAGCCCCAAAAAATATTGAAAATTTACCGAAATTAAGGTTTAACCTTACTGGAGAATATCTATTAAGAAAAGATGAAGTGATTTCAAGAAATTATTTTGCTACTCCAATACAATTTATATGGAATGAAGACATCGATGACTCTTCTCCAATAGTAGGCAGTTTTGCAGTAGGAACAATCCAAGATTTATCTATCTTAAATAAAGAAACTTTACCTAAAATAATTGCTATTAGAGCCATAATTAGTGAAATGTCCAAGTTTGGAACAGACATTTCTGTTGCAAGGATTCTCCAATCTAGGAAAAGATGGATTGCAGAAAGAGTTACCAGAATGGATTGGAGTCATGAAGTAAAACAGATGGCTAAAGCTTACTTATCAAGATGGTTTATTGAACCTGGTGATACAATAAAAAAACAAATAAATTTAGGTAACGTAAAATACAAAATAGCTCCTTTTCCTCAATTACTTGAAGCACTTCCTAGTGTCATCAATTTACAAACATACAGTAAACCTGAAGATATTTTTGATAAAAATAAACCTAATACATTTAATGAATTAGTATTAAATATTTGGGATTTAGTAATTAAATATAAAAAGATTGAATCCTTAAGAAGTTTTGACTTCAGCCTAAACATACTTGGTGATTTTCAAAAAGCAGAAGTAAAATATAATTTGATAGAAAATTTATATCATGAGGGATTTATTTTAATAGTTAAGGATATCACAATTTCGCCATTTTGGGAAAAGACAAATGAAGAAGATTATAAAGAAAGGGCATCATCATGGTGGATTAATTTATCTAAGTTAATCTACAATGAATTAATTGACGCAATTAAGCATGGGTTAGATTTTCTAGAAGCTTTTTACACACCAGGTCTTTATGACTTTAAACCTGAAATTATGCTTTCAGCTACAGAATTATTAGAAGATGATAAACGTTATCTTTTAATAAAGTTTGAAAATGATTACGATATTGATTGTTATAGAAATATTCAATCGATAGAACCAATATCCGCACATTTTGCAAATCAATTAGGTGGGGAAAAGCTTAAAACCGAAAGGTCTAACGGAAAATGGAAAGAGCAATATAAAATACCAATAACCAAAGAAATATTAAAATACTCATCAAAATCATGAAACACGTAAATATACTCATAATTGAAGATATTAGAATTTCATTAACAAAAATTGATTTTGTTTTCCCATTTGAAAAATCAGATTTTATTTTTGATATACCAGATGGAGAGAGGGGACTAGCCCAAAGACAAGTTAATGACGATGAACACAAAGTTGAAAAATTTAAATTATGGGAAGAAATCCTAAAAAGTCTAAATGGATTTAATATCGTTATTATAGACCTAAAAATTGACCCATTTAAAAATCCGAAACTTTTAAGTCATGTTGGAATTAACCATGACCTTATAAAAACAAATTTAGAAGCAAATAGCATAAAATTAGGATATGAATTTTTTTGTGGAATTAATTTTGCCTTAGAAGCTTTGGAAAATAAACAATGGAAAGGATGTTTAATCTTGTCAAGTAGTCAAGCTTTTCAACAGCGAACACCTAAAAAAGTAATAGAATATTTAGATGGTGTAAAGCAAAATAATGAAGTTTTTACAAAATTTTCAGAAAATGATGGAATGTCAAATAATCCAACAGAAACAATTGAGGAAGGGATAAATTTATTTCTTAATCATTTTGATTCAATTCGATGGTTTACTAAACCACCTAGAAATAATGATTGGTTTCAAGGAGATGCCCATGATAATGGCCCAATATTCGAAGCTCACTTAAAAAAAGTAAAATCAAAATTTGAAAATTGTAATTCTTCTAATATTGCAAAATTATTAGTCTTCAGCAAGGATAATAAACTTATCAAATGCAAAAAAAAATATATTCATTGGCGGATTTTTAAAAATTATTGGAATAATTTGAAAACATCTTCTTTTGAAGATAATGAACTTATTAGCATACCTTTTGAACCATTATATCCCTTTTTACTTGCTGTGGATAATCTTTTTAAAACATTAAAGTTAAACAACGAAAATTACCAAATTACTTTCGAAAAGGTTAAGAATCCTAGCAAAGAAAAAAGTTATTTTTTTATCCTCAGTATTAAAAATACTGTCATAAAGGAAGAGAGTTTGGGGCATATCCTAAATCTACGGTATTGCTTACAAACAAATTCAGGAGGTAATACCACTCTTCAACTTCAGAATGCCTGTACTGGAAAAATAGAACTTAACAAAAACCAATTTAATAAAGAACGATTAATAAAATTGTTTAAAGGCAATAAGGGAGCCCCCATTGTTTTCCCATATATTAATGAAGATGAAATTGGTGTTTATTGGGAAGGTGGTTTAAATTTAACCAACTCCAATCGAATAAAGTTATTTTAGCATGGATGACAGTATATTTGAAATTATTTATTTTAATCATAATGAGGATAACCTACCAGTATCTAATTTTGTAAATGATGCTGCTATCCTTAATAAACTTAGCTTCTATAATGTTCCCGTTTACAATGACATTAAAGAAGAACTTTTAACTAAGGCTAAATTTTTAGTCATACATGGCGTACGTTCATTAGGAAATAATGAACTAGATTTATACGAAGTACTAAAAAATCCGAAACAATCATCACTAAATAATCTAATTGTATTGAAAATAAGTAGTTCAGGGTTATTTAGCCTAAAGCCAGAAATTGTTCATTTTACCCATAAAGGAAGGAAGAGTAAAAGATTTCTTCTTCCCATACCAGATATTAAATCTGCGAAACTAGTGGAACATCCTAATGCTCAAAATCAATGGATACAATTGATAAATATTTTATTACAAGACTTTGATAGCTTTGAAAGATGGTTCAACAATAAAAATACTCCACATCCATTTTTAGACATAATTTTTTCAAAACCTTCAAACCCTTTAGCAGATTTACAAGCACTAAAAATACTTTGTGAGGGGTATTGCATTGTTAAATATTGTCATTTATTATTAGCTAAAGTTGAAATCCATCCTAAATGGAAAACAACCGTACTAAAAATGGGATGGGGTGATAATTTATTTAATCCTAAGTATGGTAGCCATGATAAATTAAAAGAAGTAGAATCTGTAGATTGGTGGTTAGATGGCTTAAGGATTTTGATAAACGGAGAATTCATAAAAAATGAATGGCAAAGATTTATTATAAACCTTAACTATATTTGGAAACAAGATTTACCCAAAGCTATAAAAAATATGACAGAAATAATCTCTGAAAAATCTCCCTCTAAAACCATAATAAGTTTTGATTTAATTTGTGATGTTTACGATGAAATATACAAAAAAACTGAAAAATATGGTTGTTAAAAAATGGGAGCAACATCGGATTGCGCTTAATCATGATTGGTTTAAAAATATTTATTTAAATCATCTTCAAGGGTTTTTAGTTCGACTTGAAAGTCCTCATCCCAATCTTAATAGAATGGAAGAATTCCTTTCTGAGGATTTTATTCAATGGGAACTTAAGGGAAAGGAAGTAAGACATTTACTTCAGACATTTAAGTCTACCCATTCTTCTAAAAGCAACTGGACATATTCTCTAAGTTTTGACCTATGGTGTAATAAAAATCAAATAGATAAAAAAATAAATTTATGCCAGCAGCATATTAATCAAGTGGATAAGCTATACAATCATTTAAAACTTAGTCTGGATAATAAAAATGATTTTATAAAAAATCGATTGTCTCAGCTTAAAAGTTTAAAATCTAAATTTCGAGAATTTATTGATTTATGTTTTAAGCTAAGTAAACAACTAAGCCAATTTTCTTATCAAGTAAATTATGAGTAAATTCAAATCACCTAAAATACTCATTATTGATGATGTCTTGGGAGCAAAAAAGGCAACCGGACGAAATCGAGAAAGAGAAGATTTTTGTATTCGAACGAAAATACAAGATATCTCTAATGATGTATTAGTTGAAAAAATTCAGCAACCTATTGCTAGAGGATATTTTTTTAGCGGTCAACGAATAGAGGATGGATTTGTTTATAATGATTTACCGAGAGTAATAGAGATGATAAAAAAAGGAACTCAACTCATGGATGAAAAATGGGCTGTTATCCTTTTGGATATGCATTTTAAAACAGGAAAAATTAATGCTCAGGGTATAGCTGAAGGGCAATCTTCTGATACAGTTCCCGACCAATATTTTGGTCTTACCATATTAGAACAATTATACCGTGATTCTTCCTTAAAAGATATACCAGTAGTTGTGCTCTCATCCATGAATCGCCAGGCTATAGAAGAAAAATTTGCTAACTTAGGTGCATTCACATTCAAAGACAAAATGGAATTTAATCCAGATGTTTTAAAAGAACTATTATTAAACTATGGATTGATTCAGGATAATATTATTCTAGGAAACTCTATTCCACTACTTAAAGCACTTAGAGATATTCGGCAATTATCAATAAGAGGAAATGAAAATATTTTAATACTTGGAGAGTCTGGTACTGGAAAAGAAGCTATTGCCCAATATGCTCATAAATATTCTAAAAGAAAAGGACAATGTAAATCTGTTTTTGCTCAAGGAGTTGCAGAAACACTAATCGAAGATTTTCTATTTGGTCATGAAAAGGGAGCCTTTGACGGGGCTAAAGATAGTCGTAAAGGAATGGCGGAGGAAGCTGATAATGGTACATTATTCATTGACGAGTTCGGAGATATACCTGCTAAAATTCAAACCAAATTATTGCGATTGTTAGACAAAGACACTAGGGAGATTCAAAGACTAGGAAGTAATAAGGTAATAAAATTAAATCTGCAGGTAATACTTGCTACAAACAAGATTAAAATTGTACAAGCAAATAGTGGCTTCCGCCAAGATTTGCTTGCAAGAATTAGTAAACCTATTTACTTACCTCCCTTGAGAAAAAGAAAAGAAGACATTGTGGTGTTAACAGAGTTTTTTGTTAGAAAATGTGAAAAAGAATTTAATGCTGCAACTCGAAAAATTGAAAATAGCGCTATTCGGAAATTATGGGCGTATGATTTTCCGAATAATATTAGAGAACTAAAAAAAATTATAGAAAATGCTGTATTTATTTATCGTGATTTAAAAATACTCTCCCCTGAGCATTTACAATTTGAACAAAAGCTCCCAGAAGTAGCCTCTAGTTTAACAGAACAAACAATTCAATCAACTTCAGAAAATTCTACCTTCGACTTAGCTTCTTTAAGTACAATGTTGGAGACGTTTAGATTTGAATCTTTTACACAAAATGATTTATCTAACTCAATGAACTCGTTAAATAAATCTTATGCACTTTTAATGGGACACCTTCTAAAACAAGCTCTTGAACATAGTAAAACCTATCCAAATGGTCCAGTACAAGTAACTCCAGCACTAAGAGTAATTACTAATCAAAACAAACTTTCCACCGCAAAAGCTTACGACCTAATAAAAAAAATATTCAAATTAAATGCTGAAGCTACTGAAATTCTCCTTAAAGATGACTTGCTAAATAGAGTATATCAAATGGCTATTAACAACCGCTCTAAAGGAATAAAATAGAAAAATACTCTAATCTGGAATAATAAATACTTCTACTCTTTTATTATTTCCAGAACCATAAGACCCATGAATTTCATTGGCTCTTAGCTCGCTTAAAAATTTAACAATTTCTGCCGTTATCTTTTGACCTGGAACTAATACAGGATATCCTGGAGGATAAGGGCTAATAAATCGTTTACTAATTTTTCCTTCTGCATCTTTCAAATCAACTAAACTGGTCTCCCAATTGGCTTTATTATAAAAGAAAAAAGCAATATCATTATTATCATGTGGTTTATAGCCTTCAAATTCTCCTTCCCAAAAACCAGAAAATTTAGGTAATAAATATTCATTTTTTGGATACCATAATTCAGGTCCTAAACCTTCATCTTTTTTACTGTGACTGAAAATTTCGTCCGCTATCTTAATCAAGCTATCCTTCAATTGGGTAATTGAAGAAGAGGAAGCCCCAAGGTTAATAATAAACAGAGCTGAATTTTCGGAATATTTATTAACCTGAATATCATATTCCTGAATTAATTTAATTTTTAATTCGTTTCCTGCAAATCCTTCATTAAATTTAATAGTAATTTTAGTTTCATCGAGAGAAAACTCATCTTGAAATTCTGGAGGAATTAAATCCTTCTCGCCTATGACATTAAAAAAACCTTTCCATAATTTGAAAGTCTTATCCTCTTTTCCATCTCTTCTAAATTGTTTAGCTAAATCGATAGCCTCATTTACTAAATTATATCCTTCAATAGCCATTTGACGAACAGCAATATCAAGTGAAGCAAGCATTCCATAATGAGGAGAAGTAGTAGTATGCGTCCAATATGCTATTTCAAACTGTTGTCTTTGATTCCTTTTATTAGCAAATAATGGGTCCCAAATATGAATCATCGAAGCTTGCCGAAAAGCGGATAATGTTTTATGCGTAGATTGTGTCGCATAGATACGTAAATTTTCCTGATAGAATAATTTATCATCTCCTTCTGAACACAAATGATGTGCAGAATACATGGCGGTATATCTGATATATTCAGGATGAAATCGCCCAAACGCAAACCATGCTTCATCAAAAAAGAAGACAAGATTTCTAAAAATTATGGCTTGCTCTTTTAAGCTTATGCCTTTATTTGCTAAGAGCGTTTTTATTCCTTGGATAATTTTAATTGGATTAGATAAAACACCATCAAAAGTACAATTGGTCAACATGATTACCTTTGGTAGAACATCAATTGATTTGGTATTTAGGTATTTATCAACACACAACTCTAATTTTGTTTCAATTTCCAAAAATGGAACCCCACCTGAAATACCAAGTTGTTTATTCTGAAAAGGCTCCAAATATGTTGGGCATCCTCCAATTGTTGAAATTCCATAGTGGTGAGAAATATGACAATTCCTATCAATGAAAATACTATCCTTTGGCTTGATTAATGATTGCAATACTATTTTATTTGCCGTACTAGTACCATTAGTTACAAAGTAAGTACTTTGAGCACCAAAAACTTTTGCAGCTTTTTCCTGAGCTTCTTTAATAGACCGCTTAGGTACTAATAAAGAGTCTAATGGGTCTACTGTTGCCGAAGTCTCAGCATTAAAATAATTAATTCCATAGAATTCTAGGAAATCATTTAGTACTGCACTTTTGCGTAAAGATTTTGCTCTAGCTAAAGGCATTGCATGAAAAGCATTAGTTGCTCTATCAGCATAACTTTTAAGTGCACTCCAAAAAGGAGCGTCATACTTTTTTTTCAGTAAACTTAATATCTTATGGAAAATATCAATTGTAGTTGTTGGTGCATTTTTATTTAATACATCATCAAATACATTAGATATTTCGTTATTTACAAGTTTTAAAGTGTTTTCCCCAGATAATAAAATGCTATTAATATTGGGGCGAAAGCCTTTTATTTTTTTCGCTAATTTCACGCCACTATATTCAATATTTGAACCAAATAACATATAGTCATAGATGGCTATAAGTACCTCTGGTTGTTGGTGCATAGGAGACAATTCCCAGTCATTTTTATTGATACCATTATCTCTAATTCCTAAAAATTTGCAAACGTATTTTTCAAATTCCTCGGGTTCCTTGTAGTCATCCTTTGGGATTAAAGGGATGATATTAAGTCTAAAAATACTATCATTATAATTTTGCGATTGTTCCAGATATTCCTTCAAACGCATCGCATAATTTGCATTGTCTTCAATAATAATAATTCCCACTTCTATAAAAGAACTCTGTTTTAATTTACTATCTGCATCAGTATTAATAGAGGAAACTCCATTTATGAGAATTGGCTTGAAAGAACTACTAGCAAAATTTTCAACATATTCTTTTAATATTCTTTTATCCGAAAGTTCAAGTGTTTTTTTCGTTTTTAACTGTTTAAGCTTTTGGTGAAAAGAATTAAAAAAAGGTTCAATAGAAGGATTTTTTATGATTGCTCTATATTTATTAGAAAAAACGTCAACTTCTTTTTGAATATTATTAATCAAATCTGGCTTATCCTCTTCAATTAAAAAATTCATGTCTGCTCCGATTTTATGGAGTTCATACTGGAAATCGTGACTATTCATATGGTTAAGTTTTATTAAAAATTCAAATAATTTGACACCCTGATTATTTAGTAATAAGATGGGGTGTTCTCCTTCTGGTAACATCGGAAAAATTGAATCTGGAATAAGAGTCGTGCAGTCAAAAATATAGGCTCCATATTTTTGGTTAAATAAAGGAGTTATTTCCTTTGGGTTAATATCTGTTATTTCCAATTCAAGAAGATTAAGTACTTTTTTTGCACAGTACCCTACTGTGCTTGCATCATTTGTAAGTAATGCTAACATAGTTTTACATTATAATCAGTTGAGGTATTTTGGTTGTAATAAAGTCAAAAGGAAACCTAATAAACTCGTTAATTGAATTATTAGGTTTCTCTCTTATTTTAATAAGAATATTATTTTTTAATAAATTCTAAATATTTTTTGATTCTTAATACGCTCTCATCCTTTCCAAAAATTGACAATGTTTGTATAACATCAGGACCATTAGGAGTTCCAAGTAAACCATTTCTAATAACCTTCATTAATGAACTATATCCAACATCGTATTCTTTAGAGTATTGCTTACTTACATTTCTTAATGAAATTTCATCATAGCAATCTAATTGTTCTAATAAACTAGCAAATTTTTTGACAACTGGAAGTAAAGCATCAATTCCTTCTAGATATTGGTACTGGCTAACTTGATTAAAAAAAGAAAAATATTCTGTACCTACCTCTTGAAAATTTTTAAGTCTTGGTCTAATCAAAAAAGCCACTTGTCTCAAAAAAACTGTATCTACATCCCACTTTTTCAGGTTAACCACGTTCTTAAACCTATTAAGGTAATCTTCTTCATCTAAAGATTGAATGAGTTTTTGGTTGAACCAATTCAACTTTTCTAAATTGAACGCCATTCCACTAGAGCCAATTTTTTCTAAAGAAAATTTTCTAAGTAAATCATCCATAGCTAGAACTTCTGAATTATCACCTGGATTCCAACCTAAAAATGCTAAATAATTAAGTAAAGCTTCTGGCTCATAGCCCAAACTCCTATAATCGACTACATTTATAGGAATTCCCATTAGCTTAGCTTTTCTTTTAGATAATTTCCCACCAGCTGGACTCATGATAAGTGGTAAATGAGCAAATACAGGATTATCCCATCCAAAACATTGGTACAAATAAATATGCTTTGGTGTAGAAGGAAGCCATTCTTCACCTCGGATAACATGTGTTATTTGCATCAAATAATCATCTACAACACTAGCTAAATGATATGTAGGAAGACCGTCAGATTTAATTAATACTTGGTCATCTAAGGATAATGTATTAATACTAACTTTCCCTCGAATATAGTCTTCAAATACGATATTCTCAGCTGAAGGTAATTTAAGCCTAATCACATAGGAAACTTTATTCTCAATTAAATTTTTTGTTTCTGCATTAGATAATGTCAAAGAATTGCGCATGGATAACCTTGTATTGAAATCATACTTTGGAGACACCTCTCCTTTTGCTTCAAGTTTCATTTTCATTTGATTAATTTCATCCGGAGTATCAAATGCATAATACGCAAATCCTCTATCAATTAATTGTTGTGCATAAGAACAATAAATTGAAGCTCGCTCAGATTGTTTATAGGGACCAAATGGAGCATTCTCAATATTGGGACCTTCCTCATAAGGTAGGTTTGCCCAAATCATAGAATCAATAATATCTTTTTCTGAATCAGCGATGTAACGCTTTTGGTCGGTATCTTCTATTCTTAAAATAAATGTTCCATCATGCTGTTTAGCAAAAAGGTAATTAAATAATGCTGTCCGCAATCCCCCAAGATGAAGATAACCAGTAGGACTTGGAGCAAATCTCACACGAATTTTTTTTCTATTTTTCATAGTTAAATGTTTTTTGAACAAGACTCACAAATCTCATACCTTTAAAAAAAGAAATGAAAAACGTGTTGCTTACTATCATAATTTAGGTTATACCTATCTAATTTGATAGTAGGAACAACTTATCTGATACTATTGTGATAATTAATTTTCTTTGATGTGCTAAATCAGATACAACCAAAAATAACAGAACTTTAGCTAGAATCGTAGATTCATTATTAATTAATGAATTTACGATTCTAATATGACTATCAGTTCTCAACAACAAAAAAGACTACTTCAATCAACAGTATCCAAAAAATATCAAGCTATTATTCTTTTGATGTTAGATGCAGGTCTTCGTCCGTCAGAACTCATCCAACTACAATGTCAAAACATTTCTTTTTCTGAAAATAAAATAACAGTTGCTACAACTTCAAGGGCAATTCCAATTTCTCAACGTCTCCTAAAATCCTTAGCCGATTACTGGCAAACCTTAGAAGAAACCAATCCCGATTCCTACCTCTTCCCTCCAGGTAAAAATTCCAAATCCCCACACATCGGAAGAAAACAAGTCTGGAAGATAGTCAACCGTTTATCCAAAGGAAAAGCCAATCCAACCATCCTAAGAAATACCTTTGCAGCAAGAATTGTAAAGGAAAATGACATCGCAGTTGCAAAAGAATTACTAGGAGATAAATCCATCACCATTACTGAAAAACACTTGGAGGTGCTTGAAGAAGAAAAAGAAACTGCCATCCAATCCATCGAACCAAATGACTTTATAACAAAACTCTACCGTAGATTTTTCCCAACTCAATCTATTCATATTATCCCTACCGAAATCGGTATCACCAATTTCCATATCGGAAGAAAACAAGAATTGCAAAAACTACAGGACTGCAGCAAAAAGAAAATCAACCTTCTTATCCTGGGAGAACAAGGTATCGGTAAATCTCACCTCTTGGATAATTTCTCTCAAGAAAATTTGATTCGTATTGGTGACCTTTCTACTACTAAAAGAATGATTGCAGGACTATTGTTACATCTTTTTGAAACTGACAAAGAATCTATCGCCAAAACTATCTACGAGAAACAGTTAGATAAAAATCAACTCAACACCCTCATTTACAAAGAGACTATAAAACGTATGACCGAACTCCTTATCCAAATTACCGAAAAACAGGAATACACCATCCTTATAGATGATGTTACTCGTATTCCACCATCAGGAGTAATCGCTTTAGAAAAACTAAAAAACCATTTCCATATCATTTGCGCTGCTAGAAGAATTCCTATTTCCAAAGCTTCGTTTCTTACCAACTTCGAACGAGTCGACCTTCAACCACTTTCCCGAACTGAAAGTATTGAAATGATAAATCGCTTATCACAACCTATCATTCAGAAAATAGAGGATTACGAAACCTATAAAAATCACATTTTCGAAAACACCAACGGCAATCCTCTTTTCATGATTGAAATGATAGAGCGATATTCCAAAGAACCTGAAATAACGTTGGAAGTCATCCGTGATTATAGACATACAGCTGCATTAAAAGAATTTGACTTTTCATTAGTCTTAGTCATCTTCCTTTCAAGTTTGATGGTGCTTCGATATATCAGCGGAGAGCTAGGTGATGATTCTGGAGCATTACGATTATTCGGTGGAATCTTTTTGATGTTCGCCTTGTTCGCAAGAAATATATTTAAAGCTGGTAAAAGAAAATATGTCTAACCATGACGGCACCTAATCACATCGTTGGTGGATTTGTTATTACTGGATTGCTGGGTTCATTTTTCAATCTCAATATTTTAGCTAGTCCAATCTACATTGCTTCTACCATCATTGGAGCATTGATTCCGGATATCGATTACACCAAGTCAATGATTGGAAAAATCTTTCGTCCTATTTCAAAATACCTCAATCGTAGATTTGGCCATCGAACCATTACACATTCCTTGATAGCCATGTTTGGAAGTTTTTTGTTTTTAGCATTTGTGGAATCAATATTCTATCATCAAACTACCATTTCCAAAATATACCTCCTTGGATTCTTTAGTCATCTCATTCTCGATATGATGACCGTTCAAGGTGTTCCATTATTTTATCCTTTTCTTCGAAATCCATGTGTCCTTCCTGGTAATCCAAACGCCAGATTCAAAACTGGAAATCTCCATTCCGAAACACTCATCTTTTGTTTCTTCTGCGTCTCTATTATTTTTCTTCAACCACTTTTTAAAAACGGGTTCTGGACACAATACAATCGCTACTTCGGAACACCTAAACATTTAGCTAGTGAATTTCATAAAAGTGATACTGCTTTAAAAGTAAATTACATCATCAAAAGAGGAACTGAGATTTCCAAAGGTGAAGGCATCTGTATTTCTGCAAAAGAAGCAGAGGTCGTCTTATTGGAAAAGAATGGCTTTCATATTTTAGATAAAAGCAAATACACTATTTTAGAAGTCAAACCAGAGCATACTCAACAGGAGCTACACTTCAATGATTTTTTCTTTTTCGAAATTTCTGCAGACAGTTTGAATGAATTAATAGAGAAGCATCCTATTCAGCACATCGAAACTCATGCTAATCAAGATTTCTCTATAATTCATAACAATATATTTTCAAATTCAAAAAGCATAAATATCGAGTACCCTGGAGATATTTATTTCAAAGAAGTCTTTCAAAATAAAACCACTCCAACCTACTCCTTTTCTACCAAACCAAAAATTCAAACGTACTATTCTCAAATTGAATTAATCAACCAATCATTAGAAACTGAACAAATTCTTTTCCATCAAAAACAAGCGGAATTAAAATTACTTCACCAACAGTTTTACAGAGAGAAAAACATCACTCATAAAGAAGCGCTTTATGATAAAATCAAATTGCTTGAAAAGGAAGTCAATCAAATTCCTGATTCGGAGAAATCATCTGAAAGATTGTTAGAAATAAACCAAAAAATAAGAGAGCTTAAACAAATCGATTACCTTAAAATTCAAAAAGAGAAATTAGACTTTCAAAATGAAATACATTCCCTACAAAGTCAACCTACTTGCTTCTCAGGTAAAATCACTTATATCATCCTGAAAGATAAAATAGATTGATACTGCTAAATATTCCCTTCTCCTTTCAGTAGTAATCATTTGGAAATCCATTTCCTTCCTTCCCAAATAATTACCCCTTCAGTCGCCCACATCAGCCATACGATTGCTTTCCTTTCAGTTAGCAATCGTATAGCTGATTTTGCAAACGCTTTTGATACCATTTCATTATAACTCATTGGTTTACAGTAAAAAGGATATTTTTTGAGAGTACATTCTTATGTAACTTATAGGAACAAAAAAGGCATTCTTATGAGCTACTACAACCACTATAATCTAGATAAAATCGCTGAAGCAATGAAACCTCCAACAGAGTTTTATCAAACTCAAAACATCCACTTCGATATTCAATTTCAAGACATTTCTCGAACTCAGATTAAAGTAGTTTTAGATACTTCAATCACAAATCCGAATCACATACAAAAACTCTTAGAATCGATTTATGCAGTTGGTCGAACCAAGTTTCAGGCACCAAATGAGTTTACGCTTTATCTCAATTTTCCAACATACGATTTTCAAGAATTCCATAATCAGATTTTAGAAGTACTTGATGATACTTTTCAATCATAATTCATTTACCAAAAATTTTCTACTATGCAAAACACTAATCTTTTACCTTCTCAACAAACTAACTTCATCAATTCAGAAACGGCTGAACTGAATGTCAAATACCGTTCTGGATTTCCACGCAATTATCGTTTCGATGCAAGCCGTGGAATATTCATTCTAGGAGAAACCCCAATTACTCAAAAAGGAGAATCACTAACTTTTATTCCAATTTCTTATCGCTTGTTTAAAGATGACATACTTGGATATGGGTTGAAAAAATGGGCTGAATTCTTTTTCGTTAATCAAGCTGGACATGTATGTAGCTTATTGTTTCATGGATACAGCGTAGAGAATTTAGAACGAAAAACGAATGAACTATTTTACGACGAAGTGAATTTAACAGAAGTTATCCTAACGGCTCAACCAGTTGAAAAAATCAAAAAATCAGGCGAAGGAAAAGGAAGTAAATATTACCTCGCTGAGTTCAATTATCAAATCTTACCTAATGAAGCTCGTTCCGAAATTAAATTGTTAGGAGAAAGTATTAATGTCTATCGTGCAGATACGTTGACAGGTGATGCACTCATGGAATTATCAGTTAATTACAAACCTCCATTTCAACTTATTGAGCAAGAGATACAACAAGAAGAATTCCCTAAACTAGGTGAACAAGCACCCAAAAAAGACCAATAGCTTCCATGAAAATTTTATTGCTTTCCACCTTTTTTGCCCTAGAGGTTTGCCAATGTTTATATGTTGGATTGGGTTTGAGGAAAATGGATGATTGTACGAGGCGAAGGTTCACGACTTTAGCCATCGCTAAACGAGTGGTTCTTCAACAAAGTACAAGCTTTCATTTTTCCAAAGACAACCAACAATTTAATCTTGGCAAAACTCTCGATTCCATGCCGAGTGAGACTCAACTCATTTCAGCATTGGAATCTTTTTATCAACTTCAACTAGAAAGTGAATTATCAGAATTTCAGACAACACAAAAAATGAAATGGCTCAAATATCTTCCTACTGTCGGAGTCACCTATACACTTGACGGAAAACCTCGACCTGCTATTTCATGGTCATCTACTTTACTCTATTCTAGTCAAAAGGAAAAGGCTCAAGTTCATGCTAAAAAACAATCCATTTACAAAAAGAACCAACTGGCATTAGAGAAAGATAAATTACGCTTAAAAGGCTTACTCCAAAAGTATCAATTTTTAGAACAAGACATTTCATTCCTCCAGAACCTATTTAAATACGACCAACAACTTTTTGAAATCAAAAAAGACCAAGCTAATAAAATACAAATCCCACCATCTGAATTACTCAAAGCTAAGCAAGCACTTAAAAAGAAAGAATACGATATTTTTCAAAAACAAAGAGAACTTCTCGAATTGGAATCTCAAATTTTAATCACCGCTAAATACTTTTCTCATGACAATAATTAAACAAAAATACGATACCTCTCATATCTCTAATCAAAAGCTTCATCAACTTTGGTGGCAATTTCACAACATCATTGAAGCAGAAAACCATATCTGGAAACAACCACCCAACATCCCAAAACTTTGCAAACAATTAGACACCAATCAAAAGTATCTTTCCCAAACTATCAACCAAGCGACGGGCTTAACTATCGTTTCTCTTTTCCATTGCTATCGCATTAAACTCTTTATTCAAAAATTAAAGAATGGTGAAGCTCAACTCAAAACCATCGAAGGTTTATTGACCGAAACTGGTTTTCAAAATCGCTCTTCTTTTTATCGAGCATTTAAAAATCTAATTGGAATCCATCCAAAAGAATTTATTCAAAAAATTAAAACAGAACCGAATCTATGACCTGTTTCATTTTCTGCCCGAAAGCTAACTTTCTTTAGAATCCACATTACTTTTGAAACTAAAGCTTGATAAAATAATTATCAAATTTTTAAACAACAGACTATGAGAGCACTTTTACAAACCATCTTTTTTCTTTCCATCATCGCTTTAAGTTGTTCAAATTATTCTTCAAAATTATCCAACAACATTCAACCGGCATCTCCTTGCCCAATAGATATTTGTCAAAAAGTTTCTATCGAGTTAGGAATGCCTGGTTATAATTATTCAGCGCCATTCACTTGTTATAAATGGACAGATTGGGGAACGGGTATTGAAGTAGATTGGACGGATGGTGGAAGGGTATTATTTTTTACATTTCCGAATCATAGAATTTGCCAACCACAATTTCGAATCTGTGCTGAAGATATTTGTAATTGCGACTTGCCTGCCGAAGAGGCAGGATGGCAACCAATTGAAAGCTGCCCAAGAAACAATACAATTACAGTTTCTTTAGATTCATGCCTTTATGGTCAGACTACATTATTCCTAGATGTTTTCTTGATAGATAATGACTAAACAATGCCAACATATCATTGCTGGAATTCTATTCTTATTAGCGGCTTTTTTTGTGGCTCAACAACAATCCTACGAGACTGATTCCAAAACTATCCAACCAACTATTATCTCAATAGATACCACTTTACTTTTTCAAAAGATAGTTATTCCCAATCGCTTGACTCAATTCCGTCATTACCTCCAACAACATAATATTCGAGTCGATGACGATTATGAATTGCTCTTGCTTTTGTCAAATCCTAATAATCGCATTCAATTACATCACCAATTTAAAATGGACACTTCCATCCTTTTAATGCATGCTGAATTAGCGGACTTGATGCAAATAAATATGTCTGAACTCGATGTTCAAATTCTCCACTTTAGTCAACGCAATTACCAAAATCCATTTACTAACGAAACAATAAATCTTAAAACGCTATCAGAAGCTGATGCAGAAAGAGTGTTACAAGATATTGGTGGATGGCTAGCTGGAAATGATAACACAGTTTTACAAAATTATTGCTTAAGTATCGAGGACATTAAATCTTGGATTTCTAAGGCTAATGCTTACCAATTTAAAATCTTCGCTCAAATCCTTTAAAAATGGATTTTCCAGAATTAATAGGTGTCGCCTTTTTGTTAGAAAATGGAGGCGACATCTATGATTTTCGGTCGCCTATATGGACAGAGTAGGAAAAAGTTTTTTTTATAAAAAGAAAACTAATTCTTAATATTCTTTAGAGTAATTGGTGAGTCCTTTTCAACAATATCAATAAGTCTATTTGCTCTATTCAACTCTTTATCCGATAACTGCTTGTTTAATTCAATCTTTCGAACTATTCTCCAAATGAAATTAGATTGGAGAGTATCGAATTTACCTGTAACTTTCCCCCATTGATTTAGTTTTAACCACCCATCTGGAGAAATCTTTTTAATTCTATTTTCTATAGACTTTCTCTTTGTGGAACTTAAAATTGAATTTTTATATCTTTCTATAAATTCGGTTTCAGAGTAAAGCTCTGAGGCTAAAATTGATATATCTAAATCTATTTTAGTTTCTTTTAATTTTGCCCAACAATCTTCTTTTTTTGCCCATTCGCCAATAAGTCCTCCTGGAGCTGATCTACGCATAAAAACATCTATTTTTTGAAGAGCCTTAAATAAGAATACAGAAAAATCGCCTGCTAGTTTTTGATTACGCCAAATTTTAAAAAAGTTAATTTTGCCTTGACAAATATAGAATAACCATGAAATTGTATATGGAACTACCATGTAACGAAGATCTCCAATGGCTTTTGCTCCTCTACCATAAAGCTTTTCAGAAGTACGAAATATAATTGCCTTCGCTATTAGGTCTTCATAAAATGTCAAATCAACATCTATATCATCTGTCTTTTTCATGAATTCTATAAAATTTCTTTGTCTACCTCGAACAACCCACCATGGTTCCATACTACAAGAATTATAGAATCTTGCAAGATCTTCTTTGGCAAATTTTTGTTTTTTGGGATTTCTTCCCATCCATTTTTTTCGTTGCCCAACAGCATCAATTTTTGAAAGTTCATCATTGTATTGCCCTCTAGCACGTTCATAAAACCATCGGGTTTGATTTCTTTCGGGAAGAGAAGGTGCCCATACTTTTCTAGAAAAGTTTTCCATTTCTACATGAAAAGGATGATTGGAGGTTAAATCAGCTTCAGAAACTTTATTTTGTGTATTGGCATATCGAGAGATTCGAGCAACTATGTCAGCTTGCTGGGATGCATCTTTAATTACAGTTAATTTTAATTGTACACATACAGATTCTAAATTTGCTTCTTTATATTTTCTTCTAGTTTGAAAGATCGATGCCATAGTTTGTCCCCCATTGACTACTTGGAAATCTTTAATAGCAATTATCTTTTCTTCGTTTTCATCTAATTCAACAGATTCTGCAGTTGCTGAAATGCCATTATTATATGCCATAAACATGTGAGGTTCTTTCAAAATAGTATCCCTTATTCCTTTATTAATTTTACCCCGAAACTGTAGGAATGTACGTACATTTTGTTCTAATAATCTAGCTCCATATTGAGTGTAAATATCTGCTAAAAAAGTTCCAGGTACTACTGCAAGAAATGAAACATAATCATTATTTTCTACAGGCATCTTTATGTAAGAAATACCATTTTTAATATCTTGTTGAAAATTAATTTCAATTGATTGTCTTCCCGTTCCTAATTCATATATTCTATGAAAATATTCAATATCTCGAAGATGATATTGAATTATTATTCCTTGATAATTTTTTTGAGAAGGTGGATCATAAGGAATCAATACATCAGATAAAATATAAATATTTACTCTAACTACATTATTAATTATCTTTTTAACAGTTTTCAAAAAATCGAAAATAGGTGCTGTCTCTTCAATTCCTTCCATCTTTCCACCTAATGCATTTTGAACAAATTTTGTGGAAAGGCTTACTGCTCTTTTTATGTCTTCTGAATAAAGACGGGTCAAGGTAGAGAAACCTTTAAACATGGTTATAAATAAATCTATCGTTTCATAACCTTCACTTATGGTATATCCATTTATTTTGTGTAGTCGATTCCCTATTCTATTCTCCCTAATCTCTCTGCATGCTCTTGCTCCTTCTGCTTCCCCTGCTTCTTCCAAATACTCTAGTGCTACTTCAGTAAACCTCTCTTCTCGTATGCCTCCTGTTTCTTCAGATCTAATATCATCAATAATATCATTTAGTAATTCTGTTCTAAAGCTGATGAGTTTGGATTCATTTTTCATTTTAGAGTTCTTTATTTGTCAAGGAGATCTTTTAGACTCGTCCCATCTTTAAAATAGAATTCACTTAGGAAATCTTCTTCTTTATCTAGCTTGAGAGCATGGCATATATTATTGTACACATCTTTGTCTGCCCCATCATAACTGATTTTTTCTAATTTACCACCATCATCTTGAAATGAAAGTGGTGTTAGCATTATTTTCGTATTTACAGAGAAACCTTTAAACTCCACTTTTCGAATATTTGCTTTTAACTCACAAATATATTTACGTTCGACACCTGTTTTTGAATGAGTATTTTTAAAATATACCTTTTTACCAGCTACCTCTAGTACAGTATTTTTTAATTGTTTAAGCTCTTCTATTATTTCAAAAACTAACTCTAATTCTCTTCTATAAACTGGGCTAGTAAGATCGTCATGAGACAATGGATTCATAACCACTCTTAAGCAGGTTCTTAATTTGCTGAAAGGTTCAAAATCAATTCTAACCCATTTTAAATAACCTTCTAGACGATCAATTAATGACGAAAGAGTATCGATAGGTTTAATATCTCCATTTGGAGCAACATCATATTTTTTATTATCTGGCAGAAAGTTCTTAATTAAGCTTTCACATACTTTCCTTTGATAGTTTGCACAAGAAGGATATTGATTCATTTGAAAATAATGAATAGCCATCTCAAGATTTTCCATACTTGGCCTTAATATAGGTTGGTCAAATACCTCAGAGTGACGATCTAGATAAATTTCTTTATACTCCCAATCTTTTGTTCCTAGGTGATTTCGAGATAATTCAAACCAATGTCTATCATAAGTAGTCAGCAATATTTGATGATTAGTAAATGTATCTCCAGTTGTGCCTTCTATTTCATTTGTAGTAAGAATATCTAGCAAAGGCATTCTATTAGAATTATCTAGCCCCGTAAAAATATCATCAAGAAAAAGTATATGATGTGAAGATGAAGGTAGTGACAAATGTGCAGCAAGAAATATTGAAATAGCTAATGCCGTTAGACGAGCTTCATTTAAGAAAAAATGATACTTTTCGGATTCGTTATCTAAATCTTTACCATAATATTTTACATTTAATTTTATGGAAAAAATATTACTTCTTATCATCTCTTCGGTTAAAGGAATAAAATTAACTTCTAGCGATTTATCAAAATATTTTAAAAGACAATTTAATAAATTGCCCATATCTGATAGAAGTTGATTTACTCCTCCTGAAAAATCTTTAATATTTACGGGACTTGGATCATCTGTAACCATTCTAAACAAATTACCAATTGGTACATTTGTTTCTATTTGAGAAGAACTTGGATTAGGAATCTCAATTAATGCACCTGATTCACCAAATAGAAAATCAAAAAAATCTACCTCTGCGGAATTAACTTGGTGAAGTTGCATTAAATCCCGATAACTCATAAAACTCTTCACTCTTGCAATTGTCTGGATGAAATCGACACTTGAATTAGTTTTAGGTCGATCATGGGAAAACCAATATTGAAGTGGATCATCTTCATTTTCAATAATTACTGATACAAAAGGTAATTCATCTGGTTCATGATCTTTAGAAAAAGCATTCTGAATTAGTGGGAACTCAGGGTTTATAGAAGATTGAAAAAAATCGTGTAGCCCTCTATAAATGGAACTTTTACCACTCCCATTTTCTCCATAAATTAGTAAATTCTTTTTTCCATTAAAGTTGATTTTATGCTTGGAAGACTCACTTCCTTTTTCATTATAGAAAGCTCTATAATTATTTAATATTACTTCTAAAATTTTCATAGAAAAATTAATTATTGAGTTAAAGCAGTCTTTATCATACTCACTTTATAGTTATTATCTAACTTAAATAACAGATTTCGGATTTCATGATTTTTATTATATAAAATTCCATAAAGTCTTGTTGTAAGATCGATTAAAACATCATCATTCCTTGGTATTAAAGAAGGTATTAATGGTATCAAATTAGATCGAAGACTTTCTAACTCATTCTTCATTCCTACTTTAAAATAAATACTAAATACCATAGCATCAATTATACTAAAAAAGAAAGATTGCATATTCCCTGCCCCTGTTAGTTCCTCTTTTTTCTTTGATCCATCTAGAAGACTGAATAAAAAATTCAATATTTTTAAATCCTTATTTTGAGGAAGAATAAAAGGAAACTTTTTTAATACCTCTCTTTCTATAAAGTATTTATTTTTCTTTCGTTGACCACTTACTCGAACCCAAACGCCAAATAATGATGAATTTAATACCGCAACTAAATATTTTGAATTAAACCTATTAGAATGAATTATCCAAAAGCTATCAGAGTATGCTGCTGGCTCATTTGAATAAGAAAAAGTAACATGCTTAGATTGTTTTAATCCGATAACATGTTCATTTGAAAATATAGAGCTCATTTGAGGTTGAGCTATTTTCCTTTCTGTTGTTTTAAGTAAAAAAAATCGTTGAATCTCATTTTCAAAATAATATGGATATGTCTCTATATCTGATCTAAGTTGCACCTTTGATGAAATGATTAGATCTCCTCGATGAGTTAACTCATTTTCAGGAGCATCTGAATAAGGATATGAAGGAGCAATTCCACTTGAAAATTCTGTATCATCAAGATTCGTTTCTAAATTATTTTCCTCTTTAAAAAGAGCAAGAAATTTTTCCTTTGTTAAGATATTTAGATTTGATGATGAAGGTTGGGTTTCATCTTCGAAATCATCAAAATCTAATTCTTTTGGATAATCATACAATTCATTTTGGAATACTTTATTAACAGCATAATCAATCTTTTCATCATTTTCGATTCGAGGAAAACTTAAAGCTAATCCAATAATTGGTACATCAGAATAGGGAGCCTCTCCTTTTCGAAGGGAAGGGTTTAAAGGATAAACTAATAATAAACCATTTGATTCTGATCTGTTTTTTCTTATCCTTAATGGACTTGGATGAATTGTATTACTAGAACTTTTCCCTATACTTTTCCTATCCTCTTTAGTCTCTTCAAGCGCTTTTTCTAACTGACTTTGATTAAAATCAATATATTCATGGAAGTTTCCTATAATATGTGCCTTGACTAATTCATAATTATCAAAATCTTCAGAAGCATCTCTTCTAAATGACAACCCTATTTCTTCATTCTTTATAAAATTAGTAACTCTGTTTTCTGAAGAAGCTGAAGAATTATTTATCAAAGCAATAGTCCAATTTACTAATTTACCTGATTTTGTCTGTGTTTCAATATACTTAGTCATTAATTCTACATTAAAAGATTTCTGAGTAGATTGATAACTTTTTAAAAAATTGACAACTTCTTCATGATTATTTGATTTATGCCATATGAATTTTTGGCTTCTCAGAAAAGAACTTTTGTTTAGTACTTTAGAAGGAGCCCCTAATTTCTCTAAATACTTTTTTGTTATTTGATAATTATTAATGAAGAGATTTTTATTTCTTCTATCAAATGACCATGTTTCTTCTAAATCTCCAGAGAAACTAAATGACATCATTTTTTTATATCTAAATTTATTAGCAGCCGTAATTGTCAAAACTCCTGAATGAGATCTTACTTTTAAACCATAATCTTTAGGTGTCCCTCGAAATAAAGACATTCTGTCAAACTCAGATCTCATTTCTTCTGTCGCTACCGTGATATGTTTATAATGTCTTACCAGTTCACTACTTGTAAATAATCGACACAAATCAAGGTAACCTGAACGATATCCAAACCATCTCCCCATTTGCATTAATGTATCATACATTTTAGATGATCTGAGATAGTAACTTATAGTTAAACCTTCTAAAGTCAATCCCCTAGATAATTTATTCCCTCCAACAGCAATAACAGATAAACCTTTCTTTCTATAGTCATAAAAATCAAGAGCCTGAATATTTTCTGGTTCAAGTCCGCCTAATAATTTTGATCCATGAACTGCCCTCAATTGAATTTTGGTGGTAGCTGGAAACAACTGGATTTCTATCTCCTGCCAAGGCGTTATTACTATGTCAGGATCTTTAATATTTGAGTACTTAATTATTTCTTTCGTTTTAAAAATAAAATCATTTTCCCAAATTTCACGTAAACTTTCAATGAATTCTTTATCACGAAACTCAATACTTCTTTTATACTCGAAGAGCTTATCTCTTACTAATAATGCAATATGGTTCTGCCAATCTACAAAACGAGTTACGTGAATTAACATCGAATTATGTACATTAATTTGACCACGAGATCTCCTAGCAGCACATGATAAAATAAAATATTTGATTGCTTTTTTTAAACTGTTAGGTAATTCATCAGGTTTTTGATCCCGCATTTTATGGCGATCGGGAATATAATGGGGGTTATTTGTTTTTAATCTCTCATAAACTTTTTTATTATCAAAAGGTTGGTAATCATCAATTAATTTATACAAGGGTATTGGTCGAACATCTAATTCATTTTCATCTTCTGCTTTTTCGTAAAGTTCATCTTCTCTTATAATTCCAAATACTTTTTCTGGACCAACATAATTTGAAGGAGCAGGAATATTAATAATGAAATTTCGAGGAAAAAGGTCTTCTCCTATTTTATAATTTCTATTTCCAGCTATTAGTTTTAGCCCTTTATGGAATTGATGCTTTTCAAAATCTGGAGGCGGTATAAACACATTCGCATATGGAGTAGCAGTATAACCAACATAAGCACTTTTTTGAAATAATTGTAAAAGAGCTCTTATTGATTTATTAATTGAAGAGACACTATCTTTACTTATATTAATTGATGCATTATCGGCTTCATCATCTATTAACAGGAGTGGAATTTGTGAAATAATACGCTCATCTTCATTATAATCTTCTCCAACTTTAGCAGATAGCCAATTGATGAGATTTTTTAATACTGAGTTATTTTTCTTAACTACAGCGACTACAGGAGCTCCCCCAATATATATATTAGTGTCTTTAAGATTCTTACGAAAGTCACCGTTTGGTGCACTACTCGTAAGAGAATGAGCTGCTACATTGCGATCAAAATTACCAACACCAATTCGATTCGTATTCTGATTAAAGCTTCTACTTGTTACTGTATCATATCCTAAAAAACCCTCATCTACCCTTAATTGGGTTTGACTTCTTAGACTATTATGGAGTCCAGCAAAAATGATAATTAATTTATACCCAGCATCAGCTGCTTTGGTCATTAAACCAATGTAGTTAGAGGTTTTTCCAGACTGTACATGTCCCACTACCATTCCCCTTTTGTCAAATTGATTATTAGATGACGGATCCGCTAAACGATCTAATATATCATTTGTAAGGTCATCTAAACGGGCAACAACTTTTGGTGCAAAGCCTTTTTCATTTTCCAGATAATCCCTATATCTTTTCCAGAATTTTCGTCCATTTTGATTACTTGCCCATTTGTCTAGTATCCATGGTTCAAACATTCCATCATCTAATATTTTAGGACTCTCTTGAGTAGTTCCTGTAGCTACCAATAATCTTTCAATTAGTAATTCTTTACTTTGACTAACTTGAGTAAGAATCCCTGTTACTTTATCTACAGCGTCTTTTATTTTTTCGATGCTTAAATCTGGGTCAAGCGCAAGAAGGTTCATACACATGTTTTGTGCTTGTCTTAATACTTTTTCATCATTCATCAGTCAAAGATTCAATTATTTGAGGGTAATCACTAAATGGCTCAATTAGTAATAGTTTATTTCGAATTTCCAAAATACTAAACCCTTGTTTCTTCCACCCTTTAAAAAGTTCTTTCATTAATTCAACTAACTCTTCAGGTGGTGTCTTTTCGTAGGGTCGTATCATGCTATCAGGTAATTCATTTTCCTTTGCAATTATTGCTGCTCCAGGAACAGTTTCCTCTAAAATTCGGAGAAGTTTTTTTATCTCTCTTTGCTTTCCTGGAAACTTTGCTATTTGTGCAGCGATAATTGGGTGTTCTTGATTTATCCTAAAAAAATACCTTTCATGTTTAACTACTTCATTCCAAACAAAAGAAAAATCGTTAGAGAGAGATCTTTGTATTTTTTTCCCACGATGTCGAAACACTTGTTCAGCTTGTGCCATCACACTTAAAGCAACAGCTTTTAAATCTTGCCTTAAATAAATGGGAGGTCTAGCTCTAGATTTTTTAATATCAATTTGCCATTCATTATCAAGATGATTTGGTAAATCAATCATTATTCTAGCTAATTTATAATGAGATTTTTTTCGACCAAAGCCAAGCCAATCTGCAGCAAGCAACAATCTTTCATTTCTATAAATATAAAATCCCTGAAGTGTATTCCATCCTCCTCTATTTTCTCCATCAATCCAAATTTCCTTATCTAATTTTGACCTATGAGGTAATATATATGATTTTACAACGATATCACCTTCCGCAAAGCGTTCTTCTGGAAAAGGTTGAGTAGCTTGTTCCCCGCGTAAAAAGGGATCCCAACTTTTAACTTCTCTTCCATTAAAGATAATATTAAGTCGACCATTTTCAAGATAACGATGAAAAACCATTTCTAAATGTCTTTTTATTTTTTCAGCAACTTTTAGAAAATCATCTTGACTATTTAATTTTCCTTCTATCCCTACAATTCTATCAAGGTTTTCCCAAACGACTAATGTGCCTGTTTGCATTTCTTCAATCGCCCTAAAATCATCTTTATCTGGAACTATCTGTAATATCTCCCATCCTCCTTCAGGACTAGTTACATATTCTAAATCCCAACACCAAATTGCAATAGGATCAGTTTCCGTTTTAGAAATAACAGTAAACATTTTACATTGTGAAAAAGATGCAGTTTTTAGTCCTAAACCAAAACGCCCAAGGTCTTTTGGATCTCGTTTCTCAATAGGGTTTTTACTTCCTGGTCTCATGGCTTGGGCTAAATCATCTTCGTTCATGCCATTTCCATTATCTCTGAAAGTTATCTTGGAGCTCAACCCATTCCATTTAAAATCAATCCAAATAGTTGAAGCTTTTGCAAAGATTGCATTATCTATTATATCAGCGACTGCTGTTTCTGGTGTATAACCTAAATCACGTAAACTTTGTACTAAAGCATCTGCAGGAGGGCTCGCTTTTCTTTTTTTTATTTGTTCATATTTTTTGTTAGCTCCCATTTCATTTTCTAGTTTTCTGCTTTCCCAATTTATTTTTTAAAAATAAATAATGAAGTAATGCATAGGCTGTATTAACACTTAATGCATTTCCTGCTTGTTTATATAATTGAGTATCACTTAGTCCAACATTTTTTGCACTAGCATGAAACTCTTCTGTGAAACCTTGTAGTTTCAATGCTTCTTTAGGAGTTAGTCTCCGAATAGATTTTCTCATCAAGAGGCTTTTAGCTGTTCCTTGGTTTGAAATTCCTTTTAAAATAAATTCCTTAGAGTAATAATTATCTTGAGATGCTCTATGCATTTTAGCCATTGTTGCTGTTAGTGTTCTAGCAATAGGTAGGTCAATCTCAGATTTTGAGAAAAAGTTTTTTGAACCATCAGCTAAAATAATTTTTTTAGTCTTAGGCCTAATAGTATATTTTTTATCTACTTTTTTTTCTAAGATATCTAGTACATTATTATATGTTTGTAAGCTGTGATGTCGTATTTTTTTAAAATTCTCAATCACTAACTCTTCGCTAAGAGCTGGTAAGGTTTTATACTTGCTGCATATAATAAATATTCTGACTCTTTTTTGAGGTAAACCATAATTTTTTGTGTCAAGCAAAACGTGTTTAACATCCTTATAATTATGATTTCGAAAAAAATCTTTAATATAATTGAGCGTTTCTCCTTTATTAACAACAGCTAAATTTCTCACATTTTCCAAAACAATAAATTCAGGTTTTTTCTCTTTCAGAATTTTATCGATACTAAAAAGGACCTTTCCTCTTTCATCTTCAAGTCCAGCTCTCTTACCCATTAGACTAAAAGTTTGACAGGGAAATCCACCTACAAGCAATTTAAATTTTGGTATCTTCTTTATATTTTTAGAATCTGCTGAAAATCCATTTATATCACCCATCCGAATTTCACCATTTAAGTTATAATTGGCTTCGTAATTACTCAATGCATATGAGTCTAATTCAGAAAAAGCCTTACAATGAAAATTAGTACTAAAATCATTGTTTAATAATTCAAGAGCTTTTCTAAAACCTCCAATTCCTGAAAAAACTTCTATATAATTCATTTCCAATATTTCATTATTTCTTTACCTAATATTTCAGCAAGTTTTACTGGTACAGCATTTCCTATTTGCTGATACCATTCATTGGGACGTCCCATAAAAATGTAATCATCTGGAAATGTCTGAACCCTTGCTGCTTCTCTTGGACTCAATCCTCTTGCTTGAGTCGGATGAATATACATGTGGCAATCATATTTCATGTGAGAGGTTATGGCTTTGCATACTTTATCTGGTTCCAAACAAAAGTATTTATCCTTGAAAATATCACTCCTGCTTTTATATTTCAGAATATCTTGAATGCTTTCATGTGTAGAATTTGCACCAGGAGGTAATCTCCTAAAAATTTCTATATCATTATTATTATTGAATCTTGATTTATGGTTAAATATATATTCCTGTTCTTTCTTATCGTTGATATACCTTGTATATTCGGTTTCCGGAATTTGATGTTTTTTAATCTTATATCCAATTTGTTCATTCTCTAATGAAGTCTGATTAAATTTAGTATTAGCCTCAATTTTTGGTAAACCTTCTAGTGCATCTTTTAAAAAAAATCGTGTTCCCTTACCTTGGCTTTTAATTGAAAAAGCTATATCCTCAGGATTAACTCCTATTCTATTTCCAATGATAAAAAACCTTTCTCGATTTTGTGGAATATTATAATCTTTTGCATTAATTATTAAATAACAATATTTATATTCTTTTCCTAATATTCGAATCATGTCTTCTTCTATTTCATCTATCTTCTTTGCCATTCCACGAACATTTTCTATTAAAAAAAAAGAAGGTTTGATTTCTTCTAAAACATGCAAAAAATCTTTATACAATTCATTCCTTGGGTCGTTTATCAACCGTTGTTGGTTAGCTCTAGAAAACCCTTGACATGGAGGTCCCCCGGCTACTAAAAAAGAATCTTTTAATGATTGAAGAACATTATTTTCATTTGTAAGAAGGTCATGAATATCTCCTAAGAAATATCGGTCAAGTGATATATTCCTATTAATGTAATAGGTTTGTAAAGCACTATAATTATTATCAGTAATAAAAGATGGTTGGAAACCTGCTTTTTCCAATCCTAAGCCAATTCCTCCAGCCCCAGAGAAAAAATCCGCAAATTTTGGTCTTCTTGTAGCTCTTTTCTTCCTTTTAGGAAAGTATTTTTTTATTAACGAATGTGATTTTAAAGTATCACTTGATGCTGTACCAAAAAGATTATTTATTTTTTGACTTGTCTCAAAATTAAATTGATTAAGATATTTTTTGGGAAGCCAAAATTTATCATTAAATTCTTGAATCGAAACACCTTCCAACTTTAATATAAAAGATAAATCTTTTACAATTTCTTCAATTCTATTTTCACGTCTATTGAAACCTTTTTTTAATACAAAATCAATCATTATATTTTGATGCTAATTTTTTTTAATAAGGATTACCCTAAAGTAATTTTAGAAGTCTATACTTTAACACAAATATGTTTCAAAGATAAAACATATTGTTTAATTATCAATAGGGCTTCATATTGATAAAAGTACATAAAGCTTTCGATAAAGGTCTTATCAGTATCGGAAAAGATTATGAAGTCATTTTCAATAATAAAAAATGTTCAATGAAAATAGATTTCCTTACAATCTTTCTTAATTCAAGAACCAATCTATCATTCTCCCTCCCAAGATTATTTGCAATAACATAGAAAAAGATCATGATTTTTAAAACCTATCAGCAGGCGAATCTATAAATTATCGCTACCATAAATGGATAGCAATAATTCCTAACATTCGACAGCTCGCTCAGAGCAGCTTCATTCCATTCCATATTCTTGCAGCATTTCCTCCCTAATTTAAGAATCCAATCTCCTCCGAGCAATACGTTCTCTTGCTTCCACCAATGCCTCATGTAATTTACGCTCCAAAACCTCTTTAGAAGGCAAATCTGTCCAATACTCTGCAACCATAATTCCATCCTTATGTGTTTGTAAAAGTTCTACTTGTTCTTGCCCCGCTTCAGCACATAGTATCAAACCAATAGGAGTTTGTTCTCCTTCTTGAATATCATATTTTTCTAGCCATCTTAAGTAAAGTTCCATTTGCCCTTTGTACTCTGCTTTGAATCGACCCAATTTTAAATCTATGGCTACCAAACGTCGTAACTTACGATGGTAAAATAAAAGGTCTAAATGGAAATCCTTCCCATCAATAATCATTCGCTTTTGTCTGTCAACAAAAGTGAATCCCATACCTAATTCAAGAATAAATAATTCAAGTTCTTTCAAAATGGCAGCTTCCAAATCCTCTTCTAAGTACCCCTCCTTCAGTCCCAAGAAATCTAAAAAATATGGGTCTTTAAAAACAGATTTCATAGACTCATCTACGGCAGGTAATTGACTATCAGCAATAGCACTCCGCTCAAATACCTTTCTCTCAATTTGTTGACGAGTATGCCGTACACTCCATTGTCCTTCTTTTATTTTTTGAATATAAAATATCCGAGCATCATGATTTGCCAGAGGTAATAATTCCACAAAATGAGACCAACTCAATTGTGTAGACGCTGTCGACACAATTTCCAATTCTTGAAAAACCTCCGCAAACTGCATCATTCGACGAAGATTTCTCAACTGAAAACTTTTCCCATATCGTTCCGTCAATTGAGCAGAAATAGAAGGAATAACCTGTTTCCCATATTCTGCTCTTTTATCCTGAAGAATATCTTCATTAATCCGTTTCCCTATTTGCCAATAAACCAAAATCAATTGACTATTGACACGAACAGATAATTCTCGCTTACCACGGTCAATAATCGACATCAAGTCTTTTAGTAAATCATTATTTGTTGGAAGGTTATTGTTTTCCATAGTTGTTCGATTTAGAAATAAAGTGTTTGTAACAAAGATAACCAAAGTTAAAACACACTCAAATATATTGGTTTACTAGAAAATAAACGCTTTTCAGCAGCCGAAGCTAGCGAGTCACGCTACCGTAAACGGATAGCATACCTCTCTAACTTTTCGGCAGCTCGCACAGGGTAGCTTCATTTCATTACACATACTTACCACCTTTTTTACCAATCCCTCCGTGCCATTTGCAAGCATCCTTTCAGTCTGCCAGCACCCGCAAGGTCATAAGTCTATTTCATTTCACTCCAGCAACCCTTTTTAACCAACGCTTTATTCTCAATTGTTGAAAATTATCCTGCTAAATATTAACTTCGTGTAAATCCAAATCATAGTACTAATGTCAGATGCAAAAGAACTCATAGAAAGATTAAAACAAAAGATAAAAGACATGAAGCCTCTTATTCCAAAGAATGCTGCTAAAGCTGTAGCTGAAAAAATGGATGGAAGGTTCTCACAAAGTTATGTCTATGATATTTTGAATGGTAGAAAATTCAATTTAGAAATAGCAGAGGAATTATTAAAACTTGCAAAAGAGAACGAGTTAAGAGCTATAAAGCTCGAAAAAAATATCGACAAACTTTTAGAAAAGAATCAAAAAAAATAAAGGCGAACTGTATAACTACAATTCGCCCCTATACTAAAATTTAAGCATTACAAAAGTAATATTTTAATATTTATCCTCAAAGTAAAACATCCATTTCCACAATAATTTACTGCTACTTATATCCCCAAAACTTTCCTTCGCTTATCCCAATCCTTCCCTCACTTGTGGCTTATGTGTGCCCCCGGCACCACATTTTGATTCTGCTACCGAGTTAATTATTTTTCAACTCTAAAAAATATTCTGCTATTCCTTTCCCGCAGTAGCCATCAGGAGCCGCACGTCCTGCCACAATGCCAAACACAAAGCTTCAGCAGGGACTAAGTGCTCTCTTGCTCCTGATGTCTACTTCTCCAAAAAGGCTATTAGCGGTTGTGTTGACTTCTAGTTGAATTTTATTTTTTAAAATAAAGTTCGAGGTGGGTCTATATGTTTAATAGTTCCATCATTCATTCTTTCGGTAAGAGGTTTCTTAGCTTTGATAGTTTTATCAGCAGCATCTTTTGTTCCTCCAGTTCTTTCTAAGGTTGCATAAAGAGCAAGTGTTACATCGGCTAATTTTACCAAATCTCCATTTCTTATCATGGGAGCAATTTTACCATCATACCTTTTATAATCAGGTCTGATTATTTTTGTAGGTATATTGTTATTTTTTGCCCATAGTTCTGCGAGTGTATCAGCACCTTTTGCACCTCCATGTATTATTAATGTTACTTTTTCTCCTTGCCTCCTCTCAACCAATTCAATCGTATTTTTTAAACCATCAAAATCATTGAATTTTCTACTTCCTGTTATTAATAATTTCATTATCAAAAATACAAAATACTTGCCTAAAAAAGTACTAAAAAAACATAAAATTTATTTTTATTTTTCACGCTTTTTTAGTACTTTTAATATGTCAAAAGGAATAGAATTCCTTACTTTTTTATACTAAAATTTAAGCATCAATGAACAATTTACTTACCATTACGGGAGTGGAAGATTCCACTTCTCGTACCACTCGACTATTGGATTCTATCAATATTGATATTGAATCTTTCGACCATTCGCAACTACTCCAAGAAAGAGAAAATTCAACAACCACACTCTTACATATTGGAGATACTTCCGATACTTTACATCAGCTTATTAAGAAAAATGGATTAAGAAAAGATGCAGCGCTCACTTTAGAGGATTGTGCTTTTATCAAAGAGTTTTACAATTTCCTATGTGATAAGGTTTTGCCTTTCTAGGTTATCCAATTTTATTTCTTAGGTAGTACAATTACATTTTTAATTCACACTATGAGGAACCAGATGGCAGGGTCGCTACCTGCCCTGTCATCGCTTTGCCTCAGCTCAAATAAAAAGTCTTTCATTATGAAGAAATCAGTTTTCCAAATAGCTACAGAAAGGATGGTAAACCTATTAGAATCAGGTAAGAATCCTTGGAGAAAGACGTGGAGTACCTCCACATCTCAACCACCTATGAACTATGCAAATAAACGAGTTTATTCAGGTATTAATTTCTTTCTCTTGTCCATGTTAGAGAACCCATATTTTATGACCTATAAGCAAGTAGTTCAAAAAGGTGGACACATCAAAAAGGGCGCAAAATCAGAAATCGTTTTCTTTTGGTTATGGACTTATTTTGATGTCAATGGAAAGATAACTAAGAACGAAAATGAAGCCGTTAAAAAGATTCCTAATCTAAGATACTATCGTGTTTTTAATGCACCTGATATTGAAGGTATCGAGTTTAAATATTCTGAACCGCCACAGTTAAAATCCAATGAAAAATATAATCATTGCGAACAATTAATTGAATCCACAGGTGCAAATATTCGACACGTCAACAAGAATCAACCTTACTATAATTTCGTCAAGGACTTTATCAATATGCCTACGATTGGCAACTTTGATAATTCAGATTTTTATTACTCCACATTGTTCCATGAGTTAGGACATTGGACAGGACATCAATCAAGGTTGGAGAGGGAATTCCCCGATAGTTATGCTGATGAAAAATATAGTAAAGAGGAGTTGGTGGCAGAAATGACTAGTGCCTTTCTATGTGCTGAAATGAAAATTAATAACAATGACCTTGCAGAAAACCAAGCTGCCTATTTACGAGGATGGATTAAAGCTTTAAAAGGAAATTCAAAATTGATTATCACCGCAGCAAGTGCAGCACAAAAAGCATTCAATTTTATTTTTTCCAATTACAAAATAGAAGAAACTAAAACCACTCAAAAAAACAACAAAATTTTAGTCACCGCATAAAGGCATAGTCTTCTCTCTTGGCACGTCCTCGACCTTTCGAGGTTGAGGACTATTTTAAAACTTTACCTATCGAAAGATAGGATTAAACATACTATCATGACAGTTACAAATACCACTTTCACCACAGGAACACTTTTACATACTGCATCTATCAATCAAGCTGCAAAGGCTAATCCTGTATTTGCACTTTTTCTGATGCACGCTATCAACCGACATAAAAATAATGATTGGGGGGATTGCTGCGAATCAGATTGGAAAATGAATAATGAAGCTGTTTTAAAAAATAATAGAATCATTTCAGTTTTCAATTTACCCAAAGATTTACAATCGCTTCATACCGATGGAAAAATTTGGATAATCACCGAATGGGATAGAAGATACACCACAATTTTATACCCATCCGAATATTAAAAATATCAAATCAGCAGCAGGATATTTCAAACCATTTTTTCAAACCTTTTAAACAAACTATTATGAAAAATTTAATGCCAATTACCACCTTCAAAAAAGTAGATTTAATTTCCAAAGATGGAGAACTCTTAGTCAAGTATCTTCCAGGTTATCCACGTTCTTATCGCTTCGATGCATCAAGAGGACGATTTAATGAGAATGGGGAAAACGTATTGACTCAAAAAGGAGAAGCTTTCTCATTTGTTCCAATTGGTTACAGAAAGTTTACGGATGATATTCTCGGATATGGAAAGAAAACTTGGATAGAATTTTTCTTCTTGAATGAATCACTTCAAGTCTGTGCTTTGATGTTTCACGGTTATAGTGTAGATGAATTTATGAGATTAGCCAACACTATGTTTTATGACGGAGTTTCTCCTTGCGACTGTTTGATTACTGCCACTCCAAATGAAAAAGTCAGTAACCACCCAGATGCCAAAGGACAAAAATATTTTATCGCCTCCTTCTCATACAAACCGTTAGCAAAAGAGGAAGCGGTGAAGTTAGAACAAACCACACAAGTCCTTCAATTATGGAGACAAGATACCACTACAGGAGATGTGGAAGTTCACTTGCATCAAAACTGGCATCCACCACATATTTCTGATAACAAGGTACTTGCAGAGAAATCTATCGAAGAAAATGAGTTGCTTCAAGAAGCAGCAGGTGCTTAATCTTTGTTCATTTAAGGGAGCGAGGAATCGCTCCCTATTTTCTATGTTCCTTTTTCGCAAACAACCTCAATTCGAAATCCTTACCGTCAAATCCTATATTGAAATCGTTAATCATTTTCTTATAACCTTTTCAAAATCACTCACACTATGAACCACCAAAAATTAAAAGAGTTGAACCTCCCTTTTACGCCATTAACTCGTGACCAAAAAATCAAAATCAAAGGAGGTATCGGTAATGATGATTTGGATGTAATGATTGGAAGCGATGATATTGAACCAACCTTTGCTGTGGTAGATGATATAGATAATATCTGATAAACAGATAATTGAATTTCAACTGAGGTAACTTGAAGCCATTGAATTTAAAAAATTCAATGGCTTTTTTAATTGTTCGATTTTATCAATCCTTCACTAAAAGCGAACAGTTGATGAAATCGAACAACATGTTTCCGCTATAGCTTATCCCTACATATTTTTTCTAAAATAAAAGTATCCAATGCAAACCGTACAAACTATACAATTCATGCCAACAATACACTCAAAAGTTTGCACGATTGTATAGTTTGCACAGTTTGTACCTTCTACTTTTTCTCATAAAACCCATACTTTGGTTGCTCTAAAATTTTACCCAAAAACATTCTTAAATATTTATCGACTGTTCGAGGCCTTAAACCAACTGCTTTACCTACCTCCTGCGCTTCACTCCTTTTAAATTGATTGGGAAGTTTCTCAAAAAATAACTTCTTCTGATTTGGCATTCGCTCCAAATTCAATTGCCTTGTTTTAGGTAATGTTTCAAACAATAAATTAGCATGACACCAAAAAGTTTCTACCATAGCTATTGCAATTTGAAAATCGTCATCATGACAAATCCAATGTTTATCCTTATTTCGACTTTCATATTTTCGAATTACAGATAACACCATCACTAGTCGAAACATTATGACCCCCAATCTTTTAACCGTACTCAAAATTTCTTCTCCATCCAATGAACAAGCCTTTAATAAAATGTCCTCAAACACTTTATCAAAAAACTGCCATTGTGCATCACTCATATCTATCTCCGTAGGATGCTCTTCTAACCATTCTAACATAGCTAATACTTCTTTTGATAATTCCGAAAAGTGAATATTCAAATTCTTTCTATGCCTTCGAACAGATTGTTTTTTCCAACTAGCCGTCACATTGAAAACATAAAAAATAAATCGACTAAACAATCCATCTTCTGCTGACGGAATTAACCCAAGTACTTGATTAGGCGTTCCAGATATTGCTACTGACAATCGAGGATGAGTAATTTCATAAAATTCATCATTCGCTTTTCGACTATATGAAATCGTTTCAAAGTGAAAAACCTTTCGTAACAAATCGGAGTAACCACCCCAGTCTTGCTTTAGAGTATTACCCAACGTGTCGGCTTCTGACTCACATAAAACGCCCCAACCACCCGACTCTTTCAACTGTTGAATTATCATCGCCGAACTACTATTAGCTGGAATGAATAACATATTTCGAGAAGGTTTATCTGGAGCATCAGGGACAGAAGTTCGCTTTCGTTTTTTGTATTCTGCCACCTGCATTTGATAATCCATCAAATCAATTTCATAATCTTTGATAGCAGTCTGACTTTCTTTCAACAATTTTCGATGGAGCTCATCTCCTAACATTTTTGCAAACTTCAAAACACCTTTCCCGCTTGCTGCAGGTGCCACAATAAAACTGAATAGATTTGGATAACTTGTACAACCATCGTACACACCTTCTACCTTTGTCAAAGAACCACTCAATACCGTCATTGCACCAACTAAAAAAACATCTCGCTCCCTTGGTTCATCAAACACTTCACATCCTCGTTTTAATAAGGAAGGCAACAATCGAAATACTTTATCAGGAATCAAAGGAGTCTGTTTCAAGGAATCCCAAAAGTGTATTTTAATTTCTTCTTTGCTCTTTTTGACAGTCAATGGCTTTGACCCAAATTCTGAAATATGATGCTGGTAACTACTCGCCACAGCTTTTCGAATTTCTCTTTTATCCAAATCAAACTCAGACAATGCAAAACTCAATACTTCACTTTCTGAAATTCCTTCTCGATTACAATTCGATGCAAAGAGGTAAACAAAATTATTTCTATTGCCTTCTACAAACTCCATTTTCTGTTGAGTAAACTCCAGGCATTTCTCAACACCATTTTGAGATAAGACATCTTGCTTCAAAGGAATTATTTTTTGAGTCTTTTCAAACTTATCTTTTGCATAAAAGGGTAATGGTTTTACGACTGTTTCTTTTACCGTAAACACCTTACTACTTTCATTGTAAAATAAATTTTCATCATAGGAGAAAAAACACAATCGAGTAATATCTTTTCCCGACTTATCTATCTTGATATTAAGTTTTCTCTCATAAAATTCTGATACCTGTAAGTATGCCGAAAGATGTTGGGACTGATTGGAATTGACCTTAACAATGATTTTACATCCATTTCCACTTGGACTTAAAAAGCAAACTTGAGTGTAAGGCAGTTCTCGAACTACCTTACTAACTCGTCCCAAGTCTTCCTCCTTCAACTTATCAATATCCAAAATCACAAAGGGATGATATTCCTTCAATCGCTCCATCGTTCGGCCACCTTCAAACTTTCCAGAAATCGTAAAAGCGTGCAACGTCTTCTTTGTTTCGTCCGCTACCTTTCGGTCACCACGTTTCACCGCTCTCCGAACAGCAAGTACGACCTCTCGATAGACACCTTGTTGAATCGCTGATACAATTTCTGGCAAAGTTCGACTGCCAATAACCTGAGTAAAATTCTTAAAGATGGTTATTTGTTTCATAGTTAGAATCTTCTATCTGTTTTAAAATGAAAAGGAATTGCTGCAATATTCAAATGCGCTTTTTCATCCGATGACATCAAAACCAAATAGTCTAAGTCTCGACCATCTTTAGAAATCCTTTTGGTATTTAATTTCTTTGAAAAATATTTATGGCATCGTCTAAAGACCTCTTTATGCTGCTCCTTTCCTTCTGCAGATTTGATGATAAAACAGATACCACATCCCATCACATTTCTAAAAGAAGCAAAGACATAAGGATTCGACATCAAAGCTTTTCGAGTCGTTTCAAATTCCTTTGGGTGGATATATGGAATTTCAAAAAACAGAAACCCAGAATAGCTTATCAGTTCCATTTCATAATCATTCGATTTGAAATTTCCTGCAATAGAAATTCTTGGAATCAATCTTCGTTGTGAAGCAAATTGAGTATCATAATTATGTAGGTCGTAGTATCGAAGTTTTTCAACTACCGTTTCATACTTCCGATTCTTGATTTGACCTATAAATGAAATAAGCGGCATTACTGCAACCACCATTTTTGGATGTTTAAATTTCGTTACAATAGACATAATATGTTTTGTTTTAAAAGTGAGTAAAATTCCTCTCGTGGATGACATACCTCTCCCATGCTTCTGCTAGTACAGAAGTTCATCTAGATTCTAAAAATTATTACTTAGTCTGTTGTGAAAATTTCCGAATGTGGAAATATGAAGATTAAAATCTTAGTTCATTTAGCTTTTTAGAAACAGCAAACGGTTGTCGATGATGGTCATTTAAAAATTTTTCAATATCTGAAAGTCGATAGTAAATCTTTTTACCTTCTTGACTAAAACCAATTTTACCTTCATCTCTCCAAACCTGAGCAGTTCGAAAAGAGATGCCCATCAATTTTGTAAATTGCTTGTTATCAATAAATGCTTCATTGGGGACAGCAATCTTTTTAACATGAGTTTTAATTTCTTTGAGGTCTGCTTGAATCGCATCATAATGTTCTTTACTTAGAATTACAGCTTCCATAAAATCAAATTTAAAAGTGAATTAATAATTTTTACAAAAGCAAAGTAATGGGGAATATTTGTACTTTTTAGTCCTGATGAGAGGGCAAAATGGTCTGGTCAAGACCACTTTTTTTTTGACCTATTCTAACCACCTGCAAAACAACGCATTTACAAATAAGGTCTTTTTCATATTTGATGAATCTTTTTTAAAATGAATAGAGTCCTGATTTTTGACCTTCAAAAGTCCTGATTGATTACTGCTTTTTACAGCTAATTTCTTCAAAATGAATATTTAGTCCTGATAACCAAATCACAAGTCTTGATAAAGTCTTGATAAAGACTTGATAAAGTCCTGATAGCTGTTTTCAATTACCGCCAATCACTTTGTATTTCCACATAAAAAATAAAAAGTCCTGATTGACTAGTCAGGATTTTTTATTGGTCTTAGACCCATTGATGATATTTTTTAAATCAATCCGTTTATCTCGGGAAGGTCGTTTCTCTACTTTGGAGGGAGTCAGAATCGTAAGAACTGTTGAGCGACTTATTTTTTTACCATCTGCCTTTCGGAAATTCTTGACAATGAAATCAGCGATTTCATTTTTGGTACTTCGAATCAATGGTTTGCCATTCATAGCTTTGATAGTCAACATTTGATAAAAAATATCGACAAGGACATTGACTGGAGTATTCCAAATGACAGGTTTAAAATCATCGGATACTTTTGGTAACCTTCCAGCTTTGATGCTATTGAAAATTTCATTAGAAGCGGTGGTCGTTCTTGGATATTTATTTCTCAACTCTTCAATCATATCTATTAATTCCAATAGTGATTTCCGTTGTCCATGCTTCAGGAATATTTTCCAATTATAATCTAACAATAAATAAGCGGAGTTGAGCCAACTCCAGGGATGGGCTACCAAAGAACATTGATAGTCAAAAAAGGCATTCCGATTTTTCTTCTTCAGCGAAAATAATTTTCGGATAAGTTTGATACAATAGATTTGATGATTGAAAGAACGTTCACTCATTTCCTCAATGAAAATATCAAAAGACTCGATTTGTTGATGGGATAAAAATTTCACAGGATGCTCCCTGAACTCCACCCATTGAATTTCCTGTATGGGTAATACCATAGCTTATAAATAGTGTTTTGCTCATGTAATGTTTAATACTCAATAAGCTCACAACCTGCTTTTGTCTTTTTCTTTGTTTCGTGAGGACTGGTGAAACGTTGATAGGAATGTTCGATAGGCAAGATAAGTTAAAACAATTTTAAAACAAAATGTTTTAATTAAAAATTATAGTAATTACTCCTTTTAGGGTAGAGAATATATGCTCTTTTCTTTAAGAGTATAAAACGAGTTAATTGATTTTTCGTATTAATGAAAAAGCAATGTTATTTTTACACTTTAAAATTAAAAACACAATTACAATGCCTCTCATTACTGACCGTCCCCTAAAGTCTATCACTAAAGAATTAGAAATACTAAGACAAGACCTCAATATCAAGATTCCTCCAAAGAAATTTGACCGTAATATTTTAATTGCCACATGGAATATCCGTGCCTTCGGTGACTTGACTCGTAAATGGATTTCTAAAGGAAAAGATTCTCCTAAACGAGATTTACATTCTGTCCTTTGCATCGCAGAGATTCTTTCCCGTTTCGATGTCATTGCCATCCAAGAAGTCAAATCCAACATTCGAGCATTAAGAGACACGATGAAAGTCCTAGGAAATCATTGGGGATTAATTCTTACGGATGTCACCAGAGGAGATGCAGGAAATGGTGAACGTATGGCATACCTTTTCGATACTCGTCGTGTTCAACTTTCGGGATTGGCATGTGAGTTAGTTGTTCCAAAAGAAGAACTAGGAAAAATAGGAGTTGATGCACTTCAAGAACAATTTGTAAGAACTCCATATGCTGTTGGTTTTCGTTCTCGACATCAAACTTTCATCTTAGTTACGCTTCATATTAAATATGGTAAAAAGGCTAAAGAACGAAAACCTGAATTGAAAGCTATTGCTCATTGGTTAGCTGATTGGGCTAAAGAGGTGAGTGACTATAATCAGAACTTGATTGCTTTGGGAGATTTTAATATTGATAAAAGAGGAGACTTACTTGACCAAACATTTTTGTCGGAAGGACTGCATGTTCCCGAAGCTCTTCAAAATGAAGAAGTCACCCGTTCTATTTTTGATGAAACAAAGTACTATGACCAAATTGCTTGGTTCAATGGTAATAATGGAGTACCCAAGCTTTCCATGGAATTTCTAGATGGTGGTAATTATGATTTTGTAGATAAAGTGTTACAAAATAGAACATTGACTAAGCAACAATTATCTTTTCATATGTCTGACCATTATCCGTTGTGGGCAGAGTTTGGATTGTAAACCATTAGCGGCTAAATGTATGTGCTTTTATATAGATTTAGCCACCAATAAAATTATTTTATGAAAGCTTCTTTTCTTAAGTAATGCGGGTTGATTTAACAGGTACTAATGATTATTCTAATGGGTTTATATCTGGTATTATCTATGTAAAAATGATAAATAACGCCAAATACAGTATTTTTTTGCTTTAATCAGCTTTTACTATACACTTATAAGGCATAAAAGCTGATTATAACACCTATATTCAGCTTTTTTTATATTTTTGTAAGAAAATATATTATGAAGAATATACTCATTGGAAGAGAAAAAGAAATAAAAACACTAAAGTCATGTTTGAAATCCAATCAACCTGAATTAGTTGCTGTTATTGGTAGAAGACGGGTAGGCAAGACTTTTCTAATAGACTTGTTAAGCATTGATTATCAGAAAAATAGGATATTTGTGCAAAAAAATGATAGCATATCAAAAAATAAAAACAGACCGTCAATTTAAAGCCTCAACAGGAAAAAGTAAAAAAGAATTTGAACTATTATTATCAGATTTAGAAAAATACTACGAATCAAAAAATGGTCAAACCTATGAGGAACATATAGAAGAAAATGTCATTGAGATACCCAAATTAAAGACATTAGGAGAGGCGTTGTTTTTTGTATTGTTTCAAATGAAGAATGATTTAACATGGGATAGTTTGAGTGTGGTATTTGAAATGTCAAATGCTTCAGCATGGAATAACTTTAACGCATTTTCAAAATTATTAGAAGAGATGTTAGAAAAAAAAAGTGATGCCTAAAAGGCATTATGGAAGTGTAGAGGAATTTGAAAAGCATACAGAGTCAGCCGAAGAAATAATTTTTGATGGTACCGAAACTCCGATAGAACGTCCAAAAGGCAATGATAATCAACGAGTTAAGTATAGCGGAAAGAAAAAGACGCATACGAATATAGCATTAATTCTATCGGATAAGAATACAAAGATTTATTATGTCAGTCAATTGTATGATGGTAGTCAGGTTGATTTTGGAATATTAAAAAAAGAGTTTCCACCGTCAAAAGATTGGTTTGGTAAGAGGAAGCTATTATTGGATTTAGGATTTATAGGTTTTAAAAAAGTGTATAATGTAAAAGAATTGTTACTAGGAGAGCGAAAAAAACGGAAGTCAAAAAAAAATCCTAACCCAGAATTGACACCAGCACAAAAAGAGAATAATAGAAAGATAAGTAGAGAAAGAATTTTCGTGGAGCATGCCATTGGGAAAATGAAAATATACCGCATTTTAAAAAACAGATGTCGAATAAAAACAATAGAATTACAAAATAGAATTATTGGTTTAGCAGCAGGGCTTTGGAACTACCATCTCAGCCTAGCAAATTGATAATCAATGCTTAACAAGTCTAATAAAACAAACCTATCAAAATTCTATTGATTTTGAGTTGACAGGTTTACAACACGCTAGCAAATCAGACCAGATTCAAAATTTTATTTTTGCCTTTCGCAATGCTTTCCCCGATGAGGAAATAGATAAAAAACCAACATCATGGTTGGAGGCTTTTTTCCTGTTATCCAAAACATTAGAAAAAAATTACCAAGGGGAAAAAATGTTAGTTTTCCTAGATGAACTTCCGTGGTTAGCGACTAAACGGTCTGGCTTCCTAACTGGTCTTGGTTGGCTTTGGAATAGTTGGGCTAGTAATCAAAACATCGTAATTGTTATTTGTGGTTCTGCTGCTTCATGGATGATTGAAAAAATAATTAATGACAAAGGAGGGCTACATAATCGAGTCACTCAAATCATGTTGTTAGCTCCCTTTACTTTAGGAGAGACCGAAGCTTTCTTTAAAGCAAAGAATATAAATCTGAATCGATATCACATTGCGCAAATCTATATGGCGATGGGAGGGATTCCGATGTACCTCAATCAGGTAAAAACAGGTCTTTCTGCTGTTCAAAATATTCAAGCCATTTGTTTTGAACGAGATGGATATTTGCGTAAGGAGTTCTCCCGATTATTTGCTTCTCTATTTGACAATGCGGACAATCACTTAAAGATTATTCGAGCATTAGCGAATAAGAAAATGGGAATGACAAGAAAAGAAATTATCAAATCCACTAAACTAAAAAATGGTGGTACGTTGAGTACTACACTAGATGAATTGAATCAGTCGGGGTTCATTGAAATTTACTCCAGCTATGGAAAGAGAAAACAAATGAGTCTTTATCGCCTAATCGACCCTTACACCCTTTTTTATCTCAGCTTCATTGAACCTTTAGACACTAATACTAAAACCGATTTCACCAAATTGAGTGACTTACAAAATTATAAATCCTGGAGCGGTTACGCTTTTGAAAATATTTGCTTTTTACACATTGACCAAATTCGGAAGGCACTTGGCATTTCAGGAATTTACACTTCTATATCTTCTTTTTTCGCATCGCCTGAAAAAAATATTACAGGAGCTCAAATAGATTTATTGATTGATAGAGGTGACCAATCGATTAATCTTTGTGAAATAAAATTTAGTAATAAAAATTATACGGTGACTAAAAAGGACGTTCAAAATATTGAAAACAAAAAACGAGTTTTCCAACATCATACGAAAACCAATAAGCATATCTTTACTTCATTAATCACTACTCATGGTGTAACTGATAATGCTAATCGTGTTAATTATATCAACCAAGTTGTCATTTTGGATGATTTATTTTCTGTGTAAAACACCCCCATTTTCTACTTCAAAATGGTTCGAGTCTACCTCTAACTTTTACTATAATTTTTTATGAAGAAAAATGAAGTAATTTTGCCCATGTTTTACCCATGTTTACCCCAGTTGATTTTTTTAAAGTGTATTTTGTTGACTATCAGTCAATTAAGTCAAATAGTCGCAGTCCCGTCCAGACCGCACCAGTATTTACAAGGGGTTCAACGAGTTTCGTTGAACCCCTTTTGTATTGAGGTGGGAAAATTTCAAGAAGTTGTTACGAAATAAGGAAAATTTCAGATTCCCATATTAATATTTTAAAGGGGGATAAAAGTTCGTCCTATTTTATCCTACTCGATTAATATTTAACTAAAACCAGATTCAACTAACTTTAGTCTTGTCGCAGAACAGAATTAATTATTCACTTTGTATTCTCGAAAATAAATTTTATCGTGAGTTGATTTGAGATATAAATCAGTTCCACCTCCATTTAAATTAGCTACAATAGAACTTTTACTTGGACTACAACTGCGTTTTTTTCTATTTTTATTTTGCCCTCCATTTCCTTGTTGAAAATCCAAATCTAAATCTGTCAAAATTTCTCCATGAGAAGATTTTAATTCAACATTTAATTTAGAATTGCTTGGAACGCTTACGTCAACAAAATTATGTGTAGACATTAATTTTACATCTCGGCGAGGTGCTTTTGCAAAAACAGCATTAATATGTCCATGTGTACTTTTTGCGTAAAGTGGTCCATCAAATTTTTCAATATCAATATTGCCAAAGCGGGTTTTGATATTTAAGTCAAGACTTTTTGGAATTTTGACTTCTAACTTTATTTCTGTAATAATACCAATATTAACATTATCGTAGCTTTCACCATTGGCAGTCAAATTATCCCATCCGTTCCAATTTTTATTCTTTTTCTCCATTTTTTGGTAAGTGGTTTTGCCATCTTTAGTCATGCTTATCATTTTGGGTATTTGGCATTCATTTTCCAAAAAAGTATTAATGTTCCATTCGCCATTTATTTCTTTTATTTCAATGGTAAAGGCATCATCATTTTCTCCATTATTGATTTTGGCAGTACCGGAGATCGAAATCTCATTTTTATTCCAAGTTGTAAACTTTACATCAGCTCGATCAAAATCAAAATTCACTTCTTGATTGGCTTGAACTTTAATTTTTTTATCTATTGCTTTTTGAGCGAAGGTTACATAGGTGCATAGGATGGTCAGGATGACAACAGAAAGTGCTCTCATGATTAAGGAATTTAAGCCTGCGAAAATGCAGAGGTTAAAAAATGTTTTTTTGAAATGATGAGATTGCCTAATCTTCAGACAATCTCATTTTATAGTGTATGGAAAAGTTCTTATTTCTTTTTTCGGAGGTAAATATTATTGTGTGATGAATATAAATCAATTAGTACACCTCCTCCATTAATGCCACCAAGTATTCTGTCATCTTCACATCTTCCGCAATTATCATCTTTGTCTTTTCCTCCTTTTTTAGTTTGACCTTTTACGCCTTTATCAATATTGAAATCAGTAAACATATCACCATGACTAGATCTTAGTTTCAAGTTAGCCTTTGTATCACTTGGCATCGTTACATCTACCCAACCATGTGAAGATCTAATTGTAACTGGATTGTTTTGACTTACTTTTTTAAATACAGCTTCAATATCACCATGAGTAGTATTGACAGACATTGGACCTGTAATATCCACTAATTTGACATCATTAAAATGTGCAGATATTTCTATTTCGCTACTGAAATTTTTGACAATTAATTCTTCGCCACTATGATCATTATGTTCATATAAAACGCCAACACCTTGAGGGATTTTAATGGTATACCTTCCTTCTGATTGCTTTGAAATTTGTTCAATGGTAAGTTCATTTCCTTCTTTAATCGCCGACAATCCAAGCCCTGTGTTGTCTACACTCCCTGAGCCACTTATCACTCTAAGTCCTCTAGCTCGTTCATCGTCTTTATCATTGGCGGAGCGTTGTCCTTGAATAATAACTTCGGTTCCATTATGACCTTCAATAGTTATTTCATCTACTTGATCGATGATGACTTTGCCTCCGGTACTCATGGCTACTTTATAATCTTGTGCAGAAATTGAAATGGCGAAAAGTAAAATAAAACTGATGCCTGATATTTTTATAATTAAATTTTTCATCTTTTTTTATGTTTAAAAATTAAGTTCACTATTATAAAATATATAATCTCTAGAGTATTAAATTTATTTTTTATTCAAATATGCAATTGCTTTTTTTAAAACTGGATCGTTGTTTTTCATATAATCATTTAAACTAACTTTTACTTCGATATCTGGTTGAATTCCATAGCCCACAAATTCTCGTCCATCAGGATAAGTATCCCGTTTTGTACAAACTCTTGCGCTTCCGCCTTTGGGTAAAGCGAATAACATTGGCTGTCCCGTACTTCCATAAGTTGCTTCACCAATTTTTGTCATATGCCTTTGATTATCAGCAAAAACTAAAAAATCTTCTGCTGCGGAAGCAGTTTGATGTCCAATTAAAATTGCAGTAGGAACAACTAAACGTTTTGCTGTCAGATTGATGGTATCAGCTTCGTAATCAAATTCATGAAAATAATTATCACGAAATGAAAGATATGATTGCTTCGCCCAATCCTCATTTATGGTATCCTTTGCTTCGATCCATTTTCCCCAAGCCTTATATGATGGAATGTGTAGCCTACTAGAATTTTTTGAACCGTATAAAATTCTATCATTAGTCAAATATTGTAAAATATCTCTTCCTACGCTAGTGCTTCCTCCTGCATTATTTCTTAAGTCAATGATGAGTTTTTTTGCTTTGTATAGCTCTGGTAATTTTTCAATAAAGAGCGTATCTATTTTTGGGTCGCCGAAAGAATTTAATGCAACATATGCGATATCATTTTCCAACCATTTAAAATTTAATAAAGACCAATCTTCAAATGCTGGATAAACTTCTTCTTCCGTTGTTTCTGTATGCGTTAATTTTAATGATTTTAATTTCCCATTTGGCAGTTTAAACTCAAGATCAAAACTTGTCCCTTTTGGTGCTCTCAACAAATTACTTATACTCTCATCTTCCACGATGTAATCTGTTGATGAGGAAATATATGGTTTGACAAATTTGTCAATGTATTGTTGAGTAAGGATTCCATTGACCTTTACTATTTCTGTTCCAACAGGTATTTCTTCTTTTTTACTCAAGTTTATTCTTGTGACTATTGCTTTGCCATCTATATTTGTTAAAAAAAGTCTGTAGTCTCCAAAGTAAGTATTGAAAATGTTGTTCTGTATTTCTCTAGGGAAATAAATATTGGTATGTCCATCTTTTAGAGTCGCACAGAATTTTTGTAAAAGTCGATAGTATTCATAATCATTGGGCGTTTCCTGTACTTCTGTTATCAATCTTTGATACATCTCATCCCAAGCATTTCTATCAATTTTGTTGAGATACACAAAGTTATAATTGACCTCCTGCCAAAATTTTGAAAGACCATAAATCTTTTCTGCTTTGGTTAAATTATTTGGCATTTGTCCAAAAGCGAAATTGAAGAACGCAATAAATAAAATAGTCAAAAGTTGTTTCATCGTTTTAGTTTTCTGTTTTGAAAATATTACATCATTTTAAATATTCCCATCTGAGCTTCATCTCTTACCTCTGGAGTAGTGTTTTCTTTTTGAATTAAATCTTGCAAATATTTTTCTGCTTTTTTCTCTTTTAAATTCACTAATTTTTTTATCAAAGTAACTTGAATCATTGGGTTATTCTGATGAGTTAATGTTTCACAAAAAGCAGTTCTCACTTTCGGATTTTCTGAAAAATTATCATAAAGCGCTTCGATAGCCGAGAGTCGAACATTTGTACTCCCATCAATATTCATAGTTTGAATAAGCGCGTTGACTACTTGGTCATCAGGGTTTTCAATTTCATAACTTATGTTGACTGCTTTGATTCTTCCACTAGTTGATTTCTCTTGAAGTAGGCTTAGCATTTCGCTTCGAAGACTTTCAATCTGAGCGATAGCTTCATCGTTTCCATTGTCCCATGTTCGCCCTACAAAAAATCCTAACAATAAAATTGCAGCAGCAGATGCAATCTGTAAAAAAAGGCGGTTTCGGTTTTGTGCCTTACTTTGGAAATTTATAACAGTCGCATCATTACCTTCTAATTTATTTTTTTCTTTTTGTAAAAAATGATCAAAATTTTGTTGTAAATTTTGAGAAGGTTGATATTCAAAAGCATCATCCATAAACCCTGTGATGACTTTCAGCTCTTCCAAAGTTTGTTGAAGTTCAGGAGATACAGCTAATTGTTCCTCTACCTCTAACCTTTGGTCAGCAGTTAATGCTCCATCCAAATAATCAATTAACTTATTTTCTATATCTTGAAATTTCATTCTAAAAAGATTTCATTTTGTCGAAATAAAAGATTTTGGATTTATTCAAAAATCAAAATTCTATTATTCAAAATTAATTTTAGAGACTATCTATTTTTAAAAATACTTTTCTTAATTCTTTGATCGCTCGATGGACTTTTACTTTTACCGCACCTTCAGAAGTATTCATCATCTCAGCGACTTGAGCATATTTTAATTTTTGAAAACGAGTCAAAACAAGTATTTCCCTTTGATCCGAATTTAATTGTAACATTGCTTTTTCAAGATTATGCATCACTTCTTTTTTTTCAATATCATCTGCAATGGAGTTGGACATCAAATTTAAACTACTGACTTCTACACCGTCTGCTACTTTTACTTTATTATTTTTTTTATAAAAATCAGTACGTGTATTTCTTGCTATTTGAAAAATCCAAGATTTAAATTGATGATTATCATTGAAGCTTTTTCGATACTTAATAATTCTTTCAAAAACATTTTGGGTCAAATCTTCACTCAATGCTTTATCATAAGTCAATCGGACAAAAAAATTATACAAACGACCACTATACCGATCAAAGAGGACAGCTGCTTTCGCAATGTCTCCACTCCGGACTTGTATCATCAGTTGCTCGTCTGTCATGTTTTCGTTAGGTTGTACTTTAGTGTGTTTTGATTCGGTTACCGAGAGATTTTAAAATGGTTACAAATTTTTTTGAAAAAAAATAGGATATTGAATTTTTAACCACATATGGCACATAGAAGGGACACATTAGGAACATAAGTTTAAATATATTTTTCGAAAAACTTATGTGCCTAATGTGTCCCTTCTATGTGCCATATGTGCTTGAAGATCACCGTAGTAGAGTAAACACTCCATGCTCTTCGATTTCCCTACCACTCTGTTGAACAATTTTTATACGAAAAACATAAGCTCCCATCGGTTGAATTTTCCCTTTATATTTTCCATTCCAACCTTGATTGATATCTTTAGTTTCAAATAATAATTCACCCCAACGATTATAAATTGTCATTTCATAATCAACCGTTTCGCCGAAGATGATGAAAGGTTTGAAAATTTGATTTCGACCTTGAGGGGCAAAAGCATTTGGAGCAATAATACTTGTAAGTTGCTCAATACATGCAATATTAGAAGAGGATTCGATTATTTCAATTCCGCCATTTGGGAGAGTGACCTCAGCATTGGCAACTACGAAGTAACAAACGTTGCTTTCCGTTGCATTTCCAGAATCCACAGGGTCAGAAAAAGTAGTCGTTCCTTCATTTACATTTTCTATAAAGGTTATCGAGCCATCTACTATTCGATAAATATCATAATCCAATACTATTGCATTTTCAATATCAAAGTCCGTCCATGTAATAAAATTTGATGGACCAGGCTGAGGAGAACCAGTCAAATGAATCGTACTTCCATAATTTGAAAAAACTAAAGTATCGCAATCGTCAGTAGTTTGGATTTGGTAAAAGACTTTCCCGCTAACTGGATCAGAAATTACATCGACAAAAGTATCTCCATTTCCCAAAGGCATAGGAGCAGGAGAAGAATCTAAGATAGAATAAGCACTATTGGAATTACTGTTTAAGATTTCAACAGATTGAATTTCAGCATTGTTATCCCAACTCCAAGTTAATTGAACTGAATTATCAGGTAATACATTTACATTTCTTAAAACTAAATCTCGCATTGCATTGACTAAGTCAGGCACAAGGCAAACTTCATTGGATAAAATATCTATTCCAGTTTCTGCTTCAATCGTTCGAATATAGAAACAATGATTTCCTAAATCAGTAGCATTTTCAAAAGTGTATGTGGAATCTATAGCTGAGAGTATTGCTACCAAGGTTGGCGTATTTCCATCTAAACTAAACCAAACTTCTTGGCTACCTATTCCATTCTCCAAACCTTGATATCTATTCCAACTTAAATTAATTTCTTGGTCACACCCTGCAACTGTTTGAGTCAAAAAGACAGTAGTGTGGGGCGTATTAAAAATACTCGTATTGCCACATTCATCTAATGCGATGATGAAATAAGTTTCAGATTGTGTATTTGGAGAAGCATTGTTATCTATATAAGTTGTTCCATTGTAAATGGTATCCAAGGGAATCGTTCCCATCGAAGTATTTCTAAAAATGATGTATCCAGATGTTTCGGGAGAAGGACTTTCTGTCCATTCTATTTCGATGGCGTTTCCATTTACGGATGCTTTTGTGATTATGGCTATTTCAGGTTGTCGATTATTTAAAGTGTCCGATTGGAGGATGGGTTGCCCTGTACAATTAAAATCACTTTGCATATAATAATACCAAGTGTCTCCTGCTGGATTTGGATGATGATAAATGTTTTGTCCAGGATTAGTAACAGTTGCTAATAAGTTAAATGGCCCATTAGGCATATCACTAAAATAAATTTCATATGCATTGAAAGTACCGCAGGGGTTATTTGGAATATCCCAAAAGAGTGTATCACTTCGAACACATAAAAAATCTGGTGGTAAAACTTGTGCAGTAGTTTTATTTGTAAAAATTAGACTTAGTAGAAATACAAGTACAAGAAGTCGTATTTTATTTTTCCAAGAAAGAAAAATAGTGCGAAAAGAATTTAAGATCAAGATCAACGATATTCGACTCACCGAACTATCTCCCCCGCTGGCGGAGGCTGGGGGGTGGATTATCGCGTTATAGAATTCGACTTTCTTTTTATTTTGAATGACATTTTCTTTCCATTGTGAGTGGGTTATTGTTTTGTGAAATTCCACCCCCCACCCCCCGCCAGCGGGGGAGATAGTTCGGTGAGTCGAATATCGTTGATCTTGATCTTGAATTTTCTTAAAAATATTATTCACCTAGATATGTTTTTAATTTTTTCTCAAGAGTTTGCATTGAAAAAGTATCTTTCAATTCATACTCTTCTAAAACGAGATTATTTACATTTTCTTTTTTGAAATAATAAACTAATCCTAAATTCTTTGCATAAAGTTCTCTAGCTTCTAATTCAATTTCAAGATGACCATTATTAAAATCATCCACAATTTCTTTTATTCTGAAATCAATACAGTCATAAGATTCCCCTTTAAAAGAATATGTTGTATCTCCCCAAAACCTTCGATTGCGAACAAGTTCTATGTAAGCATTTTCGATTGAAGGATCTTGCCATTTTAATTTATATAAAAAGACACCTGTCGAATCGGTTACTTTAAAAGGAAAACTATTGGGTGCTAAAACCTCTGCCGATCGGGTAATCAAATTGCCCAATGAATCATATTGATACAACAAATTTTCATTCATCAATACTCCATTACTCACTATTTCTTCACTAGAAAACTGGCGCACATTAAAGGTATGATCCAAAAACTGACCAATCATATAAGTGGCTGTGTCCGTTACAAGTTTTCTGAAATACCGATATTCTACTGGCAAAGAATCATTATTGACAGGATGATATTCATAAACGCGTCCTTCTGACCATTCATTTATTGGATAATAATATTCTTTAATGTCCCGCTTTCCATCATCATTTTGACAAGAGTAAAATGGAAGTATCAAAACTGCTAGAATTATCGTAAAATAAATTTTAGGCATATCCTGTTTTTTCAAGAAAATCATATTTCTGACGTATTGGTTTGAAAATGCAAAAATAGGTGAAATTATTTCATAGAAAACCATCTATTTGTGCCATAATGGCACAAAACTATCGTTTAATTGCTAATGGAATAAAATGTGATGAAGAATGTTCAAATCATGTCGAAGGGCATCCATATATATTATATATTTGCTGCAAATTTTAAAGGGTAATAAGTATTGAGTATTGAGTATTAAGAAAAAACACATTTTTCGAAATCTCAATACTCAATACTCAAAATCCCAAATCTAAAAAATACACCATGTTTAACTTTATTAAAAAGCTTTTTGGAACTAAATACGAGAAAGATAAATCGTTATATCAACCGATCGTAGAGCAAGTTCATATAGAGGAAGAAAAATTAGGAGGATTGAGTAATGATGATTTAAGAAATCGAACTACTGATTTCAGAAATCGAATTGCAGAGCACCTTGCGGGGATTGATGCTGATGTGAAATCTATAAAAGAAGAGGCTCAAGCAACTGAAGATTTTAACCGAAAAGAAGATTTATTTAAAGAAATCGATGATCTCACGAAGGAACGAGACAAGCATCTAGAGGAAATTTTAAAAGAAATTTTACCAGAAGCTTTTGCTGTAGTTCGAGAAACAGCTCGACGGTTTTCCAATAATACTTCTATCACCGTAACTGCGACAGAGCATGATCGTAACCTTGCAGCTACTAAACCTTACATTACTATTAATGGTAATAAAGCTACCTATGCAAATACATGGATGGCGGCAGGTGGTGAAATCACATGGAACATGGTTCACTATGATGTGCAGTTGATTGGTGGAATGGTTTTACATGATGGAAAAATTGCAGAGATGCAAACAGGAGAGGGTAAAACATTGGTAGCGACACTTCCTGCCTACATCAATGGATTGAGTGGGCAAGGTGTACATGTCATCACAGTTAATGATTACCTAGCTCGTCGGGATTGTGAGTGGGTTGGACCTATTTTCGAATTTTTATTATTGACTGTTGATTGTATTGATAAATATAAACCTCACTCAGAAGGTCGCGTCAATGCTTACAAAGCAGACATCACCTACGGAACAAATAATGAATTTGGTTTTGATTACTTGAGAGATAACATGGTGCGTTCTCAAGATGAAATGGTTCAAGGGAAACATCACTACTGTATGATTGATGAGGTGGATTCAGTTTTGGTAGATGATGCGAGAACACCTTTAATTATTTCAGGACCAATTCCACAAGGTGCAGAAGAGCAAGAGTATATGGTTTTAAAGCCTCGTGTAGAATCATTGTTATCTGCGCAAAGAAAAATAGCTGCTTCTTATTTAGCAGAAGCGAAAAAATTATTCAAAGAAGGAAACATGGGCGTGGAAGAAGGTGAAGCAGGAATGTGCTTATTGAGAGCACATCGAGCATTACCAAAATCTCGATCTTTGATTAAATTTATTAGTGAAGAAGGTGTAGAAGTATTGTTACAGAAAACGGAGAATCACTACATGCAAGAGCAATCCAAGAGAATGCACTTGGTAGATGATCCCTTGTTATTTACTATTATTGAAAAAACTCGAAGTGTTGAATTAACAGAAAAAGGAGCAGAGTTTTTAGCAAAAGGAAATGAAGATCCTCGATTCTTTATCATGCCTGATATAGCAATGGAAATGATGATGATCGAAGAAGATGAAGAAAGATCGGAAAATGAAAGAATGGAAGCTAAGAATAAATTGGTTTCTGATTTTTCGATAAAATCTAGACGACTACACTCGATCAACCAGTTGTTGAAGGCATATACAATGTTTGAAAAAGATGAGGAGTATGTTGTGATGGATGGTCAAGTAAAAATCGTAGATGAGCAGACAGGCCGGATGATGGAAGGTCGTCGATACTCCGATGGATTACACCAAGCATTGGAAGCAAAAGAAAATGTAAAAGTTGGAGATTTAACTCAAACTTATGCAACTGTAACTTTGCAGAACTATTTTAGAATGTACCACAAACTTGCGGGTATGACGGGTACTGCGGAAACGGAAGCTGGAGAGTTTTGGGAAATTTATAAATTAGATGTTGTTGTAATTCCAACTAATAGACCTATCGTAAGAGATGACAAACAAGACCTAGTTTATAAAACGGAACGTGAGAAATTTAATGCAGTAGTTGAAGATGTTGTAAAATTAAGTAAAGCAGGCCGCCCTGTTTTGGTCGGTACAACTTCCGTAGATATTTCAGAAAGATTAAGTAATCATTTGATGCAACAAGGCATCAATCACAATGTCTTGAATGCAAAGCAGCATCAACGGGAAGCAGACATTGTTGCTGAAGCGGGTAATCCAGGAAAGGTAACTATTGCAACCAATATGGCTGGTCGGGGAACGGATATTAAATTATCTGATGAAGTAAAAGCTGCAGGTGGTCTTGCAATCATAGGTACGGAACGACATGATTCTCGTCGAGTAGATCGTCAGTTAAGAGGTCGTGCGGGACGTCAAGGAGATCCAGGTAGTTCTCAGTTTTATGTTTCTTTGGAGGATAAATTGATGCGATTATTTAAATCTGAAAGAATCGCAAAGATGATGGATAAGATGGGACACCAAGATGGAGAAGTGATTCAGCATTCTATGGTTTCCAAGTCAATTGAACGAGCTCAGAAAAAAGTTGAAGAAAACAACTTTGGTACTCGTAAGAGATTATTGGAATATGATGATGTAATGAATATTCAGCGAGAAGCGATTTATAAAAAACGTTTTAATGCATTATCAGGAGAGCGATTGTCTTTGGATTTAAATACGATGTTTATTTCTTTGATTGAAAGTTTAGTAGTAGCGCATCGCAAAGATGGGAACTTTGAAACATTCCGAAGAGGAGCAATTGAAGTTCTAGGAATTGATCCTAAAATTGATGCAATTGACTTTCAAGAAGGAGATGAGGATGATGTGATTGAAAAAATGTATCATCAGTTTTTAGAGATGTACGATCGTAAAAGTAAAATGCTTTCTGATGCATTACTTCCTGCGATTAAAGATGTCTATGAAAATGAAGGACATCGATACAAAAGAATCTCACTTCCATTTACAGATGGTATATCAAGAGTGTTACCTGCGGCTGCAGATTTAGAAGCAGCAGTTAACTCTGGTGGAAAATCGATCATGAGAGATATTGAAAAAGTAGTTGCACTTTCGATCATTGATGAGGAATGGAAAGAACACTTACGTTCTATGGATGAATTAAAAGATTCATCTCAAGCAGCATCATTTGAGCAAAAAGATCCATTGGTTGTTTATAAAATGGAAGCTTTTAGTTTATTCGAACAATTAGTTTATCGAATCAATGAACAAGTAACATCTTACCTTGTAAAAGGAACAGTTGTTTTCCGAGATGGTAGCAAAGTACAAGAAGCTCGAACTCAAAAAACAGACTTGAGTAAAACTTCTACGAATAAAGATGCTGCTGCACAAGCTGCCGCTGCCAAAGCCGCTGCTGCTGGTGCAGGCCAACGTCGAGAGAAACCACAAACCTTCAAACGAGATATTCCTAAAGTAGGTAGAAATGAAAAATGCCCTTGCGGAAGTGGGAAAAAATACAAGAGTTGTCATGGGAAGTAAAGACGGACGCTTCGCTTGACGGAGACGGATCAAAAAATAAAAAATCGACTTGGAAACTAATCCAAGTCGATTTTTTTTTGATTCAAAATATTATGAACCTGTCAAGCGAAGCGTCCGTCAATCGTCAAGTGAGCAAAGCGAACGTCCGCCTACCGTTTAAAAAAATAATCAATATCCGCAGTCACCCCAAATTGCATAGTACTAGGTTGAATCTCTAAAAATACATCTCCAAAATCATAAACCCCAGCTATTGTTAAATAACCTTTTATTGGAGATTCTGGTTTTCCTATAGAAATTTTTAAAGCAGATTCTAAAAAATTAAACGGATTATTATTTTCGATGATAGTGGCTTTATTTAATTCAGCTACTGTTAATCTTCCGAATGCTCTTCCATTCGTGTAATTAAGTTGAGCATATTTTAAAGCAAAGCTTGCACCTATTCTATCTAAGAAAATATGAATGCCTCCCTGGAGATAAAATTTTTGAAAATCTAATGTAATATTTCCTGATTCTCCAAAAAATACATTTTCAATATTCCCTCGATTATAACCTACATAAGCATCGAAAAGCAAACCTTTCCCTTTTGCAGGTGTATAAATAATTTCTCCTGATTCCTCGTCTACGATTTCTGTTGTTTTTCCAGCTTTAAAAAAATATGTTCCTATAGCGCCGCCATAGTTGTATTGATACACATTCTTTTTTACACCTTCTATACCATCAAAAGCATTTCGAATCCGAAAGAAATTACTTTGAATTCCTAAGTGTTTGATTGGGCTATAACCTAATTGGAAGTTGATATTATTGCCTGGTAAACTGTTTACATGAGGCGTATATCCTGCCGATACTTTCAAATCTTGTTTTTCACGAAGTGCCATCAAGTTACCTTCATCAGTAGCATAAAAATGATGGCTCGCACTTCCACAAGAAGTCAAAAATAAAATTCCAATAAGAAATAAAAAACCAATACTAAGACTACTTAAATGGATCTGCATATCTTTCATCTACAAGCATGTTTTGATCTGTAAAAGTTTTTAAGAAGGCAATTAATGCTGCTTTTTCATCTGCATCAAAATTAAAATGCTTTGGTTGAGAACCACTTCTTAATTCCTGACTTAGGTTTTGGTGATTAATAATACCTTCACTATAATGGTCAACTACTTCTTCCAAAGTTTCAAATCTACCATCATGCATATAAGGTCCAGTAAGTTCAATGTTACGTAAAGTAGGAACTTTAAACATACTAGTCTCATTGATACCTTTATCATTGTAAACCATATCTAAACCATTGTTAGCTTCAATTTTTCCAGGGAAGCCATTGATACGACCGTGGCAGTTTCCACAGTTAGTTACGTATAAATTTTTTCCTAAATTTTCAGCGGGAGAGAAACCAGAGAAATCAACGTTCTCTATATTATTTAAAGAAAAACTATTCACATAATGCTTATCCAATTCTGTGTCATATTTAGATTGGTAAGTACTCATACTATTTACAAACTCACTTACTGCATCTAAAATTCTGTCTTCAGTCACTTTGCTATCTCCAAATGCTTCTCTAAAAAGGATAGGGTAATAATTAAGCTCATTTACTCTTTCCATAACCTTATCCATTGGCATGTTCATTTCATCCACATTGGCAAAAGTTTGTCGAGCTTGTTCTTGAACAGTATTTGCACGATTATCCCAAAAGAAAGGGATTCTATTATCATTAGGATCTCCATAGTATTCTGCAAAATTGAATACCGCACCTAATGCTAATGAATTTCTACTTGTTTGTCGATTATTAACTCCGTCACTAAATGCTTTATCATCTGCAAATGCTAACTCTTGCTTATGGCAAGATGCACATGAGATGGTACGATCATCAGATAAATTTAAGTCATAAAACATAACACGTCCAAGTGTTGCCAAATCACTATTCATCGACAATGTTCTAGAATTATAGTATTTAGGAAATACAAAACTGTAATCTAGTAAATCATTTGGGATGTCAAGACTTTCTGTCAATGTAGCATAATCGTCTGGAGAGTATCTCTCATAAACAACATCTAGTTTTTCATCTTTACAGGAAGAAAATAAAAAGAGGGTAATTAAAAAAATAGTTAGTGTAATTGAATTTTTCATAACCTTGATTTTTTTAGTGAAAAATGGTTTTTGTCAAATTACTGTAAAAATAATAAAATCCTTTCATAATTGAATTCCACATTTTTGAATTTAACGTTAAGAATAACCGTTTCGTTAGATTTTAACATTAAAAACTAGTGATATCAGCTTAGTTTCTTAGTTTTTAACAGTTTTTTTTTGCAATAAAATTGCTCTGTTTTGAGAGATTTAGGTAAAAGAAAGTGATTTTACAAATTGTTCTAATGTAATGAAAGACTGAATCAAGGTAGAAAAGGGTTGGTAAAACTGTAGATTTTTTTTATTTCATGATTTGGGCAAGTTTTCAATTTAGGAAAAGGATTTTGTCACAATACCAAATACCCATAAGCCCAAACGCAATTATTTAAATTCATCTTTTTCCAAAACTCCTACTCCAAATAAAGCAAAATCATATTTTACAGGATCATTTTTATCAAAAACACTTAAGTTATTTGTCAGTTCAATTACTGATTTCCAATCTGTTTGTTTTCTTTCTAAAAGTCCTAATCTTCTTGCAACTCGATCTACATGAACATCTAATGGCATTAATAATTGTGAAGGTTTTATTTTTTTCCAAAGTCCAAAATCTACTCCTTTGTCGTCTTGTCGAACCATCCAACGAAGAAACATATTTAACCTTTTACAGGAAGATTTTCTAGTTGGAGTTGAGACATGTTTTCTAGTACGATGTGGTGCATCAGGCAAAGCAAAAAAATCTTCATGAAATCCTTTTAGTGCGGGCTCAATGTTTTCACTTTTAGGAGAAAGGTGTTTTGCAAATGCATCCTCAAGGGATTTATTCTTTTTATAAAAATTTTGAAAAAATTCTAAAAAGTAGAGCGTATCCGTAGGTTGGAAAGTTCTATGTTTAAATGATAAAAATGCCTTTCGATCTTTTTCAGTATGGTTTAAAATAAAGTCATAAGGTGAGCCATCCATGAGTTGAATTAATTCATTGGCTTTATTGATAATGGTAACCCGCTGGCCCCACGCCAACATCGAAACCCAAAAACCCATGATTTCAATATCTTGTAATTTGGAAAATTGATGAGGAATCGAAATAGGATCTTTTTCAATAAAATGAGGAGTGTTGAATTTTTCTACGCAAGAATCAAGGTAAGATTTTAAATCTTGTGCCTTATTGTTTAGATTTGTCGGCATATTACATTTGAGGTGAAATTTCGAGAAGTTTAAACGATAATTTAACCTTAGATTTACCCTAACTTTAACTAAGTAAACTATTTTTGGAGCCAAATTATGACAGCTACTTTAACATATACACTTGTCCTCGCAGCCATTTTTATTGGTAGAAAAGCTTTTGATATAATTGAAGAAGAAGCCAAATCTAATGGTTAAATATTAGAGTTTATTCTAAACACTTTTGTATAAAGAATTTCAAAGTGTAGTAAATCCGAGGTTTTCGACACATTCAAAATTCAAAATTTATCATTCAGAATTAACTCTATTGAGTATTATTTTTTAATAAAAAAATACTTATTTCGAATTTTTATACATTTCCAATTTGAGTAATCCTATCCTTTGGAAAAAATGACCTAAGGAAACTCTCAATACTCCCATTCCATATTTTGCACTTCTTCTAAAATTAATGGAAGATGCTTCTTCGAAATATTTTGTAGGACATGTCACTTCTGCAATATCAAATCCTGCATAAATTATCTGCGACAACATTTCATTATCAAACACAAAGTCATCATCATTTGCATTAAAATTAATGCCTTCTAAAACCTCTCGACTAAAAGATCGATAGCCTGTATGATATTCTGATAATTTATAATTGACCAACATATTTTGAGTAAAAGTCAACAACCGATTTGCAATGTATTTATAGATCGGCATACCTCCTTTTAATGCTCCTTTTCCTAGTATTCTTGAACCTAAAACAACAGGATACAAATCATCTCCAATAATATTTACCATTGCAGGAATCAACATTGGAGTATATTGATAATCAGGATGTAACATGATTACAATGTCTCCACCTAATTCCAATGCCTTATTATATAATGATTTTTGGTTACCACCGTAACCTCTATTTTGTTCATGTCGGATGACATGTTTTATTCCAATTTGTTTCGCTAATTCAGAAGTATTATCCTTACTAGCATCGTCGCATAAGATTACTTCATCCACTAATGGAAATGGAATTTCATTATAAGTTTTCTCTAAAGTAAGAGCTGCATTGTAAGCAGGTAAAACGACGATAACTTTTTTTCCTTTGTACATAGTATTTTTTTTAATGTTGAACTATGGTCGTTAACTGTTTATCAAACTACATTAAGTTCAACAATTAAATTACTCATAGTTAACAGGTAATTCCATCAGAGCTTTTAATTCTTTTTTTACAAAAGCTCCTAATTGGCTAACATATTCACTAGAAAAATTAAATTCAATTCCAGCAGTTTTATATATTTCCCCAATAGGTTTGGTATAACCTAGTTCTAAAGCATTGATATATTTTTGAACTGCGACATCTGGATTTTCCTTATAATTTTTCCAAATTGCAATTGCTCCTAATTGCGCAAATCCATATTCAATATAATAAAATGGCACTTCAAAAATATGTAGTTGACGATGCCATAAATTAGCTTGATATTCTTCCATTCCTGACCAATCTGTTACAGAAGAACTAAACTCTTTATGGATGGCTAGCCATTCATTTCTTCTTTCTTCTTCACTATGATTAGGATTGGTATATAACCAATGTTGAAATTTATCAATTGCTGCAATCCATGGTAATACATTGATGGCTTTCTTTAATTGCCAAATTTTTGCTCGACGCAAATCCTCATCATTATCAAAAAAGACATCCCAAGAATCCATTGTTATTAATTCCATCGTCATTGCCGCCAATTCAGCAACTTCTGAAGGCATATCTTTATTTGAGTTTAAAGTCAAATAATGAGTCAAGAAGGAATGAACGGCATGGCCACTTTCATGTAACATGGTACACACATCTTTGACCGTACCTGCTGCATTCATAAAAATAAATGGAGCACCCGTAATTGGTAAAGGCATATTATAACCTCCAGGTCTTTTTCCATCTCTTGAGTCTAAATCTAAGTGACCCATTTTTTCCATAGTAGCGATACTGCTTCCAAAAAATGGATGAACTTTATTTAATGATTGAATGGACTTTTCCACCAATTCTTTTGCACTATTAAATGGTTTTAGCGGAGCTCTTTTTTCGGGATCTACTTGAGTATCCCAAGGACGTAATTCGGCTAAATCCATTTCTTTTTTTCTCCAAAGATCCAATTCCTCATTGATAGGTTGAATTGACTTTGCAATAGATTCATGAAAATTATAACAATCTTCTACCGTGTAGTCAAATCTGCCAAGTGCTTTAAATTTATAATCTCTATAATTTTCAAAACTAGCATTTAATGCAATTTGATGTCGCAGTTCTACCAATTTTGTCATTACTTCATCTATCGGTTGGGAATCTTGCAAAGTGCGTGAAGCGATTTTTTTGTACACTTCTTCTCGCAGTTCACGATTGGTATTTTCTAAGAAGGAAGAAGCTTGCTGTAGGGTGTGTGATTTTCCTTGAATGTCAATTGACATTTTTGAAAAAATCTCACCGTGCTTTTTAGACGTCAAACTTTCTTCTGTAAATAAGGGTATATTTTCTTTTTGAAAAAGGTCAAAATTATTTTTGATACTTCGTAAATGAATAAAATATTTTTCACCCTGCAGCTTCGAAGTAAATGGACAGTTTAATAATTTTTCATTTAACTGATTTTCAATTGGAGCAAATTTAGGAATGAGTTCTTGCACGCCATACTCATAAAGTTCAGCGGCTTGTTGATCTTCCGTATCTCTGCTAATCTTTACATATCTCCAATTAAATTCTTCGCGAATAACTGCAGTTAATTCGCTTCTATCCAATAGCCACTTTTCTAAATCTTCAACAGATTCTATTTCTCTTCGCAGCAATTCTTTAAAGTATGGTCGAACTTTTGACCATACTGTAATTTTAAATTCGTTAGGCAAATATGTACGTTGCCTAGACTTTAGGGTGGTTAGATTGTTCATTATATAGGTGTTGTTTTTGATTTTATTGGGCGTGTATGAAAGGATCAAACGTTAGAACAACCGCCTGATTCTTTCCGAGAGAAAAAAGTATTAAGCTTTTTCGTCAGCTTCTTCTACTGTTTCTTCTTTTGCATCTTCCTCAGCTTCAGGCTCTTCATCAATCATATCAATCATTTTTCTTTCATGGAGAAAGTTAAACCATTTGATTAATTTTTTGATATCACTTGTGTGAACTTTGTCTTCATCATACTCCGCTAATATTTTTCTAAAATACTCATGTAATTCTGCTGAGGGTGCTGATGTTTTCACAACTGGATTATCTTCCATTTGGTTCATCATATTTCTCAAAACAGTTTTTAATTCAGTTGAATCTTCGTAAGTGAAAATTGCAATAGAAGCCAATGGCGTAAACTGGTGTTTACGAGAAGAAGCAAATCTTCTTTTGCCAGAATCTAAATCTTCTATGATTAATCCGTTGTTTCGATTGGCAGCCAAACGAAATATTCCCGACATGCCACTTACTGCTACTAAATCATCTAATTTCATGTGATATATTTTTATAAAAAATTAAATAGTTATTTCAAAAGTGGGGCGAAATTACAACCTTAATTATCAAAATCAAAACTTGAAGAATCAAAATCAAAATGTCAATCAAATCAAAAATCATAAAATTAGAAGTTCACAATTCTTGTTTTGATTGACATTCTTGTTTTGATAGAAAGAGTTAATATTCTAAAATTCGCTCTAATTGTTTTCTAAATCTATCTTTTGGTAAATAATCTTTTTCTAAAGTCTTTGCAAAAGGTACAGGTGTATCCAAACTTGCTGCTCGTAAAACAGGTGCATCCAAGTGTTCAAAATAATGTTCTGAAATATGAGCAGATAACTCTCCACCTAATCCTCCAAACATAGTATCCTCATGTAAAAGAATAACTCGATTAGTTTTCTTTACCGTTGCTTCTATCGCATCATAATCCATTGGAAGCAAAGTTCGTAAGTCAATAATTTCTGCATCAATTCCCATTTCTTCAACAATCTCTGTAGCCCAATGTACAGCCATCCCATAAGTGATAATCGATACTGCTGAACCTTCTCGAACAACTTTTGCTTTTCCAATTTCTACGGTGTAAAAATCATCTGGAATTTCTTGAGAAAGACTTCGATACAATCCTTTGTGTTCAAAAAACAAGATTGGATTTGGGTCTTCAAAACTTGCTAATAACAATCCTTTTGCATCATAAGGATTAGAAGGATAAACTACTTTTAATCCAGGAGTATGTGCAAACCATGCTTCATTTGTTTGAGAGTGAAATGGCCCTGCACCAACGCCTCCACCAGCAGGCATTCGAATTACGACATCTGCATTTTCTCCCCAACGATAATGTAACTTAGCAAGATTATTTATGATTTGGTTAAAACCACAGGTGACAAAATCTGCGAATTGCATCTCGACCATTGCCTTATAATTCTTCAAACTTAAACCTAAACCGACTCCAATAATTGCACTTTCACAAAGTGGTGTATTTCTAACTCTTCCTTTTCCAAATGCTTTTACAAAACCATCTGTGATTTTAAAAACACCTCCGTACTCTGCAATATCCTGCCCCATCAAAACAAGATTAGGATGCCTCTCCATTGCAATACGCAATCCATCTGAAATGGCATCGATGGTTCGTTTTTCTGATTTCTTCTTTTTCTTGGGTGCTATAGTTTTTGAAATATGTGGAGCATAAATATCTGCTAATTCTGCATCAGGTGTAGAAGTCACAACTTCGTGAGTTGCAGCTTCAGTCAAGCCATCTTCAATTTCTTTTTTGATTCGTGTTCTTAAATCTTCAATTTCTTTTTCTTTTAAAATACCTTCTTCTAATAAGAAATTTTCATAATTAGAAAGTGGATCTTTTGTCGCCCATTCTTGCATTAATTTTTTAGGAACATACTTTGTACCTGAAGCCTCCTCGTGTCCACGCATTCTAAATGTTTGACATTCTAAAAGAATTGGTTCTGGTTTCTTTCGAATTTGAGTGGCTAGTTTTTTAATGGTGGAATAAACTTCTAATACATTATTTCCGTCAATCGTATAAGAACGCATTCCGTAACCTACACCTCTATCTGCTAAGTTTTCACAACGGTATTGTTCATTAACTGGTGTCGATAATCCATAGCCGTTATTTTCAATAACAAAAATCACAGGGAGTTGCCAAACAGCTGCGGTATTCAATGCTTCGTGAAATTCTCCTTCACTTGTTCCTCCATCTCCTGTAAATGCTAAAGCAACTTTTCCTTCTTTTCCTAATTTATTCGCCAATGCTACTCCACTTGCTAAAGACAGTTGTGGCCCCAAGTGAGAAATCATTCCTACAATATTATAGTCCATTGTTCCGAAGTGAAATGACCGATCTCGACCTTTAGTAAAACCTGGCATTTTTCCTTGCCATTGGCAAAATAATCGATGCATTGGAATTCCTCTTGAAGTAAAAACTCCAAGATTTCTATGCATCGGAAACATTAATTCATCATCGTGCAAAGCGGCAGTTGCTCCTACAGAGATTGCCTCTTGTCCGATTCCTGAAAACCATTTACTGATTTTTCCTTGGCGAAGAAGGATGAGCATTTTTTCCTCAATCATTCGAGGCGTTAATAATTTTTCGTATAAATCAAGGAGTAGTTTTTTAGAAATCTTTCCTTTTTTATATTCGATGGCTGATTTGGTAGTAGGCATTTTTTATTTTTTTTTCGAAAAATCTGGGTCAACCACATATGGCACATTAGGAAGGACAGATAAGGAACATGAGTTTTTACATACTATGTGACTTATGTGTCCCTCCTAATGTGCCATATGTGGTTAAAATTACAATATTATTTATACCCTTTTAGCAAGGGCATGTTGCGCTCGCAAAGGTAAAAGAAAATGAAGAATAGAAACACTAAAATTTGCATGAAGAATTACTTAATTTCATTTTTCTAAAAAAATAAAATGCCCAATTATGTTTAAAAAAATAATTCTTTTTACATTCCTAAGTTTTCTCTTTTTTGCCTGTGGAGAAAATAAGCCTACTGAAAAAGGTGCTACTGATAAATTTGCAGAAAATGCTGAGGATAAAGACTTTCGTGATAAGCATGAAACTCCTGAAAAAATTGATTTCCATGCCAATGGAATTACCATTAATTACCCTGCTACTGATGGCGAACAAGCAAGTGCATATTTCTTAAAAGCAAAGGATGGTGGGAAAAATCATCTTTTTGTAATTCATGAATGGTATGGCTTAAACGATCACATCAAAAGAGAAGCAGAACGTTTGCATCAAGCACTTCCAAATACAAATGTAATGGCACTAGACCTTTATGATGGCAATGTAGCTGACAACCCAGATGACGCGGCAAAATACATGCAAGCAGTTAAAGATGATCGTGCAAAAGCAATTATAGAAGGGGCAATGAAGATGATTGGGAAGGATGCAAAAGTTGCAACAATAGGTTGGTGTTTTGGAGGAGGTTGGTCGTTACAATCTTCGATTATGTTAGGTGAGCAAGGTGCAGGTTGTGTAATTTATTATGGAAGTCCTGTGCAAAAAGCAAATGAGTTAGAACCTTTGAAAGCAGATGTTTTAGGAATATTTGGAGATAAAGATGAGTGGATTAACCCTGAAGTGGTGAAGAAATTTGATGCATTGGCAAAGGCTACAGGGAAGAATTTTACATATAAAATCTTCGATGCAGATCATGCATTTGCAAATCCAAGTAGTCCTCGATATGTAGAAGCTGCTGCTCAAGAAGCTAATGCAATGGCTTTGAATTTTTTGAAAGAAAAATTAAAATAACAGAACTAACTATGAAGTTTTATCCATTTAAAATTTTCATATTAAGTTGTGTCAGCTTAATGTGTTTTTCGTGTAGCGAGCAATCTTATCATTCTGCATTTTACTCTCCCGATGAAGGCAATACTTTAGGATTAAAGGAGCAAGGAGATATTCATCTTTCTGGAAGTCTTCTTCCTGGATTAAGTGGTCAATTGGGATATAGTCCAATTAAACATTTAGGAATTTTTACAAGCTATACTTATGTAGGGAGTAAAAATTTTGAGAGTGGTTTTGAAAACGAAAGATATAAGCATCATCTTTGGAGTGGAGCAGTTGGAGGATATTATTTTTTACCTCCAATATTTAAAGAAAGGTTAGTCTATAAATTAGGAATAAAGCATCCTCATAATAAAACAGATGCTTCTTTGAAAAGGGGGCATCTTCTTGAGTCATACTTAGGTTACTCACGTGGCAAAGTGTTTAATTATTATCAAAACGACGGGCGTTCCACAGTACAATTTAGCAAGCCATACATTCATTTGGGATGGCATAGGATTAGTGAAAGAAGTACTTTTAGTTTTATATATAGGTATAGTCACTTTGATGTGTTAAGTGTAAAAGTTAGACCTTTGCTAAATGAATATCATTCAAGTAGGATTAAAATATTTGAAACTGACAATAATTTCCCATTACATGAAACTACAGTAAAATTAGATTTTGGAGGACGAAAAACGCGGCTTTATATTAGTGCTTCGAGTTTTCTTTCTTCAACAGATTTGTCTGATATAGGAATGGATTTTTTTAATGTATCGGTAGGTTTTATTTATGAAATTGATGAGTCGATAAAAGATTGGAGAGCGAAGAAAATGTGATTTGTAAATTAGTGATTCGTAACTAAATTTCTAGTTACGAATCACCAATCACGATTTAATTCTTTTTCCCAAATAATTTCTCCCAACGCTCTTGTCGTTTTTTCTTTCGAGCTTTTTTCTTTGCAGCTTTTTCTCGTTTCTTTTTTGTTTTTTCATTTTTCTTTCTAATACGCTCAGATTCTTCTCGTTTACGTTTTTCAGCTTCCCGTTGTCTTTGGCCCGGTTTAATATTAACTATGCGTTGATCTTCATCTTTTTTCTGTTGTTCTTTTTTCCTTTTTCTTTTTTTAAAAATATCTAAAATATCATCGAGCGGTTGATGATCTTCATCAAAAAATTCATCATCGTCTTCAAGAAGTTCCTCTGCAATCGGTTCTTCCTCCAAGTAAGGTGGACAATCCATTTCTAAAAAAGTTCCAAAATCTAAGTCATCAAATTTTGCATTTTGCATTTTTCTAAACTTAGGATCTTTGTAAACCTTCTGCATAAATTTTCCAAAAATAGGCAACGCCGTATTCGCACCTTGTCCTAACTTAATTGTTCTAAAGTGAACTTTTGGAGACTCTCCACCTACCCATGCACCTGCAACAAGATTGGGTGTGAAACCAATAAACCATCCATCAGCATGTGATTGAGTCGTTCCAGTTTTCCCTGCAATATCATTTTGTAAATTGTATGTTACACGAAGTCGTCGAGCCGTTCCGCTGTCCACAACAGACTGCATCATATTTGTCATAATCGTTGCGTAATCTTCATCAAGCACTCTTTCGAATGGTTCTTTTTCTTCGTTTTCATAATCAATAATAATGTTACCTTCGCTATCTTCTATTCGTAATAAAAACTGAGGTTCAGGCCGCAAGCCTTTATTGGCAAGGGTTCCATACACTTTTACCATTTCATACAAAGACACATCAACTGCTCCAAGTGCGATTGCAGGTACTTTTGGAATATCACTAGTTACGCCCATTTTTTGCGCTAAACTTCGAACAGAATCAATTCCCGTTTGCATGATTAAATCAACCGCTACAGAATTAACAGAATTAGTCAATGCACCTCGAAGAGAATAAGCACCTCCATATTTGCCATCAGAGTTTTCCGGTTTCCAATCTTCATAGTCAGAATAAATTACAAGTCGATTGTTGACATAATCGCATGGACGAAAACCATTTTTCAATGCAGCAGAATAAACGATAGGTTTGAAAGTAGAACCTACTTGTCGTTTGGCTTGAATCACATGATCGTACTGAAAATATTTATAATTCGTTCCACCAATCCATGCTTTGATATTTCCAGTTTGAGGATTCATTGCCATAAAACCAGCATTCAGCATACTGAAATAATGCTTGACAGAATCCAAAGGAGTCATCTCTTTTACAGTCTCTCCTTCCCAAGTGAAAATTTTCATTTTCGCTTTTTGATCAAAAATAGTTTTAATCTCTTTTTCTGACCTTCCAGCATCTTTGAGGCGTTTATATCTTTTACTTTTTTTCACTTCTTTTAAAATCACATTATCATCGCCCCATGGTTTTTTCCCTTTCCAATGTTTATCAAAATCTTTTTGCAATTTAGCTAGGTGCGAAGTCATTGCATCCTCTGCATATTTTTGCATCCGTGAATCTATTGTTGTAAAAATTTTCAACCCATCTGTATACAAGTCATATTTCTCTCCATTTGGTTTTTCATAAAACTCCAAATCCTTTTCAACTGTTCGACGGACATATTCTCTAAAGTGAGTTGCCAATCCTTGATTTCGATTTTCGCCATGGTAATCTACTTCCAATGGAATCTGTTTTAAAGAATCAAAATCGATTTGAGAAATGTATTTGTATTTTTTCATTTGCCCTAAAACTGTATTTCTACGTCGTAGTGCATTCTCTGGATTTCTGACAGGATCGTAATATGTATTTGCTTTTAGCGTACCTACAATCGTAGCAGCTTGTTCTATTTTTATATCCGTAGGATTAGTGTTGAAAAATTGTTTGGAAGCTACTTGAACGCCATAAATATTTTTACTGAAAGGAACTGTATTTAGATAAAGTGCTAATAACTCTTCTTTGGAATATGTATTTTCCAACCGACGAGCAATAATCATTTCTCGAATTTTAATAATTGGAATTTTAAGAAATCTATAGCGCTGTCTTTTAAAAAGGTTCTTCGCTAACTGTTGACTAATTGTACTTCCTCCTCCTCCTGACATATCCTGCATTAAGATAGTTTTTACAAAAACTCTTCCCCATGCTCGAATATCAATTCCTCGATGTTCAAAAAATCGAGCATCCTCTGTTGCTACCAATGCATTTTTAAAATGCTCAGAAATTTCATCCAATTCGACATTGACACGGTTCTCTTTAAAATATTTTCCAAGTAATTTTTGATCTGTGGAGTAAACTTCAGAAGCGGTGTGATTCTCAATATTTTTTAAATCTTGCTTTGTAGGTAATTTTCCAAAAGCTCCAGACCAAACTAAAAAAACCAAAATCAAAACAAACGAAATTCCTGCAACAGTCATTCCTCCAAACAATTTAAATGCCCATCGTCCTCTCGGATTTGCAGCCACCCAAGCCATAAAACGATCTCGTATCGCCAAGGTTCTTTCTACGATATGTTTCTGGAAAAACGCCTTAATTGCTGATTGTTCCCCTTGTGGAGGAGTGGGTGGTTCTGGTAAATTGATATTTGTATTATCGTCGCTCATTTGAGGTTTTTCTTTTATACTTTTTATTTATATAATCCAAAATATCGAAAAGGTGAAACGATTCCGAAGAGAGTGATATTGCTCAATTTCTATATTTCAAAATTAAGGGGAATGGAGGGGATATTCAGGTATAATTGAGTATTCGTGGGTATTTGTTTAAAATTCGTCAAATATTACTCTAAAACCTCTTCCAAAATCTGATGAGAATTTAAATCTGGAAAATTTTCAATGTGTAAACGGTAGTACATTATTAACTTTCTAAGGAGTTCTTTTCGTGTCGTTCTCGACATTTTGATTTCATGAATCTCTATTAATTTTTTATTTAAAAATTCATGAACCAACTCACTTTTTTCTTCATCTAGAAAATATCCATGCATCGCCCTTTCGCTTACAAATGATCCTTCTCGTAAATCAAAGAATGAATTGTTTTTGGAAAAATTATCATTCGGCATAAAACCTAAATACCCTGTCAACTTCAACATAAAATATAGATGTAAATTGGAGAACGGAAGTTGCGTCTCATCTAAAAATTGAAAATGATGATATACAAATTCAAATAAAGGTAGGTTCTCTTCAGGTTCTCGAATAGCTTTTCGAGTCAACTCTAACATAAATTGTCCTACTGAAATTTTTGTAATATCGAAAGGTAAGGATTGGTAAATATGAGCAGCTTTGATTTCTTTGATTCGAGTCATGTCCTTATCATCTCGATGATAAACGACCAAGTCAACCAATGACATCACTTGCAACAGACTTGCACTCACACGTGCATTCTTTTTACGAACTCCACTTATGATGTAGGTGCGAAGTCCTTTTTGTTCTGTAAAAATATCGGCAATGATACTTGTCTCAGAATATTTAATTGCTCGGAAAATGATGCCTTTAGTTTTTATAAGCATATTCTAAAAATAGAATTTTAAGTGGTGATTGAAGCGAAATGTAAAAATATACAATCTAAATTTTAAATTTGCCAAATGAATAAAATCTTTCGAATACCTTATCATCAATTTAGAATAGTAGCATTCGTTGCGTTAGCTGCGTTTTTAATTATTGAGGCATTTCGTCAATGTGATTTTAATATATTTTATACCGCTGCGGAAGACATCGCTCTTGGAGAAAACCTTTATACTAAGATTTACCAAGGTTGGTTGCATTATTATTATAGTCCATTATTTGCTACAATATTGCATCCTTTTACTTATCTACCTGAATATGTAGTTACGTTGTTATGGTTGGTTCTAAATGTTTACTTTTTTTATCGAATTTGGGAAATATTAAGTGATTGGCTGGATGTTAAAATGATGCCAGTTTTCACTCAACGAATGCTTTTCTGGATAAGTGTAGTGGCTTGTGTTCAAGGAATTCGAGATAATTTACATTATCATCAGATTACTATTATGATGGTGTATCTGGTTATTCAAGGAGTCGAGTGGATTTTAAAAAAGAAAGATTGGCAGGGAGGAGCATTGATTGCATTAGGTATCAATATTAAAATTATGCCTATCATAATTTTTCCATATTTAATTTATCGAAGACATTGGAAAGGTGCTGCGATTATTGTGATTTTTTGGATTTTATTTTTATTGATTCCAGCAGTCTTTATTGGTTGGGAGTACAATACTTTTTTGTTGGAAGAATGGTGGAAAGGAATTAATCCTACTCAAAAAGAAAATACTTTGGATTTTTCTAGAGCAGGTTTTGCTTCATTAGTTACTGCATTGTTTCATAGTCAAGAAGAAGAAACTCGGCCTATATTTTTAACTCAACTTTCGCAAGAGGTAATAGTTTTTATTACGAATGGATTGCGATTGTTTATTGTGATTTTTACTTTATATTTTTTGAGAACATTTCCTTTTCAAAAAGCAAAATCCAATTTGCATCGACTTTGGGAATTAGGTTATTTATTTTTAGTGACACCTTTCCTTTTCCCCCACCAACAAAATTATGCTTACTTTTATATTTACCCTGCTGCGGTTTATTTGATTTATTTTTTTTATAAAAAAATTAAAACGCATGGGCATTTTCGAAAACTCCCAAGGAAAGATAAAATCCTTCTTTTTGGATTAGGAATAAGTTATCTGATGATGAGTGCTGAATTGTTTTTAGGAATGTTTCGGGCTTTTTATATCGATATTCGATTGATGACTTGGGCGGCGATTTTGGTTTTGATTATTTATTCGATGTGTCCACCGTTTTCAAAACCTAGCTTTAAGTAACGCGACTCTCCCGAGTCGTGACGTTATAGGACAAACACGGTCGTTTAAATTTTTTATGCAAATCGTGTTTGTCGAATAACGTCACGACTCGGGAGAGTCACGTTACTTAAAGCTGGGACGAAAACCTTAGATCTTTTTTTACAAAGAATATAGAAGTGAGTTTTAAATCACATAACTATGAAAGAAGCAAAATACACCTACTACGATTTTACTTTAAGCCTTTGTCATGAATGTCTACGTAGAGTAGATGCAAAGATTGTCTTTGAAGATGAGCAAGTTTTTATGCTTAAAAGATGTCCTGAACATGGTCGTCAAAAAGTACTCATAGCAACTGACATCGAATACTATAAAAATATTCGCAACTTCAACAAAGCTTCCGAGTACCCAAAAACTTTTAATACTAAAACTAAATATGGTTGTCCTTACGATTGTGGCCTTTGTCCTGATCATGAACAGCACTCATGTTTGACTTTAATTGAAGTGACTGACCGCTGTAATTTAAAATGCCCAACTTGCTATGCAGAATCTTCACCTACCCATGGAAGGCACCGATCTTTGGAAGAGATAGAATGGATGTTCGATATCATAGTTGCCAATGAGGGAGAACCAGACGTGATTCAAATAAGCGGAGGTGAACCTACGATCCACCCTCAGTTTTTTGAGATTATGGATATTGCAAAATCAAAACCGATTCGACATTTGATGTTAAATACAAATGGTGTGCGGATTGCGAAGGATTTTGAATTTGCAAAAAAGCTGGCGACTTACATGCCTGACTTTGAGGTGTACTTACAATTTGATTCTTTTAAACCAGAGGCTTTGATGAGTCTGAGAGGAAAAGATTTGACAGATGTACGAATGAAAGCTTTGGAACATTTAAATAAATTAAACCTTTCTACAACACTAGTAGTGACTTTACAAAAAGGATTGAATGATGATGAAATTGGGAAAATAATTGAGTTTGCATTAAAGCAACCTTGTGTCCGTGGAGTTACTTTTCAGCCTACTCAAATTGCAGGTCGAGTTGATAATTTTGATCCAGCAAAAGATCGGTTGACTTTGACGGAAGTACGATCTTCTATTTTGGAACAAACCAATATTTTTTCTCCAAATGATTTAGTTCCAGTTCCTTGTAATCCTGATGCATTGGTGATGGGCTATGCTTTAAAAATGGAAGACAAGGTTTTTTCATTAACACATATGATTGATCCTGAACAATTATTAAACAACAGTAAAAATACAATCGTGTATGAACAGGATGAGCAGTTGCATGAGCATATGATTCAAATGTTTAGTACTGGAAATTCTGTGGAATCAGTAGTCGATAATGATTTGAAATCGATCCTTTGTTGTTTGCCTGAAATTTCTGCACCGAATTTAGGTTATGGAAATTTATTTCGAATTATTATTATGAACTTTATTGATGCGTATAATTTCGATGTTCGAGCTATTAAAAAATCGTGTGTACATATTGTTCACAAAGATGGTAGGATTATTCCTTTTGAGACGATGAACTTATTTTATCGAGATGCTGAGAAGGAGGCGTATTTGGAAAAATTACGTTCAAATTCACTTTCGATTTAAATGCGTTTTTTACGTTTTACATAACTGCCAGATTTTAACCCGGAATAAAGAAAAAACAAGTATTCGACCATTTTCATAATGAAAAAAGGGAAGTAAGCTTTTTGAAACTTACTTCCCTTTTTTCTGCGGGTTAAAACCCGCAGCTACGTAAAACGTGTTACTCATACAACGTCTTATCCGCAATTTTTTTCTCTAACAATTCTGACGTAGAACCTTTACCTAAAGCCTTTTGCCAATACATCAAAGCCTGTTCTTTTTCATTCATTTGAAATAAAACATCTCCATAATGTTCTAGTACGGTAGGCATGGATTCACCACCATTTTGAAGCGCTTTTTCTACCCATTCTCTTGCACTAGGATACTCTTTCATTTTATATAAAATCCAGCCATAGGTATCTTGTAGTCGAGCTTCATTTGGTTGAAGATCATTTGATCGTTTAGACATTGCCTGTGCTTTATCTAAATTTTCTCCACGTAATGCTAGATGGAAACTATAACTATCTAACAAGGTGTATGCATTTGGATTTATCTTCAATGCCTTTTCAAAATTTTTATCAGATTGAGCATAGTTTTTCATATTATGATAAACCTCTCCAAGCCTTCCATAAATATCAGATTTCATTCTTTCATTCTTAGCGCTCATCATCAAAGCCTGCTGGAAAACATCAATTGCATCCTGATGATTATTCTTCTCAGCATTAGCGATGCCATTGAGATAATATGCTTTTGCTTTGTTTGGAAAAACATCTAACGCATCATTTGAAGTTTTTAATAAAGCATCAAAATCTTGCAATTCATAGTTCAAATACATCACTTGTTCCCAAACTGTGAAAACAGAATTATCCAATTCCAAAGTCTTCATATATTTTTCCAAGGCTTCTTCTGATCGATCAGAGTGATTTAGTAAATCACCATATACAGAAAAACTTTTGGCTTCATTTGGATGAACCTCTACTAAAATCTTTGCCAATTCAATCGCAGCATTTGCAAGTTCTTTATCACCGGTCTGTGCTACTTTTTGAATATGTGGAATCATCTCTTTTATTTTCAAATCAATATCCACATCCTCTTGTTGAAAAACAGGTGTGAGTGCGGCTAAAAAATTAGCTTCACTCCCTCCTCCTTTTCCTTTATTAGAATTTGCTAAAGCTAAATTTGCTTGAGCATCTTTTGGATCTATTTTTAAAATTTGTTGGAAAACTTTCTTAGCACTTCCTTGGTCGCCAATACTTTGATAATGGCTTGCTAACATATGCTTGTAGGAAGTATTAGAAGGAAATGTTTTTGTTAATTTTTGAAGTTCTTGAGTTGCTTTTTTTTGCTTTCCTAAACCAAGGTAAAGTTTATGTTTTTTACCAATCAACTCTTCGGTCATTCCAAATTTAGATTCAATTTGGTCAAAAACTTTAATTGCTTTTGCAGATTCTTTAGAACGAACTAAAAAGTAAGCCCACTTTTGATAGAAGTATTCATTTTGAGGTTGTTGCTTCACTAGCTCTTCAAAAACTTTCCCTGCATCTTTATCCTTTCTTAATTTTTGGTAAAGGTCAGCTAAAAAAGTTTGGTACCATTCATTAGACTTATCTAGTGTGATAGCCATTTTGATGGCCTTTTCTGCTTTTTCATCTTTATCAAGTACATCATACATTCGAGCTAATTCATAAGCTGCGGCATGATTATTTTTATCTCGCTTCAAAACCTCCTTATAAAGGACTACTGCATTTTCATAGTTCCCCAAAATTTTCTCTCGGCTAGCCTCAATAAATATTTTTTGAGTATTCACTTCTTCTTCCGAATAAGTTTTTTGAGCATTTGTGGAAAATGATAAAAATATCCCACTTAGCAGAATAGAAAGAAAAATATATGTTTTAAAAGAAGATGTCATGTGCAAATTTTTTGGAAAAATAATATCCAACTTTTTTATTAAAAATTCAATGCCTACGAAGTTGATGAGACATTTATTTAAAAATACCACTTTCCCTGCATTTTTTCTAGAATAATCAACATTCTAATTCAAATCCCCAAGATACTAACGAACTAACAAATCAAGGAATTGTATGTATGTTTTTTATAATACGAAAACCAAACCAGTTTGTATGAATAATTTTTACGAATGGTGATTCATCAGTATTCGAAATTATTCATTATTCATTATTCATTTTTAATTATTCATTACTTCTTCCCTGTACTACCAAAACCTCCAGCTCCTCTTTCTGTTTCGGAAAGTTCGATGACTTCTTCAAATTCAGCTTGTTCATATTGAGCAATAACCATTTGGGCAATGCGCTCGGAGGGGGCGATGGTTTGAGTTTCTTTGGATAAATTTATCATAATGACTCCGATTTCGCCTCGATAGTCACTATCTATTGTACCAGGAGAGTTAACTAAACTTAATCCTTTTTTTATAGAAAGTCCACTTCTAGGACGAATCTGTGCTTCATAACCAACTGGTAATTCAATATATAATCCAGTTGGAACAATAGTTCTTTCTAGTGAGCCTAGTTGGATTGGGGTTTCAATATTTGCTCTAAGATCCATTCCTGCACTTCCTGTAGTTTCATATTTTGGAAGATCATTTACAGAACGGTTGATGATTTTTATTTTCATATTTTGGAAAAATTTGCCCAAAGATAGGAAAAAAAACGGTTGACGAACGCTTCGCTTGACGGTGGACGGACGTTCATTTCATTCACTTGATGAATTTTTAGTTTGACCATTTTTTGATCCCGTCAAGTGAATGAAATGAACGTCCGTCCACCGTCAAGCAAAGCGCCCGTCAACCGTTAAAAAATTTTTAATTTTTTATGTACCTTCACCCCCAATTTTCAAATAAAAAAATGATTGCATATATCAAAGGTGCTATCACCTTTAAAAATCCGACTTTTGTAATAGTAGAAACTGGCGGCGTAGGCTACCATATCAATATTAGTTTGAACACTTACGCTCAAATTGAAAAGCTAGAAAAAGTTCAAATTTTGACTCATTTGCAAGTCAAAGAAGACAGTCATACGCTGTATGGATTTGCGGAAGAAGGAGAAAGAAGTATGTTTAAACTATTGATTTCTGTTTCTGGAATTGGTCCCAATACAGCAAGAGTATTATTGTCTTCGATGAAAGTTGACGAAGCTCGGTCAGCAATTGTAAGTGAGAATGTGGCCGCTTTTAATAAAGTAAAAGGGATTGGTCCCAAGACAGCGAAAAGAATAATATTGGATCTCAAAGATAAAGTCATTAAAGAATCAGGAGATACCCCAATGTCAGTTGCACCAGCTAACAATAGAATTAGAGAAGAAGCGTTATCTGCTTTGTTGGCTTTGCAATTTCCAAAAATTAAGGTACAAAAGGTGTTGAATAGAATTTTGCAGCAACAACCTAACATTGAAAGCGTAGAAGTATTAATTAAACTGGCACTTAAAAACCTTTCCTAGTCTTACATTTTTTTCCTCAAAAACAAATTTTAAAAAGTAAAACTTAACCTTGCTCAACACGTAAATAATTTTAATCAATCCAAATCAAAATGTCAATCAAAATCAAAATAATGAATTTTTATTTCGATTTTGATTGACATTTTGATTTGGATTGGCAAGATTTCTATTTGTTAAAAAAATGTGAACAAAACAGCAATGCAATAAAGTTGCGTTATCAATTCGAAAAATATATTCTGACAACCTAGCAAGCGGAAGTTTGTCTGTTCATTTTAACTTCCTAAAATTTTCCACTTTTATACATGGGCAAAAGTAGGAAAGCACCAAAAATTTCCCATGAGAAAATTATGAAAAACATAAATTTACTACTTAGCTTTTTCTTTGTTCTTGGAATTATTACCATTTCCTCTGCCAACCTTGGAGGAGGTTTCAACTTAGAAAATCCATACGCTCCTGAGAATGTAATTAGACAGGATACTGTTCCTCTCCAAGAACGATATAATAATTCAGTCAATAGTCCGAATAATAATCCTTTCGATTTAAAAGATCCAAGTATTATTGAAAAAACAGTAGAGTACGATCCTGAAACTGGAATGTACATTGTTTCTGAAAAAATCGGAGATGATTATTTTAGAATGCCAACTTATATGACATTTAATGAGTACATGGATTGGCGAGAACAGAAAGAGCAACAAGAGTATTTTAGGCAACTCTCAGGGCTAAGTGATAAAAATACAAGTGTCAATGGAAAGGTCGATCCGTTGGAAAAAATGGATTTGGAAAGTGATCTGATTAATCGATTATTTGGAGGAACGGATGTAAATATTCAACCTCAAGGTAATATTGATTTGACCTTTGGAGTTGATTTTCAAAATATTGAAAATCCAATTTTGACACAAAGACAACAACGTCAAGGAGGATTTGATTTTGACATGAATATTCAATTGAATGTACAAGGTTCGATTGGAGAAAAATTAAAACTAGGAACAAATTATAATACTCAAGCTACATTTGATTTTGATAATCAATTGAAATTAGAATACGATAGTGACGCATTTAGTGAAGATGATATTATCAAAAAGATTGAAGCAGGAAATGTAAGTTTACCACTTCGAAGTAATTTGATTCAAGGTGCACAAAGTTTATTTGGTTTAAAAACAGAATTGCAATTTGGGCATTTGCGATTAACAGCAATTGCTTCTCAACAGAAATCCAAAAGAGAAGAAATCGAAATTCAAGGTGGAAGTCAAGTTCAAGAATTTGAAGTGACAGCGGAAGAGTATGATGAGAATCGACACTTTTTCCTTTCTCATTATTTTAGAGATCATTTTGAAGATGCTTTGAGGAATATGCCTCAAATTAATAGTTTGATACGGATTACAAACATCGAAGTTTGGGTAACTAATGATAGAAATGAAACTCAAGGAATTAGAGATATTGTTGCGATTACGGATTTAGGAGAGTATGATCAAATTGTCAATGACAACCCTGCATATCAGCAACCTATCGGAGCTAGAAATAGAGATGTTTTTCAAACGGATGAACTTCCTGAAAATAGTTCAAATGATATTTACAGAGATTTATCCACCAATCAAAATGCAAGATTAGCAAGTAGAACAGTAGGAACAATTACAGGGCCTGGATTTAGATTTGAACAAACTAAAGACTTTGAAAAAGTAAAAGCACGGAAGTTGAACCCAAGTGAATATACTTTTCACCCTGAGTTAGGATTTGTTTCTGTAAATGTAAACCTTCGACCTAATCAAGTATTAGGTGTTGCTTACGAATACAATTATGCAGGTAAGGAAGAAGTATATAAAGTAGGAGACTTGACTAATGATAATGCTGCAAATGGTGCTGACTCGACAGATCAAAATGTTCTTTTTGTAAAAATGCTTAAAAGTACAACTCAACGTACGGATCTTCCTACCTGGGATTTGATGATGAAAAACATCTATTCAATAGGTGCTTACCAAGTGAATCGAGAAGATTTCAAATTAGACATTTATTATGATGATCCAGGTGGAGGGCAAAAAAGATTTTTACCTGAAACTAATTTGAAAGGAGTGCCATTACTTCGAATATTTAATTTGGATAATTTGAATGTTCAAGGTGATCCACAACCTGATGGAGTTTTTGATTTTGTCAATCCAGAAACTATCAATCCGCGAAATGGTCGAATCATGTTCCCTGTTTTGGAACCATTTGGATCTGATTTAGTAGAGCAAATTGATGACCCTGGATTTCAACAGTTTTATTCTTTCCAAATGCTGTATGATTCGACGATTACACAAGCAAGAGAGTTTCCAGAGTTTAATCGTTTTACAATAAAAGGTACTTACAAGTCATCAGTTTCGAATGAAATTTCTTTAGGAGCATTTAACCTTCCTCAAGGTTCTGTGACAGTAACAGCAGGTGCTCAGCTTTTGACAGAAGGTGTAGAATACGAAATTGATTATAATATTGGTCGGATAAAAATATTAGATGATGCGATTTTAAATTCAGGTATTCCGATTAAAGTTTCTTTTGAAGATAATACACTATTTGGTTTCCAAACTAAAACACTTCTTGGGCTAAGAGCAGACTATGAATTCAATGATAATCTTACCGTAGGTGGAACATTTTTAAATTTATTTGAGAGACCATTTACTCAAAAAGTAAACGTTGGAGATGATCCAATTAATAATAAAATCTATGGATTAGATTTTAACTTCAGCAAGGAATCAGAAATGATTACTCGCTTGGTAGATCGTATTCCTTTGATTGACACGAAGGCTCCTTCTAAAGTAACAATGTTGGCTGAATTGGCTGCACTACGACCAGGTCACTCAAGTGCAATTAATCAAAGAGATGCAGAAGGAAACAAGCAAGGTGGAGCTGTTTATATTGATGATTTTGAGGGAAGTGCAAGTAGTTTTGATTTAAGAACACCATATACGGAATGGGTGCCTGCAAGTGTGCCTCAGAATGATGCACAAAATAATAATCCTCTTTTTCCAGAATCAGCATTGATTGATGATCCGTTGTCAAATGTAAATCGAGCAGGTTTGAATTGGTATCGAATTGACCCAAGTGTTCGAGATGAGAATGATGGAAATGATCCTTATAGTGCACCTATTGCTCAAGAAGAGGTTTTTAGAAATCGACAATTGACTCCTCAAGATAATCCTACAATTTTTACTTTTGATTTAGCATACTGTCCTGACGAAAGAGGGCAATATAACTTTGACGTACCAAATGGAACAGATTATTCTGCTGGTATTGATAATGTAGGAGGTAATATAAAACTAAAAGATCCTGAAACTCGATGGGCAGGAATCATGCGTTCCTTAAATACAAATGATTTTAATGCTGCGAATATTGAGTTTTTAGAGTTTTGGATGTTAAATCCTTTTATGGCACGTCCCAATGGTGATGCTACTTCTAAGGAAGGTAATTTATATATCAATCTTGGAAATATTTCAGAAGATGTATTGAGAGATTCTCGTTTGTTTTTTGAAAATGGACTTCCAGGAGTGACCTCAAATAGTAACCGTTCTACCAAGGAAACCAACATGTCAAGAGTTCCACTTGGACCTTTGGTTACAACTGCTTTTGACAATAATCAAGATAATAGACTTGTCCAAGATGTTGGATTTGATGGATTAGATAATGAAGGAGAGAAAGTTCTATTTTCAGAATACTTCAATACTATCACTAATTTTGGAATTACATTAGATGATGTTTCCAATGATGACTTTGTTCCACCGAGTGACCCAAGTTTTCAACCCCCAAGTTTTGATGTAATTGATCGATATTCAAAATTTAGTCGTTCGCAAGGAAACTCTCCTACAGGTACAGGTGGTGGAAGTTTTCAAGGTACTAATCAGCCTGACTCTGAAGATTTAAATAACGATAATACCCTAAGTGAAACAGAGGCATATTTTCAATATAAGATTCCTTTAAAACCAATCGGTGCTACAGGTAATGGTAATGAATTAGAGATGAATGAATTTGTTACAGATTCGATTCATGGACCTAATAATAGAGTTTGGTATAGATTTAAAATTCCAATTGACCAATACACAAGCAAAGTAGGAAGTATCCAAGATTTCAGATCTATTCGATTTATTCGATTATATATGAATGGATTTGATCAAAAAACGATTTTACGTTTTGCTCGTTTGGAATTGGTAAGAAATCAATGGAGACGATACCGACGTTCAATTACTGAACCAGGAATCACGCCTTCTGATCCGAACTCGAACTCAACTCTTTTTGATGTAAACGCAGTTAACGTAGAAGAAAATAGTAGTCGTCTGCCATTTAATTATGTGTTGCCATTAGGTATCGAAAGAGAGCAATCACTTGGAGCATTTCCAAATGCACTTCAAAATGAGCAATCGCTTTCCATAAATGTTTGTAACCTCAAGGATGGTGATGCACGAGCCATTTTTAAAAATATCAATTTCGATTTAAGGGTTTATGAACGACTGAGGATGTTTGTCCATGCCGAAACTCCAGAGCCTATTGACAATGGGACGATGAGTATTTTTATGCGACTAGGAAGTGATTTTGAAAAAAATTATTACGAATATGAAATCCCTTTAACATATTCTGATAGAGATATTACAGATCAGTTTAACAGTACTCAAAATGAATATAAACTGGAAGTTTGGAGAGAAGAAAATGATTTTGATTTTCCTCTAGAACTTTTAAAAGATGTCAAAGTACAAAGAAATGAAAATGGCACAAGTCTTAATCAACCTTTTGTAATTAATGATCCAAATCCTGAGAAAACTAAAAACCTGGTCAAGGTAGTTGGAAATCCCAACTTAGGGAACATCAAAGGAATAATGATTGGGGTTCGAAATATTCAAGATGGAGATATCACTCCTGCTTGTGGAGAGATTTGGGTCAACGAGTTACGAGTAAGTGGATTTGACGAACGAGGTGGTTATGCAGGTTTGGCAAGAATGGAAGTTCAATTGGCAGACTTTGGAAACCTAGCTGCAGCAGGTAGTTTTAGTACCATTGGTTGGGGAGCTTTAGATCAAAAAGTGGCAGCTCGACAAAGAGAACGGCTACAACAATATGATCTTGCGATGGATTTTGAATTAGGTAAATTTTTCCCAGAAAAGTGGGGAGTTAAAATTCCTTTCTATGCTGATTTTTCGAACATAGATAGAATACCTGAGTATGACCCATATGATTTGGATATTCCATTGAAGGAAAAATTAGATAGTCAAACTTCTTCAGAAGCAAGAGATTCTATTCGAAGTCAAGCGATTGATAAAACTCAAATCAAAGGTTTTAGTTTTACAAATGTGAGGAAGGAACGAACCAATCGAGATAAAACCCCAATGCCTTGGGATATTTCGAATTTTAGTTTCACCTATTCTCAAAAAGAAACGGTGCATAGCGATCCGCTAATTGAAAGAGATGATTTAGATGAATATCAAGGGCAGGTAAATTATAATTATACGCGTAAGGCGAATTACATTATGCCTTTCAAAAAATTAATTAAAAAACCTAAACTCAAAAAACATCTTAAGCTTTTTACGGATTTGAATTTTAATCCAATTCCAAATACTTTCTCTTTTAATACAATCGCAGATCGGCACAAGGCAGAAACGAAATACAGGTTTGCAGGAGATAATCCTTATTTCAATACTTATGTCAACAAACAATTTTTGTGGGACAGAAATTATAGCCTACAATGGGATTTGACCAAGGCATTAAAAATTGGATTCAATGCAACAGCGACATCTGTAATTGATGAGTTATCAGAATTCGATGATGAGACTCAACAAAGAAGATCGCAAGATGAGTTGAAAGAATACATTTGGGGAAATGTTAGAAATCTAGGTCGGGATAAGAAATACTTCCACGATGTGAATGTAACTTATACTGCACCATTTAAGTTGATTCCAATTTTAGACTGGGTTAATGTAAAAGGGCAATACCGAGGAAATTACGCTTGGGATGCAGGAGCATTAAATAATTACAATCTTATTGATACGGTTCATCAAGGAAATGTTATTCAAAATGGACAGACTCGTCAGATTAACGCTGATTTGAATTTTGAAAAATTATACAACAAGTCTAAGTACTTGAAAAAAATCAATAAGAAGAGTAGAAGCAGTACTCGAGGAAGTAGTCGTAATAATCGAAACCGTGGAGGAGATAAAAAGTCAAAAGATGACAAAGACAAAAAGAAGAAAAAGAAAAAAGAAAAAGAACCAAGCAAAGCTGAAAAAGCATTGATACGTCCTTTGTTATTGATTCGAAAAGCAAGGTTCAATTATTCAGAAGATTTTACAACGATTATTCCAGGCTACACTCCTGCGACTGATTACTTTGGACAGGCCAATAATTTCTCTCGTCCTGGTTGGGACTTTGTTGCAGGTATTCAACCTGGAGATGAATGGTTTGACAAAGCAGTTGCCAATTCAGATGATCCTTGGATTACGAAGAGTTTCTTTTTAAATCAAGAAGCCATCAAAAATTACACAAGAAATTATGATGCTCGATTAACGATAGAACCATTTACAGATTTTAGAATTGACATAGATGCTAATTACTCTTTTACAGAGAATGAATCTTTAACTTTTAAAAACTTAGATACACTTTACGCTACGGCACTTCCAGAGAACCGAGATGATTTTATTAATTATGGAAGAAGCAATGAACGTGTGATTGGTTCTTATACCATTTCCTATTATTCAATGCAGACTTTATTTAAAGATGGTATTGATAATATTGTAGGATTATTTGATCGCTTTGAAGAAAATCGAGTAATTATTTCACAGGAACTTGGATCAGGAATACATACTGTAGATAGTTCTGGATATACCGTAGGATATGGTAAAGCACAAAGAGATGTTTTATTACCAGCATTTATTTCAGCTTATACAGATCGAGATCCAAAGGAATTTTTGGAGAGTCGAGATGCTGATATTTTTAAAACCCTTCCACGACCAAATTGGAGATTGACTTATAATGGTTTATCAAAATTACCTTGGTTTAAGGATATTTTTAAAAGTGTAAGTATCACTCACGGATACAAGTCTACGTTAACTGTAAATCAATTTAGGACGGAGCAACTTTATGTGGATGAGGATCCATTTAGTAGTCAAAACCTTAATGACGATGCTAATTACTATACAGAATTTGTCATTCCTGATATCTCCATTACGGAACAGTTTTCACCTTTACTAGGTATTGATTTGAAAACAGTTAATGACATGACGTTACGAGCAGATTTCAAAAAAGCTAGAAATCTACGAATGGATTTTGGAACAGGAATTTTGGATGAAACTCGAACTACGGAATATGTAGTAGGATTTGGATACCGACTTAAGGATGTCATTATTCCTTTCCTTTCAGGTGGTAAGAAGAAAAAGAAAGGGAAGAGTTCAAGGCCTTCAAATCGTCCAAATAACAATGGACGTAATCAACCTGGAGGAAATCAAAATGCTCCAAAAGGTAACGACTTAAATATTAAATTTGATTTTTCTTTTAGAGATGATATTTCTATCAATCACTATTTGGATCAACAAACAGCTGAACCAACAAGAGGTACACGTACAATTAGTATTTCTCCTTCTATTGATTATGATGTGAACAAACGATTAAATCTTCGATTGTTTTTTGATTATAACAAAACAATTCCGAAGACGTCGGCGGCCTTCCCTATTACCAATACACAGGGTGGAATAACCGTTCGTTTTTCACTTCAATAATTGATTGATAAAAATAATTTTATAAAAACCGACTAGGAATAATTCTAGTCGGTTTTTTTATTTTTGGAAAAAATAAAAACATGAGTTTAGAACAATTTAAGATTAATACACTTCGAGCTTTTGTTCCTTCAAAGGACTATCAAGTAAGTCGAGAATTTTATAAAAAACTAGGATGTGAAGAAACGTACTACTCTGAAGGACTTGCTGTTTTCCAAATTGGAAACTTTTCTTTTTAAGTAATTGCTCACATTTACTCATAAGTTATTTTGAGGTTATTTTTTTAGCCTTCTAGGCAAAAAACGTAGGCGAACCCTACGGTTCGGCGAGGCTTTTTAACGACGAAGGATGAAAAAAGAAGCCAAAATAACTTATGAATAAATGCGAACAATTACTTATCTACAAAAATTTTATAACAAAAACTTTGCGGAAAACTTTATGATGTTCCTTGAAGTAGAAAATGTAGATGAGTTTTGGAAATATTTAGAATCTTTAAACCTTAAAAAAGACTTTCCTGAAGTTCGGTTACGTGCTCCTAAAACTGAAGATTGGGGAAGAGAATGCATCCTTATCGATCCAACAGGAGTGCTTTGGCATTTTGCAACTTTCACTTAATTTGGTATAATTTATCCAAACCTTTTAAAATGAAAAGAAATATTAAAAAAAATGTAATTTTGCACTCCAATTAAAAAAAACCTTAAAAACTATTTCCCTATCATATTTTGGCTATTTTTTCAAACTGACAAAATGGCTTAAACAATCCAATGGCAGAGATATTGATGTTACTATGCCAAAAGGTCAAATTTAATTTTTTCCATAAATGATAAATAAAATCAAAGACATAATGAGCAAGAAAGGAAAATCTTCTAAAGAGAAACAGACTGAAGAAATGGAAGACACGATCCTTGAAAATCAGGAAGAATCAGTTGAAAATGGAACTGAAAATACAGATTCTGATGAAACTTCAGGAAAAAATGAGCAAGAAGAGCAAATTACAGAGCTAAAAGATAAATATTTGCGTCTTGCTGCAGAATTCGAAAATTATAAAAGAAGAACTGTCAAAGAAAAATTGAATATGATGGGAACTGCTGCAAAAGACACCTTGTCAGCTTTATTACCTGTTTTGGACGATTTTGACAGGGCGAAAAAAAATGCAGAGGATGAAAATAGTACGGAACCTTTTAGTGAAGGTGTGATGATGGTTTATAATAAATTAACCAACACACTTAAACAAAAAGGGATGAAGGCTATGGAATCTAATGGAGAAGTTTTCGATCCTGAATTGCACGAAGCTATCACAGAAATTCCTGCTCCAAATGAGGAGATGAAAGGTAAAGTAATTGATACGGTAGAGAAAGGATATTATTTAAATGAAAGTATTTTACGCCACGCAAAAGTTGTGGTTGGAAAATAATTTTGAATGGAGAATTTTGAATTTTGAATCTGTCGAAAATTTTAGAATCAAAATTTTTCAACAGATTCAAAATTCATCATTCAAAATTTAAAATTCAAATTGGTAAACATGGCAAAAAGAGATTATTATGAAGTGTTGGGGGTGTCGAAATCAGCAGATGCGACAACCATCAAAAAGTCCTACCGAAAAATAGCAATGAAATATCATCCAGATAGAAATCCAGATGATAAAGCGGCGGAAGAAAAATTTAAAGAAGCAGCTGAAGCCTACGAGGTTTTAAGCGACGAAAATAAAAAAGCACGTTACGATAGATTCGGACATGCTGGAATGGGACAAGGTGGAGGCTTCCAAGGTGGCCGTGGTGGAATGACGATGGAAGATATTTTCTCTCAATTCGGAGATATATTTGGAGATAGTCCTTTCGAATCTTTTTTCGGCGGCGGTGGCAGAGGTGGCGCAAGAAGACCTCAAGGACAACGAGGTTCCAATATTCGAATCAAAGTAAAATTGACTTTGGAAGATGTTGCTAATGGAGTAACGAAAAAAATTAAAGTCAAAAAACAAGTAGGTTGTAAAACTTGTAATGGAAGTGGCGCTAAAGATGCACGTTCTGTTGCAACTTGTAATACTTGTAGAGGTTCAGGATATGTACGCCAAGTAAAAAGTACTTTCCTAGGTCAAATGCAAACTACCGTAGCTTGTCCAACTTGCTCTGGTTCAGGTCAAACTATCACAGCAAAATGTGGAACATGTAAAGGCGAAGGTAAAACGAATGGCGAAGAAACTATCGAAATAGAAATCCCAGCAGGAGTTGCAGAAGGCATGCAATTGTCAATGAGAGGAAAAGGAAATGCTGGAGCGAAAGGTGGTGCAAAGGGAGACTTACTAGTAAGCATTGAAGAAATTCCACATGAGCATTTACATAGAGATGGGCAGAATGTGATCTATGAATTATACTTGAATTTTGCAGACGCCGCATTGGGAACTTCGATAGAAGTACCGACTATTGAAACTGGGAAAAATGCTAAGATTAAAATTCCAGCAGGGACTCAGGCAGGAAAAATGTTTAGACTTCGAGGAAAAGGATTGCCAGGTGTTCAGACCTATGGCGTAGGAGATCAATTAATTCATGTAAACATTTGGACGCCTAAAACACTCAATGATTCTGATAAAAAATTATTGGAAAAAATGAGAGATAGTAAAAGTTTTAACCCTGATCCTGGCAAGTCAGAGAAAGGATTTTTTGATAGGATGAAGGATTATTTTAATTAGATTATTTTTAAACCTTTATCGAAAAAATAACGAGCTAACGAAAGTAATTTATACATTCGTTAGCTCGTTTTTATTTATACGGATCACGAACGTTCGCTTTGCTCACTTGACGATGAACGGACGCTTCGCTTGACGGCTAAAAATTGTGAATCAAAAATATTCGACCGTCAAGCGAAGCGTCCGTCCATCGTCAAGTGAGCAAAGCGAACATCCGTCTAACGTCTTAAAAAAATGCTTATGTCTTCAAAAATAAAAAATGGAATTATATTGTTAGCAGTTTTTTTATTTGGAGTTTGGATGACTCATTCTTACTATCATACACCTGATAATACTGTAGAAACAGATTCAACTGTTTTGATTGAAAAAGTACGAGAGGTGTGTAAACTAGTAACTGTCGAAGCAGATTTATATGAAGTTTATGATGAAAATAATCATCGGAATGTTACTTGGTATTTACCCTTGCCAACCAATTTTACTTTTACCAAAAAAGCAAGTATTGAAGTACAAGGAAAAGTGTTAGTAGGATATGATTTAGAAGAGATTACAATCGATGTCGATTCAATTAATAAAACTTTAGTGATTAGAAATTTACCAAAACCTAAAATCATTTCTATCGAACATGATGTAAAATATCGAAAACTAGATGGTAGTTTTTTTAATGAATTTGATGCAAAAGATTTTACTCGAATCAATAAAAATGCAAAAAAGGTTTTAAGAGAAAAAGCAATCGAACAACATCTTTTGGAAAAAGCACAAGCGCAAGGAACAGATGTTTTAGGAGTGATTGAATTTATGGTAAAAGGTGCAGGTTGGAATGTGGAATTTAAACAAAAACTTTTTGAAGATATTACGAAGAGAGATTCGATTAACGATTGACGGATGTTCGTTTCACTCACTTGACGGTGGACGGACGCTTCGCTTGACGGCTAAAATTGTGAATCAAAAATATTCGACCGTCAAGCGAAGCGTCCGTCCACCGTCAAGTGAGTGAAACGAACATCCGTCAAGTGCAACGTCCGTAAAAAATGAACCAACTTACTTACACAGAATTACAAAAATGGAAAGCAGATAAAAAATCTTTCCAACTCATTGATGTTCGCGAACCCGACGAACACGAAGCCTATAATATTGGAGGAGAATTAATTCCTTTAAATTTAATCATTAGAAAACCAGAATTACTTGACTTCTCCAAGCCAATAGTTATTTATTGCAAACGAGGTATTCGTAGCCAACTTGCCATTCAGCGCCTATCTATTCGTTTTCCTCAAGCTCAATTTTATAATCTTTCCCAAGGTATTTTGCATCTTTTTACTGCTTAACTTTTCCTTTTTAAGGTAGTTAACTTTCCACTAACAAAAATAGATAAGGTTTTTTAACATGTTTTTGTGTTAAAAAATATATTTTTAGAGCGAAAACCAACTTTTACAAATTAAAAAAATAGATATGGATACAAAGGCATTTGATAATCAGCCGCAATTATGGGGACACCCTGTAGGACTTTATGTTCTATTCTTTACAGAATTATGGGAACGTTTTAGTTATTATGGAATGAGAGCACTTCTTGTTTTATTCATTTATTCTTCTGTTGCTGATGGAGGATTGGGATGGACAAAAGGGGAAGCTTTAGAATTATATGGATGGTATACCATGTTGGTATATGTGATGTCAATTCCAGGAGGTATTTTAGCTGATAAGTTATTGGGGCAAAAGAAAACGGTGATGTTGGGTGGGTTACTTTTATGTATTGGACATGGTGTTTTGGCAATTCATGGAATAACTGCATTTTATTCTGGACTAGGACTTATCGTTCTAGGAGTAGGTTGCCTAAAACCTAATATCTCAACAATGGTGGGGGGACTTTATAAACAAGGTGATGAACGAAGAGATAAAGGATTCATTATTTTTTATATCGGAATTAATATTGGGGCATTCCTTTCCGCTCTAATAGTTGGTTATGTTGGTGAAAAAATTGGGTGGCATTATGGATTTGGACTAGCAGGTATTGGAATGGTATTAGGTCAAGCCGTTTATATTTGGGGGCAAAAATATTTAGTTGGTGTAGGAGATTTCTTAGGGGCATCAGGAAATGAGAATAAAGAATTGATGGATAAACCATTGACCAAAATTGAGAAAGATAGAATTATTGTTCTTTTAGTTTCCTTTTTAATTATCATTGTTTTTTGGGGAGCTTTTGAACAAGCTGGAGGTTTATTAAATATCTATGCTAAAGAAAAAACAGATTTGATTTTACCTCTTGCTGGATATGAAATTCCTGCAAGTTGGTTTCAATCTGTAAATGCATTCTTCATTATTGTTTTTGGAACAACGGTAGCAACGTACTGGGTTAATCGAAAACGAAAAGGAAAAGAAGTTTCATCGCTTTTCAAAATGGCAGTAGGTACGATCATCATGGGATCTGGATTTTTGATGATGGCAGGTGCGTCTATGCAAGCTGGAGGAGAAGCATATGGAAAAGCTTCTATGTTTTGGTTAGTTGCTGCATATTTTTTACATACCATTGGAGAACTTTGTTCCTCACCTGTTTCACTTTCTTTTATTACAAAACTTGCTCCTGTAAAATATGCTTCCATCATGATGGGGATTTATTTTGCTGCAACTGGTTTTGGAAATAAACTAGCAGGTACAATTGGAGAAGCTGCACAGGCTGAAGCTGTAGAGATTGAATGGATAGCAAGCCCTGCTCAAGTCACACCATTTCTCCAAGATAGTATCATTGAAAAAGACGAGGATTTTGTTTTAAAAGCAGATATTTATGAAGAAAATGGAGCGCTTCGTTTGATAAATAATCAAAGTGATAATAATCAAGATTTTAGTGGATTTATAACAATGGATGATAAAGCAAAATCTTTACTAAGTGAAATGATTAAATCTGAAAATGGCTCCAAATCTAATCCATTACATGCTGTTTTAAGATTATCAAAAGATGTAGAGGCTGTCAAAGTTACAGAAAACAAAGGTGATGGAAAAGATTACTCTGGAGTGGTGGAAATATTTGAAGTTCAAAATCAAAGAGAATATAAGATATTCCTTTTCATCACGGCACTTACAGTAGTATTTGGTCTTTTAGTTCTTCTTTTTCTTAATAAATTAAAGGCATTGACACACGGTGCTGAAGAGATAGAATTAAAAGATGCACACTAAATAAAATAAATAATATCAAGCGGAAGAGGCTATGCTCTTTTCCGCTATTTTTTTTGAAAAAAATAAAACGAAAATCAACTTAAAAATTAATTTCTTATGAGTAAGTCGAGCGACGAATTTTTTAAAAGTAAAGTATTAGGTCATCCGTCAGGCCTATTTGTATTATTTTTCACCGAGATGTGGGAACGGTTTTCCTACTACGGGATGAGATCATTGTTAGTGATGTTTTTTACTGCATCATTATTAGACGGAGGATGGGGATGGCCAAGAGAACATGCGTTATCAATTTTTGGTACCTATGTTTCTTTAGTTTACCTCTCAACATTGCTTGGTGGTTGGTTTGCCGATAATAAAATAGGATATCGAATGGCAGTTGTTGTAGGAGCATTGTTAATGAGTTTAGGGCATGGATGTATGGCGATTGAAACACCATTTTTTATTTATGCAGGTCTGACCCTCTTGGTTTTTGGAAGTGGATTTTTTAAACCCAATATGACTTCCATTATTTCAGAAATGTATAAAGATTATCCAGAGAAAAAAGATGGAGCTTATACTATTTTTTACATGGGAGTAAATGCAGGAGCCTTTCTTGGGATTTTGCTTTGTGGGTATTTAGGTGAAAAAGTAGGTTGGTCTTATGGATTTGGACTCGCAGGAATTTTTATGTTTTTTGGATTATTACAATTTTGGTTTGCACAAGATATTTTTGGATCCGTTGGATTGAAACCAGTAAATGATGGCAAAGTTTTATCAGCAATTACTGAAGATGGAGATAAAAGAAATCCTTTTACTACATGGCAAATTGTAGTTTCTGGATTAGCGGCGGTGTTAGGATTAATTTGGATTATAAATGACCCAGTATCAAAAATTTCTGGAGGAGCAACGAATGCTTTAGATTTTAGTGTAGGAAGTCTTACTGGCCCTAATTTTACAATTATTACTGCGCTAGTTCTATTTTTGATTGTTTTAATTTATAGGTTAGCACAATATTCACCGATCACTCGAGATAGGATGATTGCAGTTTGGTTCTTTGCATTTATTACTATTTTCTTTTGGGCAGTATTTGAACAAGCACCAGGTTCTTTAACCATATTTGCTAGAGATTATACCCAAAGAGTTCTCGAAGGAGGTGCTGGTACAACGTATAAAATATTTAATTCCTTAATGACGCTTGTTCCTCTTGGAATTATTACTTGGGTGTTAGGACTTTTATTTAAACAAACATTTGCTAAATATAGTTTGTCAAATATTTTCTTAGGTATAAGCTTTGTGATCATTTGGGGAATTGCTATTTGGATGCTTTATACTGAATTTTTAAAAGAAGCAACTGAAGTTCCTGCTTCTTGGTTTGGGGTTTTAAATTCATTGTTTATTATCATTTTTGCTCCATTATTTTCTAAATGGTGGGAAAGTAAATACAATCCCAATGCTAATATGAAATATGCCATTGGTATGTTTTTATTAGGCTTAGGTATGGCATGTGTGGCATTTGGAGCAAGCGATATTGAGCCTGGAGCAAAGACCGCTTCTGTAAGTATGATTTGGTTAGTCTTAGTTTATTTTTTCCATACGATGGGCGAGTTGTGTGTTTCTCCTGTAGCGTTATCTTATGTAAGTAAATTAGTACCAGGAAGAATGATTGCTTTTATGTTCGGAATCTGGTATTTAGCTGTAGCAATAGGAATGAAACTAGCAGGTGTTTTCGGAGAAGCTTCTGAAGGTATTGCAGAAGCAAATGGATTGAGTTATTTCTTCTGGATCTTAACTGCTGTTTCAGTAGGGTTAGGAGTTCTCTGTATTGTGACTTATCCTGTTGTGAGAAAACTCATGCACGGAATTAAATAATTATAATTTTTCAATAAAGAAAGAAACCTTCAACTCACCGTTGAGGGTTTCTTTTTTCCAAAAATCAAAAACTATGGCTACTGAAAGAGAACTTCGAGATAATAGTTTTAAAAGTATAAATGTCATTTATTACGCATTAGTTGCTGGTCAAATTATGATGGCTGCTGTTCTATTTTATATAGTCACTAGTGATGATGGTGAAGTAGGATTTAGTTGGGAAATGAGTAATCCTTTTCATTTGGTTGCACCCACCTTAATTTTAGGAAGTATCGTGATGAGTACGTTTTTATATAATAGTCGTTTACGAGAAGGAAGATCACAAAAAGGGTTTTTTGAAAAAATCCAACACTACCGTGGTACAATTATTATTCGGAGTGCCTTGATGGAAGGAGCTAATTTGATTTGTCTTATTTTCTTTTTTTTAGAACAAAATTATTTTTTCTTATTTCTATTTTTAATTGGGCTAGCTGCATTTTTAATGGTTCGTCCTTCAGTTCAAGTTTTTAAAGATAATTATAAATTGACTGAAGAGGAGAAGATGGAATTGAAGAAAATGATAGGTTAATTATTTTTTTAGCCGCAGACTTACGCTGACTTTTCTATAATGCGTTATTCGAAAATCATAAAAAAGTCAGCGCAAGTCTGCGGCTAAAAAATACACCCTTTTTTCAAAATAAACACTATGAGAAACTTAGTTTTAATTTTTATAACAATACTTTTACCAATTACTTCTTTTTCGCAATCCAAGAAAAAACTCCCCAAGCGATTTAAACTTCCCTCTGAATTAAAAGAAGTTTCAGGCCTTTATTTTAAAAGTTTAAATGAGTTTTGGTGGCACAATGATAGTGGAAGTTCACCTACACTCTATCAAACCAATGCAAAAGGAAAGCTTACCCAAAAGATTCACCTAGATCAAATAAAAAATACAGATTGGGAAGAACTTACTCACGATGACAAGGGAAATATTTACATTGGAGATTTTGGGAACAATCGAAATAAGAGAAAGGATTTAAGAATTTATATCTATAATTTTAAAAACCAAAATTTAGATTCCATCAATTTTACTTACCCTGATCAAACTCAGTTTCCTCCACCTTCAGCTGAGTGCAATTTTGATATGGAAGCTTTTTTTTATTATAAAAATCAACTTCACCTCTTTTCAAAAAATAGATTAAATATTGGGAATGGTTTTACTAAACATTATACACTTGAAGCAGAAGCGGGAGAGCAGGTAGCAATTTTAAAAGACAGTATTAATTTAAAAAATAGAGTGGTAACAGCCGCTGCAATTAGTCCTGATAAAAAAACCGTTGCCCTACTTTCCTACACATTTAAAAAAAGAAAACTGATCCCAAAATCAAAAGCATCCATTTTTATATTTCGAGATTTTGAAGGAACGGATTTTTTTAAAGGAAAAATGAAAAAGAAAAAAGTGCCTGTTTTTATTGTCGCAACTCAATACGAGGCGTTAGATTTTTTAAATAATAAATATGTTTTTATCGCCTCCGAAAAAACGAAATTTATCAAACAAAAAGGAAAGAGGTTAAAGATTAATGATTAATTGTGAACGATTAACCATTATCGGTGATTCATTCGTGTATTGATTAATCATTTATAATTAATCGTTAATCATTAAAATTTAAGTTCTTCATCCAAGTCTTCTAATTCTGTTTTTCCATACTCTTGTTTTATTTTGATCCTCAACTTTTGTCTTTCTAAAATCAAATGTGCCAAACCAACATTTGGGGCAATCAAAGTTTTTGGTGCAAGTGCTTGATTAATTTTATGTTCATCAATATCCAAACGATACATCAAACTCAATAGGAAATCCAAACGATATTCCATCATATAAGCCACCTGATCGCACAACATATCAAACAACTCCTTTTCAGAAGGTTTTTTATCTCCTATTTCGATTTCAAAATCTCGTAGGATAATTGCCGTTGTTTTTTCATTAAAATCCTTATCCATTATTTTTTCGTTAAAGATTGATTGTCATTTTACAAATACAAAAAAATGTAATATTTCATTCATTCTATTGCCCAAAATGTATTCAATCAAAATTATTGGTATATCTTTACGCAAACAATACTCCACATTATTATGGCAAAACAAATTTACCAATCCCTTGTGGAAGCAAAAGAGAAGGGCGAAAAAAAATTCGTTGTTCTCATTGACCCAGACAAAGTACGACTCAAAAATATGCAACAAATCGTTGACCTTTCTATGGAAGCAAAGGTCGACTATTTTTTCATAGGAGGGAGCCTTGTGGTCAATAATATGCTTGATCATTGTCTTGAAACCATCAAGAAATCGTGTGATATTCCCCTTGTTTTATTCCCTGGTAATAATTCTACACAGTTAAGTTATCGAGCAGATGCCTTGCTTTTTCTTTCATTGATCTCAGGTCGAAATGCTGATTTATTGATAGGAAAGCATGTAATTTCGGCTCCTTATTTAAAAATGAGCCCTTTGGAAATTATTTCGACAGGATATATGTTAGTAGATGGAGGGATCCCAACAAGTGTTTCTTATATCAGTAATACTTACCCTATTCCTGCTGCAAAAGATGATATTTCATTATGTACTGCTTTGGCAGGAGAAATGTTGGGTTTGAAATTAATTTACATGGACGCAGGTAGTGGTGCCAAAAATCCTATATCAGAATCAATGATTGATGCAGTAAGTTCTGCTATTCAGATTCCATTAATTGTAGGAGGAGGCATCCGAACGCCAGAAAAAGCGTATAAAAATGTGAAAGCTGGTGCAGATGTGATCGTAGTGGGAAATGCAATTGAAAAAGATCCTCAACTGATTAAGGATATTTCAGCTGCTGTTCACGAAGGTGCATCCAATAGCTCTAGCATTGTGCCGTAACATAAAAGAAAAAAAATTGGAAAAAGGAATTATTATACGATCTACAGGAAGTTGGTACCAAGTACGAGTAGAAGATGGAAAAGAATGGAAGTGTCGGATTATTGGAAAATTTCGATTGCAAGGAATGAAATTGACCAATCCCGTAGCTGTAGGTGATGAAGTGGAATTTGAAATTGAAGATGAAGTGGAAGGAAGTGGAATGATAAAAACCATCTTGCCCCGTCGGAATTATGTAGTTCGACAATCTCCTCGCAAAAAACATTTTTTACACCTTCTCGCAAGTAATGTTGACCAAGCAGTTGTCATCGTTACGATTATTGACCCTAAACTCAAACAAGGTTTTATTGATCGATTTTTATTGATGACAGAACCTTATAACATTCCTACCACAATTGTATTTAACAAAGCAGATTTATATAGCGAAGACGACCATGCAATTTTTGAATACCTAAAAAGTATTTATGAAAAAATTGGTTACACCGTCTTATTAGTTTCTGCTATTGACAAAACGGGAACGGAAGAATTAAAAGAAATCTTAAAAGATAAAACCACTTTAATTGCTGGACAGTCAGGTGTTGGGAAATCAACCTTGGTCAATTCCATCCAACCTAAACTCGAATTACGTACTGAGGAACTTTCTGATTTTTCTGGAAAAGGACAACATACCACCACATTTGCTGAGATGTTTCAATTGAGCTTTGGAGGTGCAATAATTGATTCTCCTGGAATCAAAACACTCTCGTTTAATCATTTGGAACCAATGGATGTTGCTCATAATTTTAGAGAAATATTTGAAACGTCAAAAGAGTGTAAATTCAATAATTGCACTCATCGGAATGAACCCAAATGCGCAGTTAAAGAAGCGGTTTCAGAAGATGAAATAAGCGAATTAAGATTTTTTAATTACTTACAATTGATGGAAGAAATGGAAGATCAAAATTATTGGGAAAGGAATAAAGGGTGAGGTGTAATTGATAATTAAAAATGAATAATTAATAATAGTCGAATAATGTATGTTTTAAAACTTCGTTTTTTGAACTAACATGTTTGTAAAAGTTTAGAAAAAAACAAAATTTTAGATTACCGTATATTCGACTATTATTAATTGTTCATTTTTAATTATTAATTATATTTGCGCCTCAAAAAAATAAATAATCAAATAAAATCATGGCGATTAAAAGAAGGAAATATAAAAGTAGGCGAGAAAAATATGAAAGAGATAAACGAAATTTTAGTCTCGTTTTTATTTTTGGAATGATAGCCTTAGCTATAATTGCATTTAAAAATAGACTAGACTTATATGATTGGTTTATGAGAACGTTTATTGATTAAGCTTTTAAAAGTTCTTGGAGTTGATCTTTTTCTATAAAATATAACCCTCCGAAATAACTGAAAAATAACAACGTATTTACACAAAGTATTTTTATGATATTTCCATCTAAGTAAGGCCGAATAAAAGTACTCAATGTATAAACACCTACCGCTGTAATAATATACATCAACATCCTTCCTATTGGATAATCTATCGGATAATATTTCTTTCCAATCCAATAACTTACCGTAGCCATAAAAATATAACATGCCAATGCCGCATATGCTGGTGCCATAATTCCTTCCGTAGGAATAAAAATATAATTTATCAAAACGGTAATCGACGCTCCTGCAACCGAAATCCATGCACCAATTCTTGTGCGATCAGTCAATTTATACCAGATAGAAAAATTATAAAATAAGCCTAATCCAAAGTAGGCTAAAAGTAAAACTGGAACGACTTCAAGGCCAGATCTAAAATTTTTTCCAATCAAAATCTGAATTACATCAATGTAAAGCATGATGCCTAGAAAAACAAAACTACCAACAATAGAAAACGCTTGCCCTAATTTTGCATAAATATCTCTTGAATCTTTTCGATCTTTATTTTTAAAAAAGAATGGTTCTGCAGCATAATTAAATGCGGTAATAAAAAGACTCATTAAAACTGCCAACTTTACATTTGCAGCATAGATTCCAGTTAATTGAGTTGCATCTGTTTCTAACCACTTTTGTAAAAATATTCTATCCAATTGTCGATTGATTACACTTGCAAGTCCTACCACAATTAATGGCAAAGAATAATTCAACATCTTTCGCCAAAGCTGCGAATCAAACTCCCACTTAAAACTGAAAAAATTTCTAAATAAAATTAAAAAGATAGCTCCACTTGCTATTAAATTTGCAAGAAAAACAAAGTCCAATTTTTTGTCCTCACTATAAAAACGACTTACCCATTCTACTCCATGTTCTATTAAAAAGGGACAACCCGCTAAAAGGAAAAGTATTAATACAATTTGAATCGCAACATTTAAAATTTTAATGATTGCAAATCGGATAGGACGATTTTCTAATCTTAATTTTGCAAAAGGAAGTGCAGCTAATGCATCCAAACCTGTAATTAAAGCGAACCACCGAACATATCTTCCATCGTCTGGATATTCTAGAAATGCTGCAATTGAGTCTGCAAATAAAAATAGTAATCCAACAAAAAAAATAGTTGTTACTAATAATGAAATAGCTGCAGTACTGAAAACTTTATTTAATTGACCTTCTATACTTCCAAAGCGAAATAGTGCGGTCTCCATTCCATAGGTGAAAAAAACTAAAAGTAATGCTGTAAACGAATACATAACCGCATGAATCCCATATTCACTAGTGTCAAAATATCGAGTTAAAAATGGGGTCATTGCAAAAAGCAATATCCTAGGAAGTACACTTCCTAGCCCATAAAAAACTGTTTCACCCGCAAATTTTTTCAATAATGACATTAACTCTTATTTTAAGCCACAATTTTATACATTTTATTTTACAAACTTTTTATTCAGCCAAATAAAAAATATTAACTTCGCACCCCGAAAGCAAAACCTTGCGTTTACCTTCACCAACCGTATCCATTTTACCATTTAAAAGCAACACCTTTTCCAATTTTAAAAGACTGACTAATGATTAACGTTGATTTGTTAAAAAAAATATGTGTTACTCCTGGAGCGCCTGGTTATGAGCAACGCATTAGAGAATTTGTAATTAAAGAGGTTACGCCACTTGTTGATGAAGTTTCTATTGATGCAATGGGAAGTATCATTGCAATCAAAAAAGGAAAGTCGGACAAACGAGTAATGGTTGCGGCACACATTGATGAGATTGGTTTTATGGTTTCTTATATCGATGATAAGGGGTTTATTCGCTTCGATACACTTGGTGGTTTCGATCCTAAAACATTAACTTCTCAGCGAGTAATTATTCATGGGAAAAAAGATGTGATTGGAGTGATGGGGTGCAAGCCTATTCACTTGATGAGACCAGAAGAACGCTCCAAACAAATTCCTATCAGCGAGTATTTTATTGATACGGGAATGGATAAAAAAGAAGTAGAAAAATTAATCTCAATAGGAGATTCGATTACGAGAGAAAGAGAGTTAATAGAAATGGGGAATTGTGTTAATAGTAAATCTTTAGATAATCGTGTTTCCGTATTTATATTGTTAGAAGCGCTTCGGAAATTAAAGAACAAAAAAATCCCTTACGATTTATACGCTGCATTTACTGTACAAGAAGAGGTAGGTTTGCGAGGAGCCATTTCTTCAGCACATCATATTGATCCTGATTTTGGATTTGCATTGGATGTGACAATTGCTTTTGATGTTCCAAGCGCACAGGCACATGAAATGGTTACGAAATTAGGAAATGGCGCTGCTATCAAAATAAAAGATGGTACAGTTATCTCTGATTACCGAATGGTGAACTATATGAAGGCTACTGCGAAGAAACGGAAAATAAAATGGCAACCAGAAGTACTTCCTGCAGGAGGAACTGATGCAGGAGGAATTCAGCGTTATGGAAAAAAAGGAGCAATCACAGGTGCAATTTCTATTCCTACAAGATATATTCATCAGACCATTGAAATGGCTCATAAAGAAGATATTTCTGATTGTATCGATTTGTTGATGGCGAGTATTTCGGATTTAGATAAATATGACTGGTCGTTTAAGTAGTGATGAACTTAACTTTGAGTAAAGAATCTGAAGAGGTGTTAATCCATATGGGCTAACACCTCTTTTGTTTTGAAAAAAGATACTATCTTGTTACTGAATTTTGAAATAAAACTAAAGATTATTCGATCATTCAAAATTCATCATTTATCATTCAAAATTTAGACTTATGTGGATAGAGGAAAACAATAAACTTCAAGCGACTTTTAAATTTAAAAACTTCATGGAAGCATTTGGTTTTATGACTGAGGTTGCTTTCTATGCAGAAAAACAAAATCATCATCCGAATTGGAGCAATGTATACAATACCGTAGAGATTCATTTGAATACACATGATGAAGGAAGTATTGTTACGGAAAAAGATCACCTCCTAGCAAAAACAATTAGTGAAGTTTTTGAAAAATATAAATCATAAAAAATCAAAACCAAGTGAACATCCAATCTAAGTTACCCAATGTTGGTACCACAATTTTCACAGTCATGTCGGCTTTGGCAAATGAACATAAAGCCATTAATCTTTCGCAAGGTTTCCCTAATTTTGATTGTGCTCCAGAGTTGAAAAATTTAGTAAATAAATATTTGCAAAATGGATTCAACCAGTATGCACCTATGGGAGGTGTGCCTGTTTTATTGGAAAGACTAGCTCAAAAAATAGAAGGACTTTATGGAATGTCGCTGAACCCAAAAACAGAAATCACAGTTACAGCAGGTGCAACTCAAGCACTATTTACTGCAATAACTGCTTTTATAAAATCTGGTGATGAAGTTATTTTGATAGAACCGGCTTATGATTCTTACAGACCATCTATTGAAGTTTGTGGAGGAGTAGTTGTTCCTTATGAAATGAAAGCACCTGACTTTAAAATTGATTGGGAAGAGCTAAAAAAACTGATTACTCCAAAGACTCGAATGCTCATCATCAATACTCCTCATAATCCTACCGGAACTGTATTGTTAGAAGATGATTTAAAAATAGTAGAACAGATTGCAGAAGAGAATGACTTCTTAGTTTTGAGTGATGAAGTTTACGAGCATTTAATTTACGATCAAGTGCAACATCAAAGCGTTTTACGTTTTCCTAAATTATTTCAACGGAGTTTAGCCGTTTATTCTTTTGGGAAAACATTTCATAGTACAGGTTGGAAATTAGGGTATTGTGTTGCGCCTGAGCATTTGATGAAGGAATTTCGAAAAGTCCATCAATTCAATGTTTTTTCTGTCAACTCATTTACGCAATATGCGATTGCAGAATATTTAGAAAATGCTTCGACCTATCTTTCTTTAAATAATTTTTACCAGAGGAAACGCGATTTCTTTTTGGAAAGAATTAAAGATTCAAGGTTTCGACCGATTGCATGTGGAGGGACTTATTTTCAATTAGTGGACTATTCTGCGATTAGTGATGAACCTGAAATAGATTTCGCAAAGCGAATGACCAAAGAATTTGGAGTAGCGGTCATTCCTGTTTCGCCTTTTTATAGTAAAAGTTTAAATCAAAAAACTGTTCGTATTTGTTTTGCAAAAACGGAAGATTTATTGGAAGAAGCTGCAGAGTTGATTTGTAAGATTTAATTCGATTTTTCAGGAAAAAGCTATTTTATTTTGAAAACTAAACTTCATCTTTCCTCACAAAAAAAACATTTAATATTTTTAATTACGGCATTCGTAATTATTTTTTTTAGTTGTAAAAAAGAAAAACTTGATCCTGAAAATTGCTCTCCTCTTCCTCCCCCATGTGATATTTTTTCTTTTAAAATGGATGGCGCATCTTGTGCTTTGGATCAAGATTCTAAAACATTTTTTTACCCCATCAAAAATCACGAATTACAATTCTCTCCGCATATTGAAATCACCCATGAAGATTTAGAAATTTTCATTAATGAAAATCCGATCACTAATTTTGCTATTAATGATTTAGGAGTAGTCAAGATAAATGAACCATTGTCAGCTAAATTTATTCGCTGCGACGGTAGTGAATTAGACTATCAAATAATTTTTACTCGCCTTCCAATTATACAAATTAAAACGAGCGGACAATCGATTATTAACACTCCTAAAACACCTGTAGATTTTTATCTTAATGACCCTGATTACTTAGAACATGGATTATCCAAAAGAGAATTATCCCTTCTTACAGGAGTTGAATTAAGAGGAGGTTCAGCACTAGTTCATCCTAAAAAATCCTATGCTGTCGAACTTTGGTCAGATAATATTCCAACAACAAAAATTGATACTGCTTTGCTTGGAATGCGATCTGATGATGATTGGATTTTGGATGCAATGTACATTGATAAGGCTCGAATGCGGAATAGAGTTTCCACAGATATTTGGTTGGATTTTCATCAACTTCATTATCAAAATTTAAAACCAAATGCAAAAAGCGGAACACATGGAAAATTCGTAGAAGTATTTTTAGATGATAACTATCATGGTTTATATGCTTTTACAGAAAGAGTGGATCGCAAACTTTTAAAACTCCAAAAGTTTGAAAATGGAAATGAACATGGGTTACTCTATAAATCTGTAAATTGGGAAAATGGAGTTGTATGGTTTCAAAATTATTTTGATTTTGATCCACTTTCAGGTTATTGGCAAGGTTGGGAACAAAAGTATCCTGATGCTGAGAGTGAAGTGATTTTTTGGGAACCGCTTGCTGGTTTTACTCAATTTGTAGTTGAATCATCTGATGCTGATTTTACAAATCAAATAGCAGGAAAATTGCACTTAGATAATGCAATTGATTACTTTATTTTTCTCAATTTGATTCGAGGCAATGACAATACCGGTAAAAATGTTTTTATGACGAAGTTCAATCAAGCAGACCGCTTTTTTATGTTGCCTTGGGATTTGGACGGAACATGGGGAAGAGCTTGGAATGGAAATACAAGTTGGTCCGAAGGTTTTTTGAGTAATAATTTATTCGATCGATTAATTGAAAACGATGTAGATAATTTTAAAACTAAACTCAAACAACGATGGAATTCCGCACGTAACAATATTTTTACAAAAAATAATATCATGAGTTATTTTGAAAAATATAAAGAAGTAATGGAGCAAACTAATGCAATTGAAAGAGAAAGAATAAAATGGGAAATGAATAATACTTTAGCAGAAGAAATGAATTATATCGAAGGATGGGTAGAGAATCGATTGGATTATTTGGATGGTTATTTTGACACATTATAAAGTAACGCGATTTTCCAAGTCGCGACGATTTTCGAAAAACTTGTAAATCAAAAAATCGTCACGACTTAGAAAGTTACCTTGCATTTAAGTAATCGTGTATTTTGACTGAGGCTATTTTTTGTCTAGTCAAGGCACAAAAAACGGAGCTACCCCAACGGGTAGTGAGTATTTTTGTAACGAAGGATAGACGAAAAATAGACCGTCATAAATGCATGATTACTTATGTCCGATTACTTAATATGCTCGCACATTACTTTTTTCCATATAATTGATAAAAGCTTTATTAACAACTTTATTCCCACCAGCCGTAGGATAATTTCCAGAAAAATACCAATCCCCATTATGATTAGGACAAGCTTTATGTAAACCTTTTACGGTTTGATAAATCACTTCCACTTTAGGTTTAGTTCCTTTTGGAGTAATGATTTCAGCAATTTTTTTAGAAACTTGTTTGTAAGGAAAAAGATCATAAAGTGCTTGTACTTCATTCTTTACCTCTTCTTTTGGTAGATTTTCTTGCTTCTTACATCTTAAGTAAGCTTCCTCTAATTTATGTTCTTGATTGGTTTCTTCAAGTAATGCAACCAATGCTCTAAATGCCACAAACTCTTTCATTTTTGACATATCAATTCCATAGCAATCAGGGTAACGAATTTGTGGAGCAGAAGAAACAATTACTATTTTTTTGGGACGAAGCCTTGCTACCATTTGAATAATACTACTTCTTAAAGTAGTTCCCCTTACAATCGAATCATCCACTAAGACCAACGTATCTTTTTCATTTTCAACAACACCATAGGTTACATCATATACATGCGAGACTAATTCTCCACGATCATCATCAGAAGTAATGAATGTTCTCAATTTTGCATCCTTCACTACGATCTTTTCCACTCGTGGAGTAAGAGATAAAATTTTATCAAGTTTACGATCTTTAAGACTACCGTTCAAACTTAAAATTTTATCTTTTTTAAATTCATTCAATCTTTTCTCAACTCCTTTTACCAAACCAAAAAACGAAGTTTCTGCAGTATTCGGAATGTATGAAAAAACAGTATTTTTGAAATCATAATCCACAGCTTTCAATACATCATCTGCTAACTGTTCTCCAAGTAGTTTTCGCTCTTCATAAATATCTTTATCTGTACCTCTTGAAAAATATATCCTTTCAAATGAGCAAGATTTTCTCTTTTGAGGTTGGATAAATTCTTTTTCAGAAACATCACCATCTCGCTTAATGATTAAAGCATGCCCAGGTTGGAGTTCTTGAACTTTACTAAAATGTACATCAAAGGCTGTTTGGATAGCAGGTCGTTCTGAAGCCGCAACTACGACTTCTTCATTTTGATAATAAAATGCAGGACGGATTCCATTTGGATCACGCATCATAAATGCATCACCATGTCCAATCATTCCTCCCATCACATATCCTCCATCAAATTTTTTACTTGCACGTTTTAATAATCTTTGTACATCCAAGTTTTTGATAATCAACTCATTCAACTCTTCTGTAGAAGGATTTTCGGTTTTGTACCAAGCATGGAGTCTTTCAACTTCATCATCTAAGAAATGCCCGATTTTTTCCAAAACAGTTACGGTGTCAGACTTTTCTTTTGGATATTGTCCTAGCGTAACCAGCTCTTCAAATAACTCATCTACATTGGTCAAATTAAAATTACCCGCTACAGCAAGGTTTCGACTGATCCAATTGTTTTGTCTTAAAAAAGGATGACAAGTTTCAATTGTATTTTTTCCATGAGTTCCATACCTCAAGTGTCCCATCAGGAGTTCACCTGTGTAAGGAAGATTATCTTTGAGCCATGCTGGATTTTGTAATTTTTCAGGAGGAAGGTCTTTGAAGTAGCCGTAAATATTGTTGAATACTTCTTTAAGATATTGGGAGCTGATACTGCGGTGGCGGCTAATATATCTTTTCCCTGGTTTGGGATTCAATTTTATGGTTACGACTCCCGCACCATCTTGTCCACGATTTCGCATCTTTTGCATCAGCAGCTGTAGCTTTTGAACGCCATAGAGCGAGTTACCGTATTTTTCTTGATAGTATTCCAAAGGTTTGAGCAGGCGAATCATTGCGATTCCACACTCGTGTTTAATTTGATCACTCATCAAACTCAGATTGAAAAAGTTATTCTTTTGATGCCTTTTAAGTTAATTATAGAAATTTGGCTTTTCTCAAAACAAAATCACCTAATCACTCAATAATACTTTCGATTTTGGGCACCGTATTTCTATTCTAACACAAATATAGATTTAATAAAATTCTGCAACAAATGTGAAGCGACAGATGTTCTTTAAACTTCTATTTTTCCACAATTTTTTTGAAAAAAAAATCATTTTTTAATAAAAGCGTCAAAACCACCTTTAATCTTCAAGTTTTGCACATTTATACTTGATAATTATTAATTTTGCGGTGTTTTTTCAAATGTAAAAAAAAGATAGAAAGGTAGGACTTGAAACCAAATCGATAAATCATTAAAAATGAAATATTTGGCTACAAACTTTTCTGACTAACTTTTATCAAAAAAATATAAAATGTTTAAACGATTTTTTTTAATTCTAACTTTATTGACCCTCATTTTTGGAACTCAGGATATACAGGCTCAAACTGATGACCCTATACTATTTTCTGTAGAAGGTAATCCTGTTAATGTTTCTGAATTTAATTATATCTATACTAAAACTAATGGTGACAAAGCGGATTTTTCTAGAAAATCATTAGAGGAGTATTTAGATTTATATGTAAAATTCAAACTCAAAGTCCAACGCGCTAAAGAAATGAAGTTGGATACCATTCCTAGTCTTCAACAAGAATTGGAAGGCTATCGACAACAACTAGCAAAATCATATTTAGTAGATAAAGAGGTTACAGATCGACTTGTTTTAGAAGCCTACGAAAGAACTAAAAAAGATATCGATGTCAGTCATATTATGGTATTGGTACAACCAAATGCTTCTCCAAAAGATACTTTGGCAGCATTTAACAAAATCAATAATCTTAAGTTAGCACTTGAAAGTAGCAAAGCTGATTTTGCAAAAGTGGCAGCAGATAAATCTGATGATAAAAGTGCGAAGACAAATGGTGGAAATATCGGATATCTTACTGCAATGTTGCCTGATGGATTTTATGACTTTGAATCTACGGTTTATAATATGAAAGCAGGAGAGTTAAGAATTGTAAAATCTTCAGCAGGATATCACCTTGTAAAAGTGAATGGCAGTAGACCTGCACGAGGCGAGATCGAAGCTGCGCATATTTTGATTAGAAAAGATAAAAAAGATCGAGGTGCAGGGGCAAAAGTAACAATTGATAGTATTTATCAAGTTTTACAAAAGGGTGGTGATTTTCAAAATTTGGCTCGAACACTTTCTCAAGATAATCTTTCAGCTAGTAAAGGTGGAAATATTGGATTTTTCGGAATCAATAAATATGAGCGTGCTTTTGAAAATGCAGCTTTTGCAATAGCTACAGATAATGAATTCACAGAGCCTATTGAAACTTCTGTAGGTTGGCACATCATTAAGCGATTGAGAAAAAAGCCAATTGAGAGTTTTGATATCGCAAAAAGAAAATTGCAACCTGAGATTCAAAAAAATAGCCGTTACCAAGCTGCTAAAGATGCAATGCTTGAACGAATCAAAAAAGATGGAAACTTTACAGAGAATGGAGCGAACTATTCGAAATTTATGAAAACGCTTCCTGAAGAATTTAAAACTCATAAGTGGAAACCTAATCCAACAAAATCCAAAGATGTATTATTTTCTTTAGATGGTGGGTATCAATTTACTGTAGCTGATTTTGAAGCATTCGCTCAAAAGAATTCAAGAGATCGATTACGAATGGGTAGAAGTAAATCAATCGATGAAACTGCAAAATTCCTTTATGATAACTTTATCAATGAGAGTTTATTGAAATATGAGGAGAGACAATTGGATAAAAAATATCCTGAGTTCAAAGCATTGATGAGAGAGTACCAAGAAGGAATTTTACTTTTTGAGGCAACTAAGATTTTAGTTTGGGATAAAGCATCTCAAGATTCAGTTGGATTGGAAAAGTACTTTAATGAAAATAGAGGAAAAAGAAAATACTTGTGGAATGAAAGAGCGCAAGTAAGTTTTTATTCTTTGAAAAAAGAAGGAACAAAAATGCTATCCAAAGTACGAAAATGTGCTAAAAGAAAAGGCCCTGAAAAAGTATTGGCGAAAACCAATAAAAAACAAAAATTGCTAACGCATAGAACGGAGTTTATTGAAAAAGGAAAAAATAAAGTAGTGGATGCTTTGCCTTGGAAAAGGAAGGCGATCTCTCCAACAGAGGTGGATAAAAGAACTCAGTCTAACCACTTCTTAAAAATTGAAAAGATTTTACCAAAGAGTGAAAAGACATTAAAAGAGGCACGTGGGTATGTTGTTGCAGATTATCAAGACCATCTTGAAAGAGAATGGGTGAAGGAATTGAAAAGTACTTACAAGGTTGAAATTAATGAAGCGGTTTTTGAAAAAATGATTAAAAAATAAATGATTTGACAACTTGTGATTCATGTCGAATTACAAGTTGCCAATCACCAATTACAAACATTAATGTTCCGATTTACCATTTTTGCATTCCTATTTTTCATTTGCTTTGCAAGTTGTACACCTGCGGAAAAGGCACCTGTAGAGAATGATATTGAATTGGCAAAAGTGTTTAATAAAACATTATTTTTATCTGAGTTAGAAGGAATGATTCCTCAAGGGGCTAAGACAGAGGACAGTATAAAAATTGTAAACGCAGAGGTAGAACGTTGGGTGAGAGAGACTTTGATTATGCAAGAGGCAGAGAAAAAAATCCCAAAAGATTTGAATATTGATGAGCTGGTAAGAGATTATCGATCTTCACTAATTCGACATAATTACGAACAATTTTTAGTAGAGACACAGTTAGATTCGGCGATCTCTTCAAAAGAATTGAATGATTATTATGAAAAAAATAAAGAGCAATACCAACTACAATCAAGTATCCTTCGTTGTTTCCTAATAAAAGTTCCAAAGTCTGCTCCAAACATTGCACAAGTGAGAACGTGGTGGAAAAGTAACAATGCAGAAGACTTTCAAAAGATGAAAGATTACGCAGCACAATATGCTTCGTTTTATACTTTGGAAGACAGTATTTGGTATCAAATCAATGACATCAAAGCACAACTTCCTAAAGGAACACTTTTAACTTCGAATCAAGATTTGGTTCAGACTTTCGGTGATGCACATTATTTTTTTAAATCAATAGAAAGAAAATCACGAAAGGAAATTGCACCTTTGGCTTACATTCAAGAGCAAGCTAAAAAGGTAATTTTACATAAAAGAAAAATGGTTTTACTGGATAAGCGAAAAGAGGAATTGTATGATCGAGAAACCAGTAAAAATAATGTTAAGATATTTACTAATTAATTAGAGGATAGTATTGAGGTGTGCGTATTGCGTATTGTGAAAGTTCCAATATCGAATACCCAAAATCCCAATACTCAAATAAATAAAAATGAAGAAAATACTTCTGTTCTTGTTTGTGGCGTTGATCAGTTCCAATCTTTTTGGACAAGAGAAAAGAGTCATTGATAAAATCATTGCCAATATTGGAAATGAATATGTATTGTTATCTGACTTAGAGCAAGTATTTGCTCAAATGTCTGAGCAACAAGGTTATCTTCCTGAGGAGGCAAAATGTAGCATGTTAGAAAGTTTGATTGCTTCTAACTTGATGTTGAATCAAGCAAAACTCGATAGTATCGAAGTAGGCGACGAAGAAGTGGAAGCACAATTGAGTGCAAGGATTGATCAAATTCTTGGATTTATGAATGGAAGTGTTCAGCAATTTGAAGAATATTATGGTCAAAGTACTGCGGAGGTTAAAAGCCGTTTTAGAGATGATTTGAAAAATAAGTTGATGATCGAAAGAATGCAGGCAGGCATCATGGCTGATGCAACAGTAACTCCTTCTGAAGTGAAAGCTTTTTTTGACCGTATTCCAAAAGACAGTTTACCATACTTTAACTCTGAAGTAGAATTAGGAGAGATTGTATACAAACCAATTATAAGTGACGAAGAAAAAGCTAAATCAAAAGCTGCTCTTGAAGACATTCGAAAACGAGTAATAGAAGGAGGAGAAGACTTTGCAATGTTGGCTAAAAAATATTCTGCGGATTTAGGTTCAGGAAGCCAAGGAGGAGAATTGGGTTGGGCAAAAAGAGGAAGCTATGTTCCTGAATTTGAAGCAACTGCTTACAACCTTGAAAAAAATGAATACTCTGAAGTTATCGAAACTGACTTCGGATATCACTTTATGCAATTGCTAGATCGTCGTGGAAATTCTATCAAAGTTCGACATATTTTAATTCGACCGACTTTGACAGATGAGGATAAAAATAAAGCATTAGGAAAATTAGATACGATTAGAAATTTGATTACTACTGATACATTGACATTTTCTTTTGCAGTAAAACTTTTTTCAGATAAAGATCAGCAGAGTTTCAATAATGGAGGTCGTATGGTAAATCCAAAAACTGGAAATACTTTTTTCGAAATTGCAGACCTTGATCCTGATACTTATTTTACAATTGACACCATGGCGGTTAACGATATTTCCAAACCAATTCCTTTTGACAATAGAGGAGATTTGATGTATCGGTTGATTTATCTACAGTCTCGTACAGATCCTCATAAAGCTAATCTTAAACAAGATTATGATAAAATTAGAACTGCGGCGATAGAAGAACGTAAGGCACTTTATATGAGTGAATGGATAGAAAATAAAATCAATTCAACTTACATTAATATTGAAAAGTCTTATCAAGGATGTCCTAATTTATCAAAATGGATGGAGGACAGTATGCGGCCTTAATTTCCTATAGTTTATAAAAAAAAGGTGTATTGGTTTTTTGAAAGAAAACCAATACACCTTTTTTTCGTAAGAGAAATAAAAAATAAATTCTTTTGAAAAATATCATTCGCAATATCATTTTTATAGTTGTTTCCTTCACCATTGGATTTACAATTCTGTACTACATTTATGATAACTACAATACAGCTTATTTAGATCAATGTAAACAAGACGGAATTCCTTTAGCAGATTGTAACTTATTACAAAAACTAAAAGATGATTTTTGGAGTGCGAATGTTTTTTGGATTTTTATGACATTGAGTTGTTTCACTTTAAGTAATGTAAGTCGTGCCATGCGATGGAATTTACTCCTCAAACCATTAGGTTATCAACCCAAATTATACAATAGTTTTATAGCAGTAGTTATCACTTATTTTGTCAATCTTTTTATCCCTCGAATGGGAGAAGTCGCTCGGGCAGCCGCTCTAAAAAAAGCAGAAAATGTTCCCGTAGAGAAAGCAATGGGGACAATTGTAATAGGGCGAATGATGGATGTAATTATGTTGTTACTTTTTATAGGGTTGGCATTTTTGTTAGAATATGATACACTTTGGACTTGGCTAAATAAAGAAATGGCCAATAACGAAGGAGGAGGTTTATTTTCAAATCCATATGTTTTGGGATTAATGGGATTAGGTGTTTTAGGATTAATCGTATTTTTTGTTTTTAGAAAACAAATCATGCAAACTGCGATTTATAAAAAAGTAGTAAGCATTGTTTTAGGTTTTTGGGAAGGACTTATGTCTGTAAGAAAATTAGAAAAACCTGGTATGTTTATTTTTCATACTGTATTCATTTGGGCAATGTATTTTTTGATGAATTATCTATGCTTTTTTGCATTTGAGCCTACCTCTAATTTATCACCAATTGTAGGTTTAATGGTTTTTGTTTTTGGAGCTTTTGGAATAGTAATTCCATCACCTGGAGGAATGGGAACTTATCATTGGTTGGTTATTGCAGCATTAGGCATTTATGGAATCAATCAATATGATGCATTTTCTTTTGCCAATATTGCATTCTTTTCCATCCAGATATTTTGTAATATTACAATAGGAATTATAGCTATAATTTTACTTTTTGCTCTAAATCGGAATAATAAGAAAATAGTCAATTTATGAAAATTATTAAAATATCTTATTCGGAATTAGCATCATGGAATAGAGCCATTTCGGATTTTATTGCAAATAATTATTGGGAAAATAATCTACTGCCTTCGACTAAAATTTATAATGATTTAAAAATATATGGCGACGATACCTATGAATTATTAGATAATCTTTCAAAAAAATATAAGATAGATTTTAATCATTTTAATGGCTCAGATTTTATCCACCCAGAAAGATTTAGTCCTTTTTATTTTTTTCAAAAAAATAAAAAAAAGATAAAAGATATAACAATTGGAGATTTAATCACTTCCGCTATTTTGGGAAAATTTACAGAAAGGAAAAATGTAAAATACATTTTAGAATAAAATTAAATACTGTGTTTCAAAAAATTCAATCAAAAATTCAAGACTGGCCAACTATTCAACAAACCACCACAAATTGGAAAAATGATGGCCAAAAAGTCGTTTTTACCAATGGTTGTTTTGATATTTTACATTTTGGACACATTCATTATTTAGCAGAAGCAAGAGACCTTGGGGATCGTTTAGTCGTAGGGTTGAATTCTGCTGCTTCTGTCAAACGGCTCAAAGGTGCCCATCGGCCTATTAATGATGAACTGACCCGACAGCATTTATTGGCTGCTTTAGAGTGCATTGATGCAGTTGTTGTTTTTGAAGAGGATACCCCCCTAGAGTTGATAAAAATAGTGATGCCTGATATTTTAGTAAAAGGTGGCGATTGGAAACCTGAACAAATCGTAGGATCTGATTTAGTTCTAGCAAAAGGAGGAGAAGTCAAAAGTTTAGCATTTGTAGAAGGGTATTCCACCACCTCAATTGAAGAGAAAATTCGCAATTTTTCCAAATAGGTTGCAATTCGTTCAATTACTTTCCATTTTTGATTTAATCTTACTTTTTCTATGACATTATTTTATCAATTTTGATATGATTAATTTAGATAATCCTTACTTTAGTGTTTTAAGAAAAAACCAGAATTTTACAATATTTGTAAAATTTAATCCTAGCTGAAAAAGTAGAAAAAGTTGAGAAATCTTATCCCACATTTTATTCAACAACAGTATAAGGCTGACAACAAATATGGTAACTTCAATGCGTTTACCATGTTTATTGATTTGTCAGGTTTTACCTCTTTGACGGAGACGTTGATGAAGCATGGAAATGAAGGTGCAGAGCAGCTTTCTTTTAGCTTAAATGATATTTTCGAACCTCTCGTTAATCTAGTTTACTGCGAAGGCGGTTTTATTCCATATTTTGCTGGAGACTCCTTTACCGCTGTTTTCTTTAAAGAAGACCACGATACTCCTGAAGTTTTGCTAAAAACAGCTCAACAACTTCGTAATTATTTTCAAGAAAAAGGTTTTCGGAAAACTCGTTTCGGTGATTTCCAATTTGGAATAAAAATAGGATTAGGCGAAGGGAATGTAGAATGGGGCGTTGTAGGGAACAAAAAGAAATCTTTTTACTTTAGAGGGGAAGCGATAGATGCCGCAGCATTGTGTCAGCATCATGCTGCAGAGCAAGAAATTATTTTCAACGAAACATTTAGAAATAAATATCCTACATTTTTAAAATCCTTTGAACCGAAAGGAAAAGGTTATTTTCTTTTTACAGAAAATTTAACGTTTCCAGAAATTAGTGTTTGTGACAACGAACAACCCGCCTTGGAAACAAAAGTCGTATCTAATTTTTTCCCAAAATCAGTCATCAGGTATGATGAAAGTGGAGAGTTCCGAAATGTCATTTCTGTTTTTATTTCTTTTAGTGGAGTTGATTCTCACCAAGCACTTGACAACTTTGTAAGTATTGTGTTAGATGAAGTAGATAATTTTTCAGGTTATTTTAAAGAAGTGGATTTTGGAGATAAAGGAGGCGTTTTGGTTGCCTTTTTTGGAGCACCTGTTGCTTTTGAAAATAATGTAGAAAGAGCACTAGAATTTGTCAATTCACTTCAACATGAATTGCAAGATTTAAAACGAGCAACACCATTAAGATATAGAATAGGATTAACATCAGGAGATGCTTTTACAGGTATCGTAGGCGGAATAGAAAGATGTCAATATGCAGCAGTTGGAAATCGAGTCAACTTAGCGGCTCGACTTATGATTAAGGCAAAGGATGAAGAAGTTCTTGTAGATGAATCCGTTCAGCGAAGTGTTAGTTTTAGATTTGAACATAAAGGCGATGTACAATACAAAGGAATTGAAGAAGATATTCCAACGTACGAATTGTTAGGGAAAAATATAGAGGATCAACAAGTCTTTGGAGGAAAAATGGTAGGCCGCCAAAAAGAACTTAATGAGTTAATTGAATTTTCTAAACCCATTCTTAACAATGAATTTGCGGGAGTTGCTTATGTTTTTGGAGAAGCTGGGATAGGGAAAAGTCGATTGTCTTTTGAGATGCGTTCGAAGTTGCGAAAAATGGGAAGCCTAAGTTGGTTCACTTGCCAAGCAGATCAAATTTTAAAGAAGCCACTCAACCCGTTTATTTATTTTTTAAAAAATTACTTTGAACAGTCTTTCGAAAAAACAGAAGGAGAAAATATTTCTGCTTTTGAAAATATATATTTAAATCTTTATCACGATGAACGTTTAGTCGATCATCAGGAAGCAGAGCAAATTCGAAAAGAACTCTCTCGAACGAAATCTATTCTTGCGGCTCAAGTAGGAATCAATAGTTCCTCTTCGCTTTGGCAACAATTGGATGCGAAAGGGAGATATGAAAATACATTGGCAGCGCTTAGCAACTTGTTGGTAGCGGAAGCTTGTTTGCAACCTATTGTTTTGGAATTGGAAGATGCGCATTGGTTTGACCAAGATTCAGTAGCCTTTTTACAAGAGTTTGCTAAAAAAATGACCCGTTATCCCATCTTTGTTTTGGCAACTAGTCGATACAATGACAATGGTGAAAAAGTTCATTTATTTTCCAATGAGACTTTGGCCAATTTAAAGTTTAGAACTTTTGAAATAGATTTAAATATACTTCAACCTGATGCAATTAAGGATTTTGCAGAAATAAAATTGCAAGCTCCTATCAGTCAAAATTTTAAAGAATTATTGTTACGTACAACAAATGGAAATCCATTTTACGCAGAACAAATAATTGAATATTTTGCTGAAAGTAATTTGCTAGAAAAGAAAAGAAACGTTTGGAATATTAAAGATAGTAGTGTCAAGTTGAGTAGTTCTATCAATGCTATTTTGATGGCAAGAATTGATCGGTTGTCTGCTTTGGTAAAAGAAACAGTAAAGGCCGCAGCTGTGATTGGAAGAGAATTTGAAGTTCCTATTTTGACAGAAGTAATGAAAGTTCAAAAAGAATTTATTGCTCGAAATGGGGATTCTGTAAGAGTTTTAAAAGAACAAATTCAAACTGCAGAAAAAGGTCAAATTTGGAGAGCAGTCAATGAATTAAGATATATTTTTAAACATTCTCTTTTGCGAGAAGCAGTTTATGATATGCAACTTCGAGCAAGTCTTAGACACTTGCATCGTTTGATAGCTGAAGCGATTGAAAAATTATACGCTGAAAAAATTGAAGAACGATATGCTGATTTAGCATTTCATTTTGGTCAAGCAGAGGTCGAAGATAAGACCAATGAATATTTATTAAAAGCTGCTGATTTTAATCGATTAAAATATCAAAATCAACGAGCACTTCAACTTTATACTCAGTTAGCAACTCACCTTCGTAAACCCAAAGCTGATAAAAATAAACTTGTAAAAGTATTGTTAAAAAAGGCAGTTGTTTTACAACTAGTAGGAGAATGGGATCGATGTCAAAAAGTTTATGAGGAAGCAATGGATTTAGTTCGAGCGCAAAATGATAAAATTTACATAGGACGTATTCATAATTTATTAGGAGAATTATTGACGCTAAAAGGTAATTACGAAGAAGCACGAACTCATCTAGAAGCGGCAGCAACATATTTTGAATTCTCAGAAGATATCATAGGGAAATACAAAGTTTATGGAAACTTAGGAAAGTTGTTTTTCCGTCAAGGGATATATGAGGATGCTAAATCTTATTTTACCAAAAGTATCAATCTGAGTCATCAAGAAAATCCAAATAAAGCCAATGCAAATATTGTAGCCAATCTTGGTTTGGCTCATATGAATCAAGGAAATTATGATGAAGCTATCCGATGGCAACAATCTGAATTAGAGATTTGTAAAAAAATAAATGACTCTCAAGGAATGGCAACCTTATATACGAATATGGGAATTGTTTATTTCGAAAAAGGAGAGTATGATGAAGCTTTAGGTTGTTATGAGAAAGGACTGAAATTAAGTGAAGAGCTAGGTAATAAATTATTGGTTTCTATTGCGATTGGTTGTATTGGAAATGTTTATCAAAGGAAAGGAGATTATGCAAAAGCATCCGATCATTATTTGGAAGATTTGACAATAAGTGAAGAATTAGGAGACAAACAAGGTATAGCCATTGCTTTAGGTTTATTAGGAGAATTGCGAAGTGAGGAAGGTGAATTTGATTTAGCCATTGGCTATTTAGAAAAAAATCTTGAATTGTCTGAAGAATTAAATTATCGAAAAGGTATAGCTAAAGCGGTCAATGCATTAGCGGATATTTTTATGATAAGAAAGGAATATGCAAAAGCAATTCAATATTATGACCGAGCGATTGAGGTCGCAAGACTTATTAATAATAAATTGGTACTTGGAGAAAGTTTAGTTGAAAAAGGAGAAGCCCTTTTGCTTTCTAATCAAATGGATGAAGCTCAATCTATTCATCATGAGGCGCTGACAATAATAGAAGCTTTGGGGAATCCTGATTTGATTTTTAAAGCAAAAATATTTTCTTCCAAGTTAGCTTTAGAGATGGGTGAAAAGGATATGGCGCAACAGATTCTCACCAAACTAGTTAAAGATTATAAGAGTAATTATGAACAAGCCGACATTTACTATTGGTTATTTCAAATTACTCAGAAAGAAATATATAAAAAGAAATCTCTCCAACGTTATAACAAACTATATGCGGAAACTCCCCTTTTTCTATTTGAAGAACGCATTAAAGAACTAAGTTAGAAAGATTTAGAATGATGGATTCAAAAATTATGAGTGTTCAAAAAACGTACTTTTCTAATTAGATTTACGTCAAATAGACAATCTTTAATTTATTGAATTTTTATTTCAAATCTTTCCAATTTTAAAATCCAATCAATGAGAGTTATTTTTTTTGTGTTCCTTTTGGGAACATCATTGTTGAGTTGTAAAGCTCAGAAGTCTACCACCAATTCTGAATTCACTTCAAAATCAGGAAATGAAATTTATAGTTTTGATTCCCCCGATCGTACATTTGAATTACCTGAGGTATTGAAAGAAATATCAGGCTTAACAATGTCACCTGATGGAAAACAACTTTGTGCGGTAAATGATGAATACGGTATTATTTATTTTATTGATAAAAAAGAAGGAGAAGTGAAACGCGAAGTTAAGTTTCACAAAAACGGAGATTACGAAGGTATCGAAACTGTAGGTGAAAGTATTTTTATTGTAAAAAGTACGGGCACAGTTTACAAAGTAGATGATCTAGAAAAAGATACTGTAAGCTTTAAGAAAGGGAAATATTTATTAAAAAAGGAAAATGATACAGAAGGATTAGGTTATGATTCTAAAAATAACCAACTCCTTTTTGCATGTAAAGGTAGAGCATGTTTGCATAGTGGATGTACCATCGAAGGATGTTTGACCAAAAAATCTATTTATCGAATGGATATGAAGCGAAACAGAGTTGCTAAAGAACCTGCGTTTGAGATTACTATTGAATCCGTTTTAGATTTTTTAAAAAAGAACAAACCCGAAGAAGCTTCTAATAATTTTGAATCTTTTATTGACAAAGAAAATGGCCATTTACATTTTCACCCATCAGCATTAGCAGTACATCCAATCTCAGGAGATATTTTTATTCTATCCTCCAAAGGAAAAACAATCATCGTTTTAAGTTCGGATGGAAAAATCAAACAAATGGAAAAGTTGAATAAAAAAATTCACCGCCAACCTGAAGGAATTGCTTTTGATAAAGATGGTACGATGTATATTAGCAACGAAGGGAAGAAAGAAAAGAAAGGAAAAATCTATGTATTTAATTATAGATAAGAAATTAAGTGATTCGTGACTAGTAGTTGGTAAAACCAATCACTAGTCACGAAATACTTAATTACTTAGCAGCTAAAGTAATCTGCAAAGAAATATCATTGCTGATAATCTTATCTCCTACAGCACCTGCCAATCCAGAACTAAATTTAATATCCCATTCTGTACGGTCAATTGTGAATTTATCAGAAATAGCAGTTAAAGTTCCATCTGCTTTAGCCATAACAGTAGCAGGGAAAGTAACACTTTTCTCAATTCCTTTTAATCTTAAGTTACCAGTAATTTCAGCATTATTATCTCCTTTAGAAATATCTAAATCTTTAACAGATGTAATAGAAAATGCTGCTGTTGGGAATTTAGCTACATCGAAAAAATCTTCATTTTTTAAATGTCCTTCTAAATTACCTGCTTTTTCTGGTTCAGGGATGTCAGTATTTTTAATTGACGTCATGTCAATAATGAAATCTCCACTTTTGATTTTATTACCTTCAGCAGTTAAAGTACCAGACTTAACCATTAAAGTACCAGAGTGGCCATAAGCTACTTTTGTACCTGTCCAGTTGATAGTTCCTTCTGAAACTGAATAAGATTTAGCCGCAGCAGTAGGTGTAGCTTTAGTGTCAACTGCCGCACCAGTTTTAGCTGCTTTTCCTTTATCACCTTTACAGCTAGCAACTAATGCTAACAATACAAATACAAAAGAAAATTTAATTAATGTCCTCATGATTAATTTTAATTTATGATTAAATGAAATGTAACGATTTTGCAACAAAAGCCTGATCGTCACTTTAAAGCCGCAAATTTATGCTTTTAAAAAGTAAATTAGCGGTTTAATGTTTAAAAAAAACTTCTTTTTTTGATTTATCGTTAATGAAAATATCTAAAAAATATCATTGGTTAGATTATTTGTTTCTATTAATTCTGTTAGTAGCTAGTCTATGGCAGGTCGTATTTCTTCAAGCGACCATGAAGTGGGACATCATGGATATCACACTTCCTTGGAACTATTTTATAACCGAATGCCTATCAAATGGTGAACTTCCTATGTGGAATCCTTTTATAAATGGAGGCTTTGCACAAATGGGAATTAACGATACTTGGAATCCTATTACCTGGTTGATCGGTTTTATTTTTGGTTATGACCCTATCATTATTCAATTTCAATATATAGGGCACTTGCTTCTAGGAGGCATTGGATTTTATCATTTAGGGAGATTTTTTAAATGGACTCGAACGGTTTGTTTGGTAACTGGCGCATCTTTTATGTTATCGGGTTTTATGATTGGAAATGCTCAACATCTTGGCTGGACTGTGGGAGCATCATGGCTGCCATGGATGTTTTTAAATTATAAAAAATGGGAAAAAAATCCCTCCCATTTGTCAGCCGTAATTTTAGCAGTAGTAGCGGCATTGATGTTTTTAAGTAGTTATCCAGGTGTTTTTATTGCGATTGGATATGTGCTTTTTGGTTTGCTTTCTTTTAAAGTTATTCAGACTTGGCGAAAGAGAGATTTTATCTTTTTGAAAAGAATAATTCAATCTGCGGTTGTTTCAGGAATCCTATTTTTATTGCTCACATTGGTAGCATGGGTAAGTATGTGGCGATTGTCAGATATGATTAATCGAGGAGATAGTTTGTCTATTGAATCTGCTTTGGTTGGTTCATTACCTTGGGAAGCACTTACGACTTTTCTTTTTCCATTTGCAACTACAGCAGGAGGTTTGATTTGGGAAACCGATGCGACCTTAATCAACTGTTATTTTGGATTAATTCCATTTTCGTTTTTATTAATTTATTTGGTGCAATCTATTTTTTCTAGGAAAAATAGATCACTAATTGCGATATCTTTTTTATTTGGAGGAGTATTGTTTTTTGGAATTGCAATGGGGAATGATTTGCCTCTTCGATATCTAATTTATGAAACACTTCCATTGATGGATATATTTCGATTGCCTTCTTATTTTCGAATATTAGGTATCTTCTTTTTTTTGATAGCAAGTGGTTTCGCTTTGAATAATATTTTCACCCAAAAAAACAAACAATATATTTACAAATATATTTTTGCGTTTGGATTGATAATTTTTGGGGTTTCTTTTTGGGCAAAAAATAAAGCATCTGTAGATGGTGGGGCAATGGTGGAAAGAAATGGAAAATGGGAATTATTATCGGATGCTCAGTTTTATAGTAATATAGGAACACAAGGTTTAATGCATTTTATGTTGCTATTAATTTTAGCACTTGGTTTATTTTTTATTAAGAAAAAAAGTTTTCAGAATATACTTTTATTAGTTGTTGTGAGTGTAGATTTATTTTTTGCGGTTCAGTTTAATATTACAACGACAGTAGTTCACGACATCAATCCTCAAAGAGTGAATGCTGCTTTTTATCAACACTCACCTGACGAATATCCTATTCCTTCCATCAAAGAACCTTTTAAGGACTTGCATCGAGTGGCTAATTTTGATTACGAACATCTTCATGTGAATTTAAATCATTTCCATAAAATTCCTACACCAGATGGAGCAAGTCCATTGCACTTTAAATGGGCAAGTGAAGCAAATGATTTTTACAAAAAAATAATTGAGAACCCTTTAGTTTTTGCAGCTAAGGAAATGAATCCCGAGGGAATTTTGACAGATTCGTTAATAGATACACTCTCCTATGAAAAAATAAAGATCAAGAATTTTACTCCTAATCAAATGGAAATAGAATCTGATTTTTCAGAACCTATGATTTTGGTTTATCTGCAAAATTATCATCCTGATTGGAAAGTGTATATCAATGAAGAAAAGAATATTCCGACTTTATGTAATAAGATATTTTTATCTGCACATATTCCTAAAGGGAAAAATATTATTCGATTTTCCTTTGAGCCTCAAGTTGAAAAAATATCTTTTTATGGAAGTGTGGCGAGTTGGTTGGTGGTAGGATTGTTTTTTATAACAATATATTTTCAGAAAAGAAAAAGACTTGAATTTTAACTAGTTTTTCTTCTTTAAAGAATCAAGTATCTCGATGGCTTCAAAAAGACTTTTAAGAATTGTGATATTATCTACAGATTGAACATCCTGTGCTACTACTTGATATCCAGATAATAAAATTTTACTTTCAGGAAAAGACTGAGACAATTGATCGACATATTGTTGAACAGGTTTGTTCGAATATGTTTCAGTAATCATTGTAAAGATATAATTTGGTTTTGTTATTCGGTGTGCATCCAGTAGGTCATTGATACTTACATTTTGACCAAGGTAAACAACTTGATTTCCTCTACACTTGATGAGGTAATGCATAAAAAGCATACTCAATTCTTGTTTCTCTCCTTCTGGTAAATAAACCAAAAATTTATTACAACTTTTTCCTGAAACAACAGATTCCGTATCTATTGCCATCATGATTTTTTGTCGGATCAAGTTGCTAATAAAATTTTCTTGAGCAGGAACGATAGAACCTGTGAGCCACAATAAACTTAATTTATCAAGGAAAGGATAAATGACTTCTAGCATGGTTCTTTCAAAACCAATTTGGCGAGTATTTGTACTTACTATTCTATCGAACTTTAATTCATCCATTTCAATCATGGATAAAGTTAAAGCATCAAGTTGGGCACTTCCATCAAAATTAATTTCAGATATTGCAGATACTTTTTCTACAATCTCCTCTTGTTCCATTCTTGCAATTTTAGAAATCTTGATACCATTTCGATTCAATAAAGCGACATTCAATAATACCTTCAAATCAGAATCCATATAATATCGGATATTAGTTTTAGTGCGTTGCGGCTTAACGATGCCATAACGTTGTTCCCAGATACGAATGGTATGCGCCTTGATACCAGACAATTTTTCTAAATCCTTGATGGAATAAACAGCCAATTTGAGTTTTTTATTTAGCGTATTTTAATAAATATTTCTAAAATTATTATGCCAAATAATACAATAAAAAATAGTGAGAATAAGTAGTTTGCAGGATAGAAACAGTTTTTTCGAAAAAAAGTTTAGCAAAAAAAAGAAAGAATTGCTTGAAATGGCTGTATAACTCATATTTCATTCTAAATTATCGAGATTAGAGTCAACGAAAAAACTATAATTACGTAAATTTATTGGACTTTTCTTTTGTACAAAAAGTCTTTTAAAATAGGTCTTACTTCTATTCACATATTCTCAACTGCTTATTTGAGCATAAATCTTTTTATTTATGGAATCATTCTACTTTAATTCTTTTAAAAAAATAACCTCAAAAACTTTACTACTTTTTTTTGTTGGATGTCTTTTTTCCAATAGTATACTTGCTCAGACTGTACCTACTCAAGGGACAACAGAATGTTTTGTAGCAGGTAGTGGGGGAGTATTTGTTGATAATGGAGGAACCGTAGCGAATCCTATTAATACAGAAGTTGGTAATGAAGGCGATTATTTTAATTGTGCGTGCGAAACGATAACCACCTTATGTTCTCCAGATGGGAGTGCTATTACTGTTGACTTTACAATGTTTGATGTATTTGCCAATTTTGATTTTATCGAAATTTATGATGGCGATAATACTTCAGGTACATTACTTTACAATAATGGTGCTGGCGGTGCAAATGATAATGATGGGACATTAGATCAAATGATTGCTTCAAGTGGTGGTTCTTCATTTGTAGGAACTACGGGGTGTCTAACATTTATGTTTTTTGCAACAGGAGTTGTGAGTGATTTTGGATGGGAAGCAGATATCACAGTTGCAAGTGGAGCGACACATCCTGGAGATAATTTACCATGCGGTACTAATCTAAATTGTCTTGCACCACCAAATATCACAGTAAATAATATCACAAATAATACCGCCGATGTTATGTGGATGGTAGCCGATTCTGCGGACTCATACAATATAGAGTATGGTGAAGCAGGTTTTGCTTTGGGAACAGGGACAATGGATAACACTACTAATACATTTTATAATCTTACAGGGCTAACTCAAAATACAGATTATCAATTTTATATTCAATCTGATTGTGGTGGAGGTGAGTTTAGTAATAATGCTGGACCATTTTCATTTACAACGCTTCTATCTTGTCCTGCACCTGATGGTGTTGCCGTAACTAATATTACTCCGACTACGGCTGATATAAGTTGGGTTGCTTCTTTTGGTGCAGTTGGATATAATATTGAATATGGACCGACTGGATTTGTCGTAGGAAGCGGTACAATAATAAATACTACTAATACAAACGAAACTATCACCGGATTAACAGCGGAGACCTCATATGATTTTTATGTGCATTCAAATTGTAGCCCAGATATGAGTAATAATGCAACGGTTAATTCATTTATGACTATTGAAACTTGCCCTGCTCCAGATGGAATTACTGTAAGTAATCTAGGGCCTTCATCAGTTGATATAAGTTGGACCGCTTCTTTTGGTTCGGTAGGCTATAATGTGGAATATGGTTCAGCTGGATTTGCATTAGGTACAGGTACTGTAATTAATACAACAATGACCAATGTTTCCATTACTGGATTAAATCAAAATACGGTTTATGATTTTTATGTAGTGTCAGATTGTGATACAGAGGTGAGCGATACACCAACAAATACATTTACGACTACTTTCAATAATCCTTGTACTTATACTTTAGAGTTATTTGATTCTTTTGGAGATGGATGGAATGGATCTGATATTGTTGTAACTGTTGGATGTATTGCTACAGAGTATACTTTTACAACTGGTAATGAGGCAATATTTGAGGTTAGTACAGGGGCTAATTTACCAATGACTTTTACGTACTCGCCAGGGACATTTGAGGGCGAGGTTACTTTTAATATTTTAGATCCTATGGGTAATATAATTTACTCTGATGGCCCTAATCCTACACAAGGACTCATTCTTGAATTATATGCCTGTCCTACTTGTGAAGGACCTTCTGAGGTGATGGTTGATGATGTTTTTGGAGAATCTGCAAATTTAAGTTGGACTGCTTCTGCGCCAACAGATACTTACCAAGTTGAATATGGTCCTACTGGTTTTTTACCTGGATCAGGTTCAGTAGCAAATACTTCCGATGTATTTATTACGCTTGATGGTTTAAATGAAAATACGGATTACGATTTTTATGTAAGTAGTATTTGTATGAATGGAGACACAAGTGGGGTTGGATGCCCTGATATGTTTAAAACGATTGCATTAAATGATGTAGGGATTGTGGCGATTAGCTCGCCTACTTCAGGATGTGGTTTGACAGGGACAGAGATTATCTCTGTTACCATGCAGAACTTTGGAGCGAATCCTCAAGCTTTAATTCCATTCTTTTATAGTATCAATGGACAGACTGCTCCTATCACTATTCCTCTTGATGGATATTTTACAAACGTAATAGGAAAGGATAGTTTGGTGACTTTAGATTTTGAAGCTACGGCGGATCTTTCTCAACCTGGAGAATATGTGATTGCAGCATGGACAGAAATGGAAAATGATTCTGACCTTTCTAATGATACCACATTTTTTACATTAAGAAATATTCCTTTGGTTAGTGAATTTCCTTTTGCACAAGATTTTGAAAGTGGTGAAGGAGGATGGAGTGTAACTGATGATAGTCAAAATGCTTCATGGAGTTTTGGTGAGCCTACAGGTACTGTAATTTCAAATGCGGCAAGTGGAGTCAATGCATGGGTAACTAACTTGAGTGGAGACTATATGAATAATGAATTATCTTTTGTTATTTCCAATTGTTTTGACTTCTCAAGTTTGAGTGTGGATCCAGATATTTCATTTTCTCTTAATCATGAGACAGAAACGAACTGGGATGGTGGATGGTTAGAAATATCTTTTGATGGTGGTAATGCTTGGGAAAAAGTAGGAACACTTGGGGCGGGGGTAAATTGGTATAATAATAATATCGGTGTTGGGGATGTATGGTCAGGTGATTCAGGAGGTTGGATTTTTGCAAAGCATACTTTGTTTGGAGCTGCGGGAGAATCTGATGTTCGATTGAGATTTGTTTTTGACTCTGATGGATCAGTTAGTACATTTGATGGAATTGGCTTTGATAATGTTTGGATAACAACTCCTGAAGAAAATGACTTAGGAGCACAAGCAGTAGTTAACTCAAATACAACTTTAGAATGTGGAGATCCAAACGATCAAGTTACGATTACCTTTGTTAATAATGGTACAGTTGCACAAACTGGTTTTGATGTAGGATACCAAGTAAATGGTGGAGCCGTAGTAATAGAGAATGTAGGCGCCCTTACGCTTTTACCTAACGAAACGGGAACGTATACTTTTTTAACTTCCTTTAATTCTACAGGTACGGGTGTGTTTAATATTTCAGCATGGACTGATTTAGCAGGGGAAGTCAATGTAACGAATGATACTATCACTTCTTCGTTTTCGACTTTCCAAGTATTACCTTTCCGTGAAGATTTTGAAGGGGCAACGCTTCCTGATGGGTGGTCTTCTGATGAATTTAACCCAGTTAATAATAACCATAATAATCTTTCATTTGTTGCATTCGATAATTTATCAGATACTGATGTAAGTTTTGAATTAGTATCTCCTCCGATCGGCCCCATAGGAACAGGAGACTCTTTAAGCTTTGATTATCGATATGTTAATTTTGTTACAAATGGTATTGCTGCAACGAGTTTAGGAGCTAATGATTCTTTACAAGTTCAAGTTTCTACAGATTGTGGAATGAATTATAACACAATATTTACAATTACGGAAACCAATCATATTACTTCAAATGAATTAGCTACAGTCAAAGTAGATCTTGCTAGTTTTGTTGGACAAGGAGTAAAATTTCGATTCTTGGCAACTTGGGGATCAGGTGATTATTTTATTGATTTGGATAATATAAATGTATTCCAATGTGTTCCTTTGAATTTGACTACAGAGTCAACATTGGAATCTCTTCCAGATACAGGAGATGGAGTAGCATTGGTAACAGCAAATAATGATCGAGGACCATATTCTTACGAGTGGGATTTCGGAGCAACTACTGCGGAAGTTACAGGGCTTACAGGTGGAGTTTATTCGGTTACGGTGACAGATGTTTTTGGTTGTACAGAGCAGACTGAAGTTACGGTTGATATAGGAGTGAAAACCAAAGAACTAGAAGAGTTACATCAAATTAATCTTTTCCCTAATCCTACTATTGATGTAGCAACTTTGGATATGATTTTCTCAAAATCTGTAGATGTTCAGGTTCATGTTATCAATACAATTGGGCAAGTACTTTATGAAACTTCTGTATTGAAAACCAATCAAGAACAACTCACTCTTGATTTACAGAATTTCCCTAATGGAATGTATTTCGTAAGAATAAAAGTGGATGACAAAATGTTAGTTAAAAAATTAATGAAAGGTCAACCATAATGACATTTTTAAAACTAATTTAATTCGATTTAGAATTAACGATTAAAAAAAAGGTATCTGACAGTTCAGATACCTTTTTTTGTTTATTTTTGGCGAAGTTTTCCTCAATCAATATTTGAACTTTTTAGTTGAAATTCTATTGAATAAGATGGAGATTTTAAAAAGCAATTTATTAAAACAACGTAGTAAGGATAAAAGAATAATTTCAAAAAATTATTGAATTTATTTTACTAAGGAATGGAAAAATAATAAATGCAGTTTTTGACGGTCTATTTTTTCGCCATTTTTTCCAAAAAAATAATTCCGTAACGTAGGTTACGCAATGATTTTTTTGGAAAAACTGACAAAAAAATTCCTTCGTCAAAATTCTGCATTTATTAATTTTCCATTACTAAAAAACAGCACGATAAAATGAAGATTGGTATAGTATGTTATCCTACCTATGGAGGAAGTGGTGTTGTTGCAACTGAGCTAGGTCTAGGTCTAGCTAAAAAAGGGCATCACATTCATTTCATTACATATGGGCGACCGGCTCGACTAAAACATTTTCAAGAGAATATTTTTTATCATGAAGTAAATGCAGAGGATTATCCATTATTTGAATATCCTCCTTATGATACTGCATTGGCAAGCAAGCTTGTAGATGTAACTAAATATGAAAATTTAGATATTTTGCATGTACACTATGCAATACCTCATGCTGCGGTGGCTTACATGGCAAAAAAAATATTATTAGCGGAAGGAAGGTATGTACCTGTAGTTACTACTTTGCATGGTACGGATATTACTTTGGTAGGAAATAATAAATCATTTTCACCAGTCGTCGCTTTTTCTATTAATAAATCCGATGGAGTAACTGCTGTTTCTGAAAGCCTAAAGGAACAAACACATGAATATTTTGATATTAAAAATGAAATCAAAGTAATTCATAATTTTATTGATTTTGATCGTTTTAGAAAAGTCAATAAAGATCATTTCAAAAAAGCCATTGCGCCTAATGGTGAAAAAATATTGGTGCACACTTCTAACTTTAGAAAAGTCAAAAGAGTGGAAGATGTCATTCATGTCTTTAAGCAAGTTTTTCAAGAAGTTCCGAGTAAACTTTTATTGGTAGGAGATGGGCCTGAACGAAGAAAACTGGAAGAACTATGCCGTGAGATTGGGCTATGTGATGAGATTAGATTTTTAGGAAAACAAGATGCTGTAGAAGAATTATTAGCAGTTTCAGATTTATTTATTATGCCTAGTGCTAATGAAAGTTTTGGATTAGCAGCACTAGAAGCGATGGCTTGTGAAGTTCCTGTAATCTCTTCTAATGCAGGAGGATTGCCAGAAGTAAATATTCATGGCCTGACTGGATTTTTGAGTGATGTAGGAGATGTTAATTCAATGTCAAAACATGCTATCGAACTTTTAAAAAATGATGAGATGCTAGCTGAGTTTAGTAAAAATGCATTGATCCAAGCAGAAAAGTTTGACATCAAATATATTCTTCCTCAGTATGAAAAATATTATGAGCATGTTTTAGCAACTGCTGTTCATTAATTAATAAATAAAATCTTAGCGACAATACTTTGCGGGTCTTCGAAATTTTTAGTTGTAGTACCTAAAACTAAATAGACTCCTGATGCAGCTTTTCTTCCTGTATAATCTTTTCCATTCCAAATAGCTTGGCCTCCAAGTGCGGTAGTTTCATAAACTAGTTGTCCATTGATATCTGTAATTTTTACATTTGAATCTCTAGCCAAGCCCTTGATTGCAATTGGCCCTTCATATTCTGGTCTAACAGGATTTGGGAAAACCAATGCATCTGGTTCATGAACATTTCCACCTAAAGTTGCATCAGAACGATAAGATAAGATCCCCTCTTCAGTACCGATATAAACTTCTCCAGATTCAGGATCGATTTCAATATCTAATATGGAGTTATTGAAAATAGGGCTATTTTCTTCGTTGAATTTTGCAATCAATTCTTCCCCATCCTCTGAGAGGACAAATACTCCATTATTAGTTCCAACCCATTTTCTATTAGCACCATCAACGGTAATTGCTCTAACATCTTCCCCTACCAAAAGATAGGCAGGAATTCCATCTTGTTCTACAATCTTTCGAGTTCCTTTGCATTGTTCTCTATCAAAAACATTACTTCCACATTCAAAAATAATTATTCCATCACCTGTCCCTACCCAAATATCCCCATCTAAATCTTTTGCTAATGCATTCACACTATTAGTAGGGAGTACACTATTGGCAGTAGTAATGAAACTATAATCTTCATCCCCATTTACTTCTAAATCACCTTCGTGAAAAACTAAAAGACCTGCAGAACTCTCTATTACTGTAAACCATTTATTTCCAAAGTCATCAATAATAACTTCAAATAATCCATTGATATTAAAGTTATAAGGGAAATTTTTCATTTCTCCATCATCAGTTATCACAGATATAGGATTATCCGAAGCAGGATTGGCAATCCAAAGATTATCATCATCATCAAAAGCAAGCCCTGCTACCCTAGTTCGAGCAGTATCGCTAATGGGATTGTTTCCAAGTGATGAATTTGAATTATCTAAAATTTCAAAAACATCGTTTTCATATTTTATCAATCCATCATAGTAAGTACTGATGTAAGTAATATCTTTTTCTGGATGAAAAGCTATTTTTAAAAAATCTAAAGTCCCTTGTAAATCTTGCCGAGTCAAACGATTATAATAATTCCATTCACCATCAATTTTAGTGAAAAATCCTTCAAACCAAAATTGAAAATATTTTCGAATGTCTACTCCTCCTGCGGTTACCCATAGTTGTCCATCTTTAATTTCTATATCATGATTTTTTGAAACAAAAGGAGAATTCAAAACAAAACCTGGATCACATAATTGATTTGTAACATTATATCTACGAAATCTATAAAAACCATCTGCGATCCATAAATCTCCTTTTTCATCTTGAATAGCATAAATAGGTCGATCTACACAACCATTCTGAATTTCAGAGAAATTTTCGTTAGCGTCATAAAATATCATTTTCCCTTTACATTCATTATCACCACAACTTATTCCCACGACTAAGTGCTCTCCTTCTGCGGTCAAATAATTTATACTAAAATTTGGGTCAGTAGAATACAGGTGGTTTAAAGTACCATTCTCGTAGCGGTAAAGTGAAGTATCAATACTTATATAAAGTTTATTATTAAATTCTATGATTTCATCTGCGATATAATCATCAGGGAATCCATCACTTGAATCTAATAATTTCCATTCTCCAAAATCTTGGAGATTGACATTGGATTGATTGGAAGCCCTGTAAATACCTTCATCAGTAGTAGCATATATCATATTATCACTAATAGTTACGCCATTAATAGGGATACCTGTAAAAGTGGTAAATAAAAATATATTTTGATTTAGGTTGATTTTTGAAATACCGTACCCTGTTGCAATAAGAGCAGTAGAATCTGTATCTAAAAAAATGTCGTAGATACTTTTATCTCCAGAAATATTATTGAATCGTTGGATATCAGAAAGGGTAACAATTTCTCTAGGTTTGACCAAATCAATAATGCTATTGGAATAAGTCACCATTAGGATGTCATTCGCTTGGTTGTATTTAATTTGTTCAATACCAACGTCGCTAAGACCTTTAGTTTTATCCAAAGTTTGAACAGAGTTGTCCTCTTTAGAAATATAAAGAATGCCTCCATCTAAAGCATAGATTACATCTTCATTACTCTGTGTTACATATTTTCCAACTTGATAAGGCAAGTGTGATTTCCATTCCCCAATACTTATATCAGTTTGGGCTTGGGTAAAACTAAAGCTAAATAAAAATAGAATTGTTAAATAGAATGGTTTTTTTCGGCTTGCCATTTTTGATGAGTTTATTTTAAAATAACTACACTACAAATGTATTATTGTTTTTTAGAAAAACATTAATACTTTCTGTCAGTTTACCGACCCTGTTAATTTTGAATGTGAGGTATTATTAATTCAAGTTACGGATAATAAATATTTTCAATTCTATTTTTGGGAAAAGTATTGAGATAGTGAGTATTGGGTATTGAGAATGGCTTGAAATCCCAATACTCATTATCAATAATTCCAATTCAGGTTTTCCGCAAATTGGGTTAATTAGTATTCGGGGCATATAAAACTAACTACTTGTACATACTACTTGATAAAATATAATCAAAAACAGGCTGTGTAACTAGATATTGAATAGAATTTCCTTCCTTGATACATTTCCGAATATAGCTAGCAGAAATTTTCATTAGAGGTGCTTCAAAGGTTTTGACAGAAGGATGATGTTCTAATTCACCCAATTCATAACTAGGTCTTTGGTAAACATAAACTTGATAATATTTTAAGATTTGTTCATAATTTTTCCATTTATGTAAAGTGGCTAAATTATCTCCTCCCATAATAAGTACAAATTCTTTATTAGGATGTTTTTCACTAAGATAGGTTAACGTATCAATCGTATAGGATGGTTTTGGTAAATCGAATTCAATATTAGATGCCTTTAAGTTTGGACATTCATCTACAGCTAAACGTACTAAATGCAACCGATCAAAATCTCTTGCCAAAGTACTTTTTTTCTTCAAAGGATTTTGTGGAGAAACGACTAACCAAACTTCATTTAAATCAGTTTGAGTGGCCATGAAATTTCCAATAATCAAATGCCCTACATGGACAGGATTAAAGGACCCAAAGAATAATCCGATCTTTTTCTTTCTCATTTTTAAAAATTATAAAACTTGTATAATTCCCCAATTACTACTGGAGACATAATCATAATCATTATTAAAATAAAAGTATAAACTTCATTAGAAGCCCCATCTCTAAGTCCATAGAGGCTAGTAATAACAGGTTCTTTTTTAAATATTTTTAAAAAAATAAATCTCAATATTTTTTGAACCAAAAGGAAATAAAGAAGCATCCTTGATGCAATGATTACCATCCATAAATCTTTTTCTTCCAAAGGTAAATTTTTACAAATAAAACCTAAAGAAGCTAAAAGCAAAGCATACAATAAAAAATTGAGATAAAGTTTTTTTGAGGAAAGAGAACTTTCATGTTCAGAGGCAACCCATACAAATGTAAGTATACCTATGATTAACATGACCTTATGAAAATAGATTGTTTGATAAGTAATTAGTCCACCTAAGAGAAAAGCGATTAAAAAAAAAATGCCAAAAAATATAAATCTTTTTTCAGGATCATTCATATCTTAAAGACTCAATAGGATCAAGCCTTGAAGCTTTTAGTGCTGGATACAATCCAGAAATTAATCCGACAACTAAACAAGTAGTTATCCCTAAAACAATCCAAGCCCAAGGAATTAAAAATGATCCTCCAATAAAAAAGGTTAAAATGTTTCCTGCTAAAATTCCAAAGACTATTCCAACTAATCCTCCTAGTTGACAAATCACAACAGCTTCTGTTAAAAACTGAGTTAAAATATTTTTTCGAGTTGCTCCTAGTGCTTTACATATTCCTATCTCACGTGTACGTTCTGTTACAGAAACCAACATGATATTCATCAAACCAATGGCTGCTCCTAATAAAGTAATCAAAGCAATTCCAATTGCAGATAACCGAATTACAGCTGTGTTCTCTTTTAAAATTTCAATTAAGCCATCACTCTTTCTAATTTCAAAATCATTTTCTTGAGCTATTTTTAGTTTTCTGATATTTCTAAAAGTTCCTATTGCCGTAGAGACTGCTTCTTCCATTCTTTCCAAACTACTCAAAGCAACTGCAACATTATAATTTTTGTTAGAGTGACCGTAGACCGTTTTTGCTTTAAGCAATGGAATTAGAATTCTGCGATCTTGACTCATTCCCATTGATGCACCTTTGGAGTCTAAAACACCAATGATTTTATATTTTATATTTCCTACAGAAATAGATTTATTTAAAGCACGGTCAGGACTATTTCCAAACAATGCTTTTACAATATCATTTCCAACTACAGCTTTATTTTGCCCGCTGATAACTTCTGCTTCTGAAAAATTTCGACCTGCGGCTATGTCGTAACTTTTTACACTTAAATAATTTTCATCTACTCCCCAAACCATTACATTGGGATTTGTTTTTTCATTTCCAAACTTTGCTGTGGCAATTCCAGTTCCCCAACAATAGACTGCAATCCTTGAAGGAAAATCATATTTCTTTTTGAATTCCATTGCTTGTTTAAAATCAATGACTTTACCTCGTTTACCTTGTCGCCCACGTCGTCGTCCATTTACGCCATCTCGTTTGGGTTCTATACGAAAAGAATTAGCTTCCATATTTGAAAAACTATCATTCATAGAATAGATCATAGTATCAATGGAAGTCAAGATACCAACCAATGCTGTAATTCCAAATGCAATAATCAACATGGTAATTATTGTTCGAAGTAAATTTGAACGAACATTGTTGAGTGCAATTTTTACATTTTCTATGAGTTTCATTGAAGAGTTTTTAGAAAACTAAGTTAGTTACTTTTTCTAGGTTATTATTTGGAAATAGAACCATAGGCTGTTTTGTTCGATGAACGGATAGGTTTTACCGATTTTTATCAAAAGCATTTTTAACAACTTCAAGTGTTTTATCAAAAATATGCGGACTTCCTGCGATCATTTCTTTGCCGAAAACATAGTTATTTCCTCCTTGAAAATCTGATAATCTACCACCAGCTTCTTTGACTAAAATAACGCCAGCAGCTACATCCCAAGCATTTAAACTATATTCATAGTAAGCATCAAATCGGCCACAAGCAACATAAGCTAAATCCAATGCTGCCGATCCAAACCTCCTTACTCCTCTCGTATTTTTTATAAAAAATTCTAGAACTTCGAAATAAGGTTCAACTCCTCTATAGTCAAAATATGGAAACCCTGTAGCAATTAAAGTATCTCCGATTTGAGTTCTTTTACTTACTTTTATTTTATTCCCATTTAAAAAAGCGCCTCCATTTTTCCATGCATAAAAACATTCTTTTCGCATGACTTCATAGACAATTCCAGATACAATCTCTCCATTATGTTCAAGTGCAACACTTATGGAAAAGAAAGGTAATTGATGTAAAAAATTTGTAGTTCCATCTAATGGATCAATTATCCATCTGTAGTTTCCTTCTTTATTAATGACAGTTTCTTCTTCTGTCAAAAAAGTAGCATTTGGAAGTATTTTCCCGAGTTTTTCAACTAGCTGTATTTCAGCATTTTTGTCGACATAACTTACAAGACTATTTAAGCTTTTCGTTTCAATATCTTGCGGATTAACTTTTTCTAATTCATCTTGAATAAAACTTGCTACTGAAGATATTTGTTCAACCGCATTCCGAGTGACAGTTTCTAATTTTGCTATATCCATTTCTTTTTAGTTAAAAAACTGTATTTTGTAAATGATTATCAAAAAATCAAATATTAAAAAATATAAATAATGTTTTTTTTTATATCTTTGCAATTCTAAAAGCATTTTAATTTACACACATAATGTCTAAAGTAACCCTTTTCATCTAACTATCCTAGACATTATTTTTTCTATCACCTGTTATTCTTACATCTCTAATATGTTCCCCTCTTTAACCAAATAGGCATACAAATGAGTTAATTCATTTGTGTAACCCCCGCTATATTTGATTTTTTTTAATAGAAATTATGACCATTTTTTTATTTTACAAATTCCCACAACATGAACAAACTAATATTATTTACACTTTTATGCTTCATACCATTTTTGCTAGCAGGACAACAAAAGAGAGAGATTGGGCTTTTCTTAGGAGGAGCAAATTACCAAGGAGATTTGGCTTCATCGAAAGCTTTTTCTTTTAAACAAACACAAGTTGGAGGTGGCTTATATGCCCGTTACCATGTAAATCGTAAATTCACTTTACGTGGAAATGTTTTTTATTCTAAACTGAAAGGAGATGACTTAAATTTTGTAAACGAGGCTGAATGGCGTGCTAAAAGAGCTTTAAATTTTTCAACCCCAGTTATTGAAGTATCCTTTACTCCTGAATGGCATTTTTTAGGAAATACCATAAAACGAACTAAAATTCGACCATACGTTTTTGCTGGAATTGGGGCAGCATTTACCAATCCTACAAATAACTTAGCAGAGGTAGACGCCAATGCTATCGAATTAGAACCTGGTCATTATCCTGCGAATCACTTTTCTTTCCCTATTGGAGGGGGAATTAATATTGATCTTTCAGAGAAAATATCACTTGGATTAGAAGCTTCAAGTCATTTTCCTTTGACAGATTATCTTGATGGAATTAGCGAGTCAGCGAACGCTGATAAGAAAGATTGGTTTGTATTTGGAGGTCTTACTTTAGGATATAAAATAGGTTCTATACCTCCAAAATTTGTAGATACTGATGGAGATGGAGTTAATGATGATAAGGATAAATGCCCATTAGTTGTGGGTACTCTTAAAGGATGTCCTGATGCGGATGCAGATGGTGTGGCCGACATCCAAGATGATTGCCCAAACTTAGCAGGTGATAAAAGACTGAAAGGTTGCCCTGATACAGATGGCGACGGTGTGGCTGATATTAATGATGAATGCCCTGAAATAGGAGGAGCACATGCACTTAAAGGATGCCCAGATAATGATGCAGACGGCATTGCTGATAATAAAGATAACTGTCCAGAACTAGCAGGTTCTTTAGCAAGCAATGGATGTCCTGATGATACAGATGGAGACGGTGTTTATGATATTGCAGATAATTGCCCACATGTAAAAGGAGAGGTTAATGGATGTCCTGATTCAGATAAGGATGGCATCGCAGATGCATTTGATAACTGCCCAGAGGTAGCTGGTCTTAATTCGACTAATGGATGTCCTGATAGTGATGGAGATGGCATCGCAGATCGATATGATGATTGTCCTGAAGCAGCTGGGATTCATTCTAATAAAGGATGTCCTGAAGTATTGGTAAGCAAAGGCGAAGAGATTGCTACTCCAACTGTAAACACTTATACTTATTTGGTAGAAGATGTTTATTTTAGAAATACTCGAGTGAAAATTAGTGGGGATGAACTTAGAAAATTAGATGAAGTTGCAAGTTTGATGAAAGCTAATCCGCATTATAATTTGAAGATCAAAGGTCACACAGATGACTCTGGTGATATGGCAGTAAATGATAAACTGTCTATGCGTCGAGCAAGAAGATGTTATAAGTATTTAGCTGCTCAAGGTATTGACCTCTATCGAATGTCATTTGAAGGATTTGGTGCTACAGAACCAAAACATGATAATACATCTGAAGAAGGAAAGAAATTAAACAGAAGAGTTGAGTTTGCATTTTTAAAATAATAAATCATCTCTTGAGTTTTAAATAAAAAAGAGTTCACATTTAATTATGTGAACTCTTTTTTATTTAACCCTTTTGTCATTATTCATTCAAAAGAGACAACTCCATATTGATTTTATAAAACCATTCTTCTTGTTGTTCTTTATCCAGACTATGCCGAGTCATCAAATCAAAAGCATTTTGTTCTGTTCTCCAGTTTTCAATAAAAGAACTTACAAAAGTTTCAAACTCTGCTTCCTCGCCGCATTTAAATTTTCTTTCTTTTAAAGATTTTCTTAATCGTCGTGCAGCTAATTCTGTAATGTCAAAATGAATTTGTTCATGAGAAAGATGGTGCTCTGTACGTGCTTCATCTTTAACCCAAGATTGATCCTTTTCAAAATATGCTTGAACCTTAAATGTGATCTCTCCGTCTTTACATCCTTTGTAATGAATGATACCAGAGGAGGTTAATGCAGAGATGGACTTATGATCAAAACGAGGTTGACCTTTAAAATCATTCCAATCCAGTTTGTAGTTTGGGCTCCAATAAATTACTTCATTAGAATCAGCACTAGTTCCTAACATTAACATAAAAAGCCCAAGTAGCAGGTGAATGCCAAATTTTTTCTTTTTCATAAGGAGATTTTTTTAGAGAACGATTAGGGGGCTGTTCTCGATTTTGTAAATTGTTCATAAGATTGTGTTTGGTTTGTTATTTGGTTCTAAGTTGAGCGTAAGATTCACCTGTGTGCAATAGAGGAGGAGCGTGTGGTAAATGTTTACAATTCAGCCGATGGATCCCAAAAATGTTTTTTAAAATCCTGAATGGTATCATCTTTTACAATGACCCCTTCGTTTTCTAGTAATTGTTGCATCATTGTTGGGCTTGGAAAATGATTTCTACCACTAAGTTCACCTTTACGATTAACAACCCTGTGAGCAGGAACATCATTTTCAGTAAAACTTTTATTTAGTGCCCATCCTACCATTCGAGCCGAACCTAATTCTAGGTAATTGGCAATCGCACCATAAGTACTAATGCGACCAAATGGAATTAAACGAGTAACATCATAAACGTCTACTACATAATTTCTTTTTTCCATAATAAGTATGATTTTTTTATAAAAATACTATGTCAAGTATTTTTTAAAATTAATTACTTTTGCCACACTTTTATGAAAAAAGAAATAGAATTGGGGATAGTTTTAAAAAATTGTCTTATTCGGTAGGTTTTCGAGTTGTTTCAAAACTAATACATTAAGATTTAATCAAATATTATTCCTTTAGTATCAATTTTGAAATTAAGTATAATAACTTAACGAAAGTTTGAAAGGATTCTATATAACGATATAATACTTTAAGATAAGTATTTTTTACAAAATCATCAAGAATATGTTAAAAACAAATATAAAGGCAAGTAATATCACCAATTTGACGGATGCAAGATATTTTGCAGCATGGGAAGTCGAGTGGCTTGGATTTAATTTTGAGCAAGGTTCAGAAAACTATATCGCACCTGCATCTATGAAAGCGATTAAAGAATGGGTGGAAGGAGTTAAGTTTGTAGGAGAATTTCCTTTTGCATCAGCTGAAGATATTCTTGTAGCGGTGGAGGCTTTGGAATTAGATGCGGTTCAAGTTGGAATGTTTACTGAGGTCGAGGTGTTAGAAAAAATAAAAAATATTCCTGTTATTAAAGAAGTAGTTATTTCTGCTGATGTGGATGAGACGAGTTTAGAAAATCACCTTCAACTTTATGCTTCTCATGTTGAATATTTTTTATTGTCTTTTGAGAAAAGTGGAACTAGTTGGGAAATGTTAAAATCAGGGAAAAGCCAAATTTCAGTTTCTACTTTAGAGAAACTTTGCAATCAATATAAAATTTTATTGAGCATTGATCTTTCAGGGAATGCATTAGACGAAATTATTAAAATTCCGAACCTGCATGGTTTAAATGTAAAAGGTGGAGAAGAGGAAAAAGTAGGAGTCAAGTCTTTTGATGAATTAGATGAGATTTTTGAGGCACTTGAGATTTTGGTGTAAGACGACTCTCCGAGTTCCCATTATTTGATAAACGGGACGACTTAAAAAGTCGTCTTACTTAAAGCTGTAAAAATTAGCCTAACAATGATTTTACAATTCCAGAAATAGTCTTGCCATCAGCCTTACCCGCTAATTGTTTTGAAGCCATTCCCATCACTTTTCCCATGTCTTTCATTGAAGAAGCACCAGTTTGATCGATGATTCCTTTGATAAAAGATTCCAATTCTGCGGCATCCATTTGTTTTGGTAAATACTTTGTTAGAATTTCTATTTCTTCTCTTTCTGTTACGGCTAAATCTTCACGTCCTTGTTTTTCAAAAATATCCAAAGAGTCTTTTCTTTGCTTCACTAATTTTTGAACCAATTTAATTTCTCCAGCTTCATCTAACTGAGTCCCACTTCCATCTGTTTTTTGCATTTGGATAGCTGTCTTAACTGCTCTCAAACTGCGAAGTGCCGTTTTATCTTTAGCCTTCATTGCAGTTTTTATGTCATCCATGATCTTTGATTCTAAGCTCATTTTTATGTTTTTTAATGATTAAAATATATGCTTGATAAATGTTTTTTTCTAACAAAAAGTTCAATTATTGATTCACCTCTTCTACCCAATTAGTTAATCGGATAAAATCTTCTACAGATAATTTTTCAGGACGCATGCTGAAAAATTCATTTTGTAACAATTCATTTTCATCTTCATTATTTTTATCGAAAAACATCTTCATTGTATTTCGTAACATTTTTCTTCTTTGGCTAAATGCTTGTTTTACGACTCGTCTATAAAGTTTCGGATCGCATCCCAAATCTAAGTTTTCTTTTCGAACTAATTGAATCACGCCTGACTGAACTTTTGGGGGTGGATCAAAATTCATTCGATCTACGGTAAATAAATATTTCCCTTCATAAAATGCTTGAGCCAAAACACTAATTACACCATAAGTTTTTGATCCTGGGCCGGCTACAATTCTTTCCGCAACTTCCTTTTGAAACATACCTACCATCTCAGGAATCAATTCTTTATTCTCCAACATTTTAAAAATAATCTGCGAAGAAATATTGTAAGGGAAATTTCCAATCAATCCAAATTGCTCTCCTGCAAACATTTCATTTAAATTAGATTTTAGAAAATCTTCTCCAATAATTTTCCCTTCTAGTGCAATGAAATGTTTATTCAAATAACTCACCATATCCCGATCTGCTTCTACCACTTTTAAATTAAAATTTCTTTGTAAAAGATATTTTGTCAACATTCCTTTTCCCGGACCTATTTCCAAAACATTGTCATACTTATTAGTGAGTTGCAATCCATTTGCAATTTCTTCAGTAATAAGTTCACTATTTAAAAAATGTTGACCAAACGATTTTTTTGCTTTCACGCTATTGTGTTTTTATGAGTATTGGGATTGTAGGCATTGGGAATATCTCCATACTCAATTATTACTTTTTTTAAAATACCTAAAATTTTGATTTTCAGGGCAAAAGAACTCTTTTCTCTAGGGGAAACAAGACTTTCTTCTAAACCGAATTTTCGTTTTAATTCTTTATATTTGCCGAATTATTGTTTGAAACACACTTACAAAACCGAAAAGTATAAATAGAATTGTCTTTTTGAAGTAATGTTGGTTTTTTTCAAAGAATATTTTTATTAAATATTCAATATCAATTAACCAGTTTTTTAATTAAACAATCGTTTTACTTTTTTCGAAATATACGAACCTCGATGAATACGAAAATTTCGATATCAAGATCGAATAAATATAAGGATGATCTAATAATTCTTTCAAATAAAGAAGATTTAAGTTGGATTAGTTCCATTTTATCCTCTCAAGAGGCAGCTTACCTTAAATCTGCTGCAAAGAAAGAAATCAATTTTATATTTATACCTAATGTAGAAAGAAATGTTGTTGTTCAATTTCTAAAAGAAGGGGAAAACCCATCTTACCATAAAGAAGATATTCGATTGGCAGGGAATGAAATTTTACAAACACTTTCTCATTACAAAATAGAAAAAGTTGAAGTTCTTAATCAATGCAAAGAAAATAATATTCTTTTTTATGTAGAAGGTATGTTACTTGGTAACTATCAATTCCTAAAATATTTTAATGATAAAAAGGATAAAATAAATTCTCTCAAAGAAATAAAAATTGCAAAAGGTTCAGCAACTGTTAAAGCGGTCAAAGAACTTGAGGCAGTTGTATCGGCTACCTGCTTAGCAAGAGACTTAGTCAACGAACCACAATCCTACCTGACTGCTCCTCAGATGAGTAAAGAAATCCAAAAGGCTGGGAAAGAGTTTGGTTTTTCTGTTCAAGTTTTTGACAAAAAGAAAATTGAACAACTCAAGATGGGAGGCATCATTGCCGTTAACATGGGAAGTGTTCTTCCTCCTCGTTTTAATATTCTCACTTGGAAACCTAAGAATGCAAAAAATAAACGTCCAGTTGTTTTAGTAGGGAAAGGAATCGTATACGATACAGGTGGTTTAAGTTTGAAGCCTACGGCAAATTCCATGGATTTTATGAAATGCGATATGGGAGGAGCCGCTACTGTGATTGGAGCAATGAGCGCAATTGCAAAAGCTAAATTACCTGTTCATGTTGTGGCACTTATTCCATCTACAGATAATCGACCGGGGTTAAATGCATATGCTCCAGGTGATGTTATTAAAATGTATAATGGAAGTACCGTTGAAGTTCTTAATACAGATGCAGAAGGGAGAATGGTATTGGCTGATGCATTACACTATGCAAAAAAATATAAACCAGAATTGGTCATGGATTTTGCAACATTGACAGGAGCAGCTTCAAGAGCGATTGGTCCAATGGGAATGTGTTTTATGGGAAATGCAGATAGAAAAATTAAAAATGATTTAGAAGAGAGTGGCTACGAAGTGTATGAGCGATTGGTTGAATTTCCGCTTTGGAGAGAATATGGAGATCAAATCAAATCGAATATTGCAGATATAAAAAATTTAGGAGGAAGTTTTGCAGGAATGATTACTGCAGGAAAATTTTTAGAACATTTTACAGGTGGAGAATACCCTTGGGTGCATTTTGATGTGGCAGGAAGTGCTTACTTGAAATCAGCTGATGGTTATCGTACCAAAGAAGGAACAGGAGCAGGCGTTCGTTTAATGTTTGATTTTTTTAAAAAGTATTAAAAAATAAATATAAAGAAATTGATGATGGAGAAGAAAAAAATAGGAATAAGCATTGGAGATATTAATGGTGTTGGGTTAGAAGTTATTTTGAAAACTTTAGCTAACAAGAATATTACGGATATGTGTACGCCCATTATTTATGGCTCATCAAAAGTAGTTTCTTACCATAAAAATATCGTAGGCTTGGATGGTTTTCATTTCCAATCAATCCAATCTGCTCAAAAACCATATCACGGTAAGGTGAATGTTGTCAACTGCTGGACGGAGAATGTGAATATAACCATCGGAGCACCATCTGAGGTTGGAGGGCAATATGCAATTAAATCTTTAGCAGCAGCTACCCAAGAATTAAAAGAAGGGCATATTGATGCTTTGGTTACTGCTCCTATTCATAAAAAAGGAATGCAAGATGCAGGTTTTCAATTTCCTGGGCATACTGAATATTTAACTAAAGAACTTGAAGGAAAGGAAAGTTTGATGCTGATGGTAAATGATGATCTACGTGTGGGTGTTGTTACAAATCACTTGCCTCTTAAAGACGTTGCCGCAGCTGTAACAAGAGAAAAGATCATTCGAAAGCTTCAAATCCTAAATAAAACTTTGAAAATGGATTTTGGAATTGAGCGTCCTACTATTGCAATTTTAGGGTTGAATCCACATGCTGGTGATGACGGAATGCTAGGAGAAGAAGAAGAGAAAATCATTCGACCAATTGTCATTGAAAGTAAAAAGAAAGGTTATGTTGTGAATGGCCCATTTCCTGCTGATGGTTTTTTTGGATCAGGTCAGTTTCGAAAATTTGATGCGATCTTGGCAATGTATCATGACCAAGGTTTGGTTCCTTTCAAAACACTTTCATTTGGTACAGGGGTGAATTTTACAGCAGGCCTTTCAGGCGTTCGAACTTCTCCAGATCATGGAACTGCTTTTGATATTGCAGGTAGAAATATGGCGAATCCAGACTCTTTTAGAAGGGCATTATTCTTAGCTATAGATGTAGCATCTCATAGAGAAAAGCATAAAGAGATGCACGAGAATCCAATTGTTTCTCGAAGTAAAAAATATACACAAGGTGAAGATGAAGTGCTTCAAGAAGAAAAAGAAGATAAAAGACCTTCTTAGAAAAATTTAAAAAACCTCAGAGAAACAATTTCTGAGGTTTTTTAAATTTTAATCAAATGGTAATTTTTTAACTCCTTTTCTGTTTTTTCAAAATCAAAGGTTATTCCTAATAAAAAACCTCCTCCTCCTGCACCACATAATTTTAATTTATAAAAATCACTTGCTAATCCATCTAGCCAAATCGTCCTGAAATCAGCGGGGATCATTTCTGAAAAATATTTGAATTGAAAATATCCGATCTCATGTATTTTTTCAAACAAGACATTTACATTTTGAGATAAGAACGCTGAAATGGCTTCGTCAACATCAGGAATGTACTCTGATTGAAGTCGTGAAAAATAATCATGATTTTTACATTTCCCTAGGAAAAGATTGACAAAGGGACCAGTTTGTCGAGGAATCTTAGTGTCTAATAAAAAGAGTTGGTAATTGGACTTTTGTAGATAATCTACTGAATGAATTTTTTCTTTGGACTCGAGTAATAATGTTTTTTCAACAAAACAAATTAATGGATCTGTTCCTGAACTTGAACCATGAAAAAAACTTTCTAATTGAGCGAATATCTTTTTTAAGGCTAAAAAATTGGATTCAGTTTTTTCTAATTTATCATGACAAAAAATATCATAGACTGCGGCAACCAATGCGCCTGAGCTTCCCACACCATATCCTGTTGGAATATTAGAATCAAAGAAAAGCCCTTTTTGTAGTTCATTTTTAAAATGAGAAATATCCAATTCGCAAAGCAATTCGTTTTCCTTTTGCAAGTTTTCTAAATAGTTCGCAAAAGAAGGCAATCCCATTTGTACTTTTTTAAAATCTTGATTTGCTTTTTTCCAACTTCCATGAAAATGAGGCAAAGGCATAGCTAAGGCTTGTGAGCCTTTGATTACCGAATGCTCTCCAAATAGTAAAAGTTTGGAAGTATATTGTTTCATTTTTGTAGTAGCAAGTCGCTGTATGAATTTTCAATTAAATCGCTTTCTTCAATGCCCAGCAAATTTAAATAAAACTGGCATCGTTCCAATAATTTTTTTTCACCTATAGAACCATCTTTATCAATTACTTCTATTTCCATAAAATTTCCTAAATCTTTGACCTCATCTACATGGAATTTTACATTATCAATAAAATAAATCGAACGTAATTTATCTACTACGACTAGAATTCCATTGGCTTGTGTTAGCAGTTTTTTTAATGAAGAATTTGGATGTGGGTGATACAAAACATAATCAGATTTTTTTGGACCAGCCTGATTGGGGCGATTGTATTGAATCAAAGCTGTTTCAATATTTCCTTCTCGTAATTTCATTCGTCCATTCGGTACTTTAAAATAAGTATCAATTTGATGATCTATTCCTTTAAAGTCTGCATTGTGTTCTGCGAGTATTTCTTTAATTGTAATTGGATTGTTACATTTTGCCTTAATTTCAATATTGGATGCCATAATTAATGTTTAGTAGAGGTTATTTTAAATAGGTTAGATCTGTATGGAGAATTTTACAACCTAGTAAATACAAGATTTTCGACTCATTCAAAATTCAAAACTCTTCATTCAAAATTAAGTCTAGTATAAATAAACTCTTTTTACTCGTTGTGAAATAATTGGAAAAATTTCATACGGAATTGTTCCCATTGTTTTTGCTAATTTTTCTACCGTAGGCTTTTTTCCGAAAATAATTACCTCGTCTCCTATTGTTGCTTCTGGAATTTTAGTAACATCAACCATGCACATATCCATACATACATTTCCCATGATTTTTGCAGGTTTCCCTTGAATCAATACACTATATTTTTCATTGCCTGCTGAACGCATCAAACCATCTGCATAACCAATGCTTATCGTTGCAATTCGCATCGCCTTTTTTGCTTTTCCTTTTCGACTGTATCCAATCGTTTCTCTTGCAGCTACATTTTTGATTTGAGAAATAGTTGCTTTTAAGGTATGGACTTTTTGTAATTGATTTTGAATTATTTGACTACTGTCGATTCCGTATAATCCAATTCCTAATCTCACCATGTCCATTTGGTATTGTGGAAAACGATTAATACCACTTGAATTTAAGATGTGTTGAAGTGGTTTATATTTAAGTGCTCGACTAATTTTTGAATACATTTTTTTATAACGAACAACTTGATTTTTTGTAAAAACATCATGTTCATCTGCTTCACTTCCTGCGAGATGAGAGAAGATGGATTGGATATGGACATGTGGATTTTTTTTCAAAATAGAAATAACAAATGGCAAGTCTTTTTCTTCAAAACCCAATCGCCGCATTCCTGTATCCATTTTTAAATGGATCAATATTTTTTGATTTTTATTAGAAAAATATTGTGTAAATTTTTCTAATAATTCTACACTATAAATTTCAGGTTCAAGATTATATTTTTCTAAAATATCGAAAATTGCTTCTTCTGGATTTAAAACTAAAATGGGTAATTCGATTCCAGCTTTTCGCAACTCGACACCTTCGTCAGCATAGGCAACGGCAAGGTAATCCACCTTTTGAAATTCCAAAACCTTGGCAACCTCAACACTCCCACTTCCATAGGCATCTGCTTTAACCATTGCGATCAATTTAGTTTTAGGTTTTAGGAAACTATTGTACACTTTTAAATTATGCACCAAGGCTTCTAAGTTAATTTCTAAAACAGTTTTATGATTTTTTTTCGAAAGTCGATCTGCTATTTTTTCAAAAGTAAATGGACGAGCTCCTTTTAACAATATATTTTCATTTTTAAAATCAGAAGTCTTGGTCTGTTTTAAAAAATCCAAAGTGGTTTTATAAAATTGAGTTGTTATATTTTTGTTTAAATATTTTTTTAACAAAAACACCTTTTTTCCAACACCTAATACTTTTGATATATTTTTATCCTCAATCAATTTTGCAATAATTTGATACAAATCTTTTTCCTTTAAACCTACTTGCAAAATATCAGAAAGAATAAGCGTACGTTGATTAACATTGCCTTGCTGTTCGAGATGGTTTAAAGCTATTTTAAGCGAAGCCAAATCGGCATTGTAACTATCATTGATGATGATACAGTTGTTGACGCCTTCCCTAATTTCAAGGCGCATGGGAAGTGATTGTAATTGTGAAATCTTTTTCGCTATCCAAGTGTTTTTCTTTTTTAGAAATAACAAAACGGCCCAGCATTGAATCGAATTTTCAATGGAAGCTTCATCTGTAAATGGAATCGTGATTGTAATTTCTTTTTGATTAAAAATTCCTTCAATTACAGTTTGATGATTTTCTTTAATGGTCGATTTGATCTGTAGTTTGGCTTTGCTTCTTCGAGACCAATCAAAGAGTTTTTGCTTTCCTAAACTTTGCATTTGATGATGTACGTTTGAATCATCTTTGCAATAAACAATAGTTTTACAATTTTTAAATAGTTTTAATTTTTCCTCGATCTTTTCTTCGATATTTTTAAATCCTTCATTATGTGCATCTCCAATATTTGTAAAAATCCCAATTTCAGGATGGATGATTTTTTCCAAATATACCATCTCATTTATTTTTGAAATACCTGCTTCAAATATTCCAATATTATGTTCTTTGTGGATTTGCCAAACGGAAAGAGGAACACCTATTTGCGAGTTGTAGCTTTTTGGATTTGCCACTATTTGGTGATCGTCTTGGAGCAATTGCAACAACCATTCTTTTACAATAGTCTTTCCATTGCTCCCTGTGATTCCGATAGTTTTTAAAGAAAATTGTTGGCGATGAAATTGACTCAGTAATTGGAGTGCGGGAATGGATTTTTTTACTAAAATAAAATTAGCTAAAGGAAAAGGACGAGTTTTTATTCTTTTCTCAACAATGAAATTACGGACTCCCTTTTTGTAAAGATTCCCAATGAAGTCATGGCCATCTCGGCGTTTACCTTGTATTGCAAAAAATAAAGAGGAGGACGGAAAATTGACTTGACGACTATCGAAGAGTAAATGTTCAACAGAAGAAGCAATGATTTTTTTTTTCAAAAAAGAACCATTTATAATTTCTGCAATCTTCTTGATTTGGTACATTTAAAATACTTTAGAAGGCGGGGGAATAATTTTCATTAAAAGTTATTCCATTTCGATAAGCAATTGTCCTTTTTCTACTGCTTTTCCTTGTGTGGTATGAATAGCTTTGATTTGACCATCTCCAACTGCTTTGAGTACATTTTCCATTTTCATGGCTTCTAGAATCAGAAGACCATCACCTTCTTTTACCTCTTGTCCTACTTCAACAGATACATCTAAAACTAACCCTGGCATAGGCGCTTTGACATCAGATGCCACTTGAGTATTGACTACGGATAAACCTAGTTTACTAACCAGTTGATCGAAATGATCTTCAATCTTTATTTCATAAGGATTACCATTAACGTTTATGGTAAAAGTCTTTTTACTATGATTGGCTTCGATAATTTCAGCACGATAAGCTTTGTTATTTTTCAAAATATGGAAATTTCCATTCTGTTCTTTCACGAAATCGAAATCATTTATTTGTTCAGTTTTTATTTCAAATTCTGAATCCTCGTTGACCTTTATCTTATAATTATTGTTATCCATAATTTAACTTTTAACCTTACTCAATTTCATCATAAAATAAGTTTCAAAAATAGTAAATATTAGGTAAATGATTAGAAAAGGAATTGCATACATTTTTGAATCTGGTGCAGCTAATTTAAAATAACCAACAATTACGATGATGCAAAACAGCATTTTCATAAAAGTAGTCCCCATTACCTGTTGTAGAAATAAATTTTTATCAGAACTTAACGCAGCACGATGTGTTAAAAAAAACATCAACGAACAAAAAAGGATAAATCCAATAAGGCTTGAATAAGAAAAAACTTGAAAAGGCTGGAATTCAGGATGTTGGTTGATAAGCAAGAGAAGTAGAAAAGTGCCTAATGAAACCCCTCCTAATTGAAGATAAAAACTGCGGTAACTCATATATTTATTTAATTTTGAATGAATGAATCTTGAATTTTGAATGAACTTAAAAATGATTCAAAATTCAAAACTCTAATTCATTCAAAATTAATTAAAGTAAATCTTTTAATGCAACATACAACCCCGCAATTGCAAAAATAATTACAAAGAGTGCAGTTAGGTATTGTTTTTCATTACCCATCCGTTCATCTAATTTTATTCCTATAAGTGCCCCCACTCCAATAGTCGCAGCTAATTGGAATGCAAGCCCTGAATATTTCATATAGGTATTAGCTGACTTTTTGCGCTGCTTTTTGTCCAATGGATTGATTTTGATTAGTGATTTTTTTGACATTAGCAGGACCTACTTTTGCTCGGTTGGCTCCCATTCTACATGTCACATTGAATGTTGCTCCTGATTGAACTAATAATTTATTAGTATTGACATCACCATGAACTTCTGCGGTATCTTTTACAGTAAGTAATTGGTTGACATTTAAATTTCCTTCAAACTTTCCTTCGATAACTGCATTTTCACATTTAACATCTCCTTCAATAACACCTGTAGGGCCAATTATGACTTTTGCTTTACAAGTCAATGTTCCTACAATTGTTCCATCAATTCGAATATCATTATCAGAAGAAATAGTACCTTCTACTTTTGTTCCTTTTACAAGGCTATTTAAAGAGTTACTTGTTGTTGAGGGGGCTACATTATTTGTAGCTGTAGTTTCCTTTTTTTTACTACCAAACATGTCTTTAATTTTTTTGGAATGATTGAATGAGGTGAGTCAAAAAAGAATATCATTTTTAACAAATAGAGTGGTTTGTTTTTCCTGCAACCAAACTCTAAGAGGTTGAATCTATAATAAATATTAGGCTTTGACTCGCCAATTTACTCTCTCAGACTGATTGTTTTCTCAAGTAGACTGAAAGTTAATATTTTATTTTGATGAACTTAAAAAATCCGAATAAAAATTCAGGTTGCTATTTTAATAAATAAAGAAATACACAGTTTCACCAAAATAAAAAGAGATGTCTCCTTACATTAGTTAGTTAAGGAGACATCTCTTTGTGTCGTAAAAATAATACTTTTTTCTAATTTCTTAGAAATTCGGACAATAAACTTTTCTTGTTTCTGGTCCACAAATCTTATAAATCATTGAGAATTCAAAAGCTCCGTTAGAATTACTCGCTGGTCTAAGACTCGAAACATTCACATCATAACTGAATCCAATTGAAAATTGCTCATAATCGAATTTAGTTGAAAGAATCAATGCATCAGATGTAAAAGAATCTTTAAAGTGGTTAGAAAGACGGAACCATGCCCCAATCTGGAAAGCTTGGTGTAATCGTTTACTTTTTCCAAGAAGGAATTTTAAACTAGTTCCAGCATTTAACTCAAAAGAAGGTCCTTGGAAGAATGTTACTACTCCAGGAATTAAACCTACTCTATCCGAAACTAAAAACTCTCCACCTGCATGAAGTGTAAATTTGCTATATAATTCTTCGAATTTATCTGAATCAAATGATTGATTAGCTCTATTTAAGTGAGCGAAAGCACCTCCAAGGTAAAAGTTGCTATTTTCATTTAAAACTGAAAACCACAATAATCCAGCAGAAACATCTGCGAATAAGAAGTTATCATTTTCAAAAGTTTCATTCGTTGGTGCAGTTGGATCAAAATTTCCTTGACCATCATGCTGAGAACCATATCGAAGGTTTAAGAAGTCAATACTTCTTTGAGAAGCACCCACATCAGCACCTACAACAAGGTAATTACCTGATTTTCGACCTCCACTCATCTTTTTACTGTAAGAAAGAGATAATCTTCCTTGAAGTGTAGCAAAGTTAGATTCACCAGCTTTGTCACCCCAAAAAGTACCACCTACTCCAAAATAGTCATTTCGTCCTACAGGTATCTTTTGGTCATATGATACAGAGTAGGTTGAGAATGCATTTGCTTTTAATACGCTTGCCCATTGATTACGGTAGTTACCTACCAAGCGGACATTACAGTTCATTACACCCGTTAACGCAGGATTTAAGTTTAGAGGGGATGCATAAAACTGAGAAAAATGGATGTCCTGTGCGCTTATTGATGCTGTTCCCATGACAGCAAATAGAATAATAAATAGTTGTTTCAAACTTTTCATGAATCAGTAATTTGAACCTTTAATTAATGAATAAATATGAGGACAAGGGATTTAAAACTAGGTTGAATATGCAATAGTATGTAAAAATACGGAAAATCAATTAATAATGAAACGTCGAAATTAAATACTTACCTAATTTGCGACAGTTTTTTTTGCACTAGTACACAACGTATTTTCTTTTTATCATATTTCAATTCAAAGTTGTAATATTTTGTATTACTTCCTTACTAGTTTGATTGTTCTGTTTTTTAGATACTTTTCATGGTAAAATTGCTGCCTAATATTTCTTTTCTAAAAAAATAATTTTCCATCAATCCTCGTTTTTCCAAATCGCGCCATATTCTTCTACTAAAATATTATCATAGTCATCTGCTTTTTGGAAAAGAAATTGAAATAACTTCGTTCCCGTATCCATATTTAGGTATCGATCATAAATTAGAAGAGACAGTACAATATCATTTTCTTTGATACTAAAAGTCAATCCTTCTATTTCATAATTTTGTCTTAAAAGATATTCGTAGAGAGATTTTATGTTTTCTTTAGGAAGTAAACAGAGAGAAGCATCTCCCATAATTAATCCTGTTTTTTCGTGATATGAAATATTAATAGTGGCACTTCCTTGAATAATTTCCCAATTATTGGGACCGATTCTAGATAAACCTACATTATGCCCCATTTTATTAAGCAACTCTTCTATTGTTTTTGAAACACCTAATGCTTCATATTCTTCTACTTCGGAGGGTAATTGCACTTTGGCTCCACAATGTGGGCAATAACCACTCTCAATTGTTTTTTCAAAAACAATATTAGAGCAAGAGCTGCAACGTACTCCAATTTGATTATCTGTTGCCTGAAATTCTTCTATGGCTTTGCGCAAATATTCAATCGGTAATGAAAACCCAACATTATTTCCATTTTGAATGACAAAAGTGTTGACCCCAACTATTTCGCCATTTTGGTTGATAAGTGGCCCTCCACTATTTCCTGGGTTAAGTGCTGCATCATGTTGAATATAAACTAAATCATTTTTTTCTTCTTCTACATTAGAAACAATTCCTTGTGTAGCAGAATATTTTAATCCAAAAGGATGTCCAACTGCTATTACAGCTTCACCTCTTTCCATTGCCTCACCATTAAATATTTTAGCTTCGGGACCTTCTATGATATTCGGTATTTTTAAAAATGCTAAATCATGTCGGACATCTGTAAAAATTACAGGAGTTGTTTGTTTTTCAAAACCCTCTCCATTGATGACAACTTCTCTATTGCCTCTAATAACATGTTCATTTGTTACAATCAATCCAGCTTCTTTTAAATAAAAACCAGTCCCCGTGCTATAAGGTGTAGCAATCTGAATAATTATATTTTTATATAAATTGATTATTTCTTTCATGCCGTTTTCGTCAAATCTAGTTTTTTTACCATAAGCAAGAACGATCTTGCAAAGTTGGGTAAAGAGTCAAATTGTAAAATATTGGTATTCGGATTCATTCTATGGTATAACTTTTCGTTGTTATCTACAATACTCCGAATCGCTCGTTTGATTGCTTTTTTATTAAAAGTCTTTTTGGTAGAATCGTAATAATTTAAGGTGAATCCGAGGTCTTTAAAATAATCTGTTTCTACAATTTGATAATATAAATGCAATAATTCTCTATCTGGTCGAGGTACTGCAAAATTAAACATACAATAACCTACAATATATCCAGGAATAGCAATGGCAATATGATCGTATCCATTTTGATTATACCAATCCATATTATGCAATTCCCCATCAATAAAACCAATTACACGATCATGATTAACAGGTTTTGTAATTCCAAAAGTAGATTTAGTCAAATACATCTCTTTAAAAAAATCTTCTTTTGGCCGCTCGATTAATTTTTTTAATTCTTTTCGAATAAAAATATTTTTTTGAGCTGTATTTTTTCCATCAGTCGTAAAATAAATACGGTGGATGCGTTCCAGCGTTTCCATCATAAAGCCTTCAGGCTTTGTTAAATAATCAAGTTTGTAACTTAAGTTTAACAAGATGTATGCATAACCACCAGGGTATTGGTCAATATTAGGCCTTCCACTTTCCATTGCTTTCAATGCTGTTTTGATTTCTCTAATCAAATAATTGTATTTGATTTCCTTTTCTGGTAAAGGAATCTCAACCAAATGGCTAATATCTACAGCTTCTAACATCCTAAACTCATCAAGTAGAATGTCATCTAATTTATCAGCATTGATAGTTAGTTCTTTGAGTGCATAATATAATTTATAAGGAGACCCATCCAAAACATAGGTGTCAAATCGAATGGTAATATTATTTTCAGGATCTAAAGCAAATCGAGTATATCGAAGGGAGAAATTTCGTTCCAATAAGCGACGCATAAAACCAATATTTAGCATGTCAGTTTTCGCGACTTTTGCTTCAATGGTTACCTTATTCGCATCTGCGATACCTACTGCTTTTTTAGAACCTTGGTAAACTTCAAAATGAATTTTTCCATTTTCTTCTTTCCAAACTACATTATCTTCATAATTATCTCGGAGGTAGGTAAAGAACTCAAGGTAAGAAGCAAGGTATTGTTCTTTTTCAAATAAATCCAAAGCCTTGTCCCACGAATCATACTGACTAGCTAGTTTATAGGAGTCCGTATATCTTCCAAAACTTATATTTGGTTGTGGTTCCTTTTTCGTTCCTCCTCCAAAAAGATATTCAAAAAAGCTCATTAAAATTATTCTGTTTAAATTTGTGGGTCGAAAAATAACACATTTAACCGACTTTTCACTTAAAATTGCTCTAAAGAATCTATGAATACTTTCCGTACTATACTTCAGCCTAAAATTTCATCATTTCAAATTACACATCAGAGTGGAGTACTTTGCATGGGATCTTGTTTTGCTGAACATGTTGCTAAACGTTTAGAATATCACAAATTCCATTCATTTTTAAATCCTTTTGGTATTGTTTATAACCCTATGTCGATTGCAAAAGGATTAGAATTTTTATTAGAAAATGATAAAGAATTTGAAGAAAATGATCTTTTTCAACATCTTGATGGGTGGCATAGTTTTCAACATCACGGCAGTTTTTCTCATCCTGAAAAAGAGATCGCATTAAATCAAATTAACGAATCTTTGAAGAGTGCGAGGCTGTTTTTGAAAAATGCTGAATTTTTGATTTTGACCCTTGGAACAGCAAATGTTTTTGTTAGTGAAAAAACAGGTGAGGCTGTTGCGAATTGTCATAAAGTTCCACAACAATATTTTATTAAAAAAGAACTAAGTGTAGATGAATTGATTATTATAATGAGTGAGATGGTTTACAAGTTAAACAATGCTTTTCCAAATTTAAAAATCATAACTACGGTTAGCCCCGTAAGACATATTCGAGATGGTTTGATTGAAAATCAAGTTAGTAAATCTAAACTTTTAATCGCCTTAAATCAGGTTTCAAAAGAATATTCACACGTAATTTATTTTCCTTCTTATGAAATCATGATGGATGATTTACGTGATTATCGTTTTTATAAAAAAGATATGATTCACCCCAATGAATTAGCAGTAGATTATATCTGGGATTTTTTTAGTAAAACTTTTTTTTCAGAAAATGTCATGGCGATAAATTCAAAGATTGAAAAGATGAGAATGGCTATGGCGCATCGCCCTTTTCATCCAGAATCAATATCTCATTTAAATTTTAAAAAGAAGCAATTGGAAAAAATAGAACAGATGAGAGAAGAACTTCCCTATTTGAGTTTTGAAAAGGAGTTAGATTTTTTTAGACCATAAAATATTATTGAGATTGGAATGTCAAAAATTTATCCCACCTCCCAAACTGATATATTCTGCCACAGTCAAATGCGTTTTTAAAGAAAGATTTAAAAAGAATTTATGTTTTAAAAACCCTTTGTTCGGCAAATAAAATCGAGTACTAAATTTTGTATAAGTTGTCCCTGATTTTAAAAAAGAAAACTTTCCCAAGTAAACCCCAAATTGTAAAGTTAAACTCCAACTTCCAAAAAGAAATTCATCACCGACAAACCAAGTCAAACGAGAAGCCTTTTTCTGGGCATCACTTCGAGTCAATGCGTGATAAGTATGCAAAGCAAAATGATAGATTGCTTTGTTTTGTTCATATTCAAACCCAGTTACCAAGCGATTCACCTGATTCAAATAATATTTTCCAGAAATTCCAAAAACGTAAATTGGATAACGTGGCCCTCCAATTGCAAATCGTTGAATTAAACCGTAACCTGTTTGAATATCCATTCCAAATCTACGAGTCCGATTTCGACTTTTATCATGAAAAATATAATCTTCTTTTTGCAAAGGTTGTGGCGCATAATTTACTCCAACGATCAAAGCAGGAATATTTAATCCGAAATTTGGTAACCTCGCACTTCCATTTGAAAAATGATTGAGACTTAATCCTGTATGAAATTTCCAATTGGAATTGAGTTGTCGAAATACATGAAATTTCATAAAGATGGTAGTCACTCCATGTGAACCAATTGCATTGTTCTCAGGGTTGTTTACGATATCAAAAGGTTTAGTCATATAAGCTATACCTGTTCCGATTTGATAAAAGGCTTCCCAGTTTTTTTTATTAAAAAGTGGAATATTGATATTCGGAGTGATGCTAAATGCATTTCCTAAAACTTCATTATTGCCAAATCTTAACCACATTGCAGTCACACCAAATCGAGGAAAATTTCGCCATTGATGCCATTCTTTTTTTCCAAAAGTTTGAAATTTAAAATTTACATCTAAACCATAAGTTGGGCCTTTGACATCAAATGTGAGTTCTTTTGTATGTTTAGTGACTACTCCAAAATGAAAACTAGGTTCAATCGAAAAACCTTTCTGGGCAGAAAGAATGGAAGCCCCATTCATCAAAAAAACAAGGATTACAACTCGCATTATAATGAGGGGATAATAAAAAAAATGGAGAGTTTTAGACTCCTCAGCCGTTAAATGCGTTAACCGTTCGTTAAACATAAGTTAAAGAGATAGTGTGGTTATAGACAGTTTCGCTTTATAATCCGTTCTTTGTCAGAGAGTTATGAAGTTATGATGAATTATTTAAAAAAAACTTCATGTAACCTCGGCATAGAATTACGAGTCTTATAAATCGAAACGTTGCAATAAAATTGTATTTTTGACAGTCTTATTAGCATAACTAAAAAATGCAATTATTAATCGTTTAAAATTTTTATAGTAAATCAAACTAGTCGTAAAATTATGAATAAGAAGACAATTAAAATTATGGGAAGAAAAATACTTTTTATGTTCACTCTAATAATGTTGACTTCTGTCAGCATGGTGGCTCAAAAAATCGCTTCAATTGATGTTAATGCTATCCTTGAAAGCATGCCTGAATATCAAACTGCTCAAAAACAATTGGATAATCAAGCTGCGAAGTGGAGACAAGATATCGCAAAAGAGTATGATAAGATAAAAGGAATGTATAATAAGTACCAAGCTGAAAGTGTGATGATGACGGATGAGATGCGCCAGCAAAAGGAAGATGAAATCATGGCACAAGAGAAGCAAGTAAGAGATATGCAAAAATCAAAATTTGGCCCTGATGGAGCGTTATTCGAAAAACGCCAAGAATTAGTTGCGCCAATTCAAGAGCAGGTTTATACTGCAATTGAAGAGTATGCAAATGATAAAGGACTGGATTATATTTTCGATTCAGGAAGCGCGACAGGAATCATCTTCGCTAATCCTCGATATGATAAAACAGATGATATTAAAAAGAAATTAGGAATAAGAAATTAAATAAGTAAAGATTTTTGGAAATGACTTGAGGTTAAAAAATAATTCAACAATTTAACCATCCAACAATTTTCCATTACCTTTGCGACCCAAAAATTGTAAGAATTACATTTTATCAAACAAATTACCCCGAAAATATTCGGGACTTAAAAATCTGAAAATAGCAATGAGAAAGTTTATTAAAATTAGTTTTTTGTTAGCGATGTTTGCTTTCGTAACAATCAATGCACAAGCACAAAAATTTGGATTCATTGACTCTGATGCTTTGCTCGCTGAAATGCCAAAAGTAAAACAAGCGAGAGCTAACTTGGAGGTTCTTCAAAAGCAACTTCAAACTAAAGGTCAAAATATGGTAAATGACTTCCAAACCAAATATCAAGATTTGGAAAAAAGACGTCAGGAAGGTACTATCACGCAAAAAGAATTGGAGGATAATGCTAAAAAATTGGAAAAAAAGCAATTAGAGATTCAGCAGTATGAGCAAGATATGATTAAGCAATTATCTGAAAAAGAACAGGAAATATTGCAACCAATTTTGAATGAAGTGACTACAGCTATTCAAGCAGTAGCAAAAGAAAATGGTTACCAATACATTTTTGAAAAGAAGACTTTATTGTACTTCGATTCAGCAATGGATGTGAGTACTTTAGTACGAGCAAAATTGAATATGTAAAAAACGTAACGTTAGGCGAATGGTTCGCCAAGCGATTCAAAAAAAATGGCAGCCTGTTCAGGTTGTCATTTTTTTTTATTTTTGGAAAAAATATTTGATGAAAATTCGATTAAAAAAGGACGGAAAAAAATACAGAGCTAATCTTTCTAAACCAATTGATATTTCTATTCCATTGGAAGAAGGCGACAAAACAGTCAATTGTTTTTATGCTCCGTTAATGGAAACATCGCCAGTTATCGCTGGAGATTTTATTGGTTCAACTCAGCAAGGGGGTATTGTGAATTTTTTAAATATAAAAATAAATCCACATGGCAATGGTACTCATACAGAATGTGTTGGGCACATTGCCAAAGAAAAATTTACCATAAATAAATCTTTAAAAGACTTCCATTATTTTGCGAAATTAATCACCGTCATCCCTACAAAAATCGAAAATGGAGATCAAGTTATTTTTAAGAATCAAATAGAATCCGTTTTTGAAAAAAACGAAACTGAAGCAATCGTAATTCGAACTCATCCAAATGTTGATGATAAATTAAAACGACATTATTCTGGAACAAATCCAACATACCTTCATCACGAAGCCACTCAATATTTAGTTGATTGTGGAGTAAAACATTTGTTGATTGATTTACCATCTGTGGATAGAGAAGAAGACGGAGGAGCATTGTTATCACATCATGCTTTTTGGCAGTATCCTGAAAATACACGAGAGGATTGTACGATTACAGAATTGATTTTTGTGAAAAATAAAATAAAAGATGGATTGTATTTATTGAATATTTCCATTGCCTCTTTTGAGATAGACGTTAGTCCAAGCAAACCAGTTTTGTATCGTCTCAAAGCTGATGATTAATTTTTCTACATTTGTACCTTTATTTTGAAACTTTTAGACAGTCAAGACAGTTTTGATTTTGATTGCCATTCAAAATTCAAAATTATTCATTCAAAATTATTTAAATGTTTGACTGGTTAAAAGACCTTTTTAATTTTTCTAAAGAACAAGAAGAACCTGATCCAATGAAATATTTGATAGTAGGCCTAGGTAATATGGGCGCAGAATATGATAACACTCGGCATAATATCGGTTTCGATGTGGTTGATGCTTTGGCAAAAGAGTTTGATGTGAAATTTAAAGATGATTCACTTGGCGACTTAGCAGAATTTAAGCACAAGGGACGTACTTTTATTTTATTAAAACCTTCTACTTACATGAATCGAAGTGGGAAGGCAGTCCGTCATTGGATGACAAAAAAGAAAATTCAAAAGCCAAATGTCTTAGTCATTGTTGATGATAAGAATTTAGATTTTGGAATACTACGGCTGCGTGGAAAAGGCTCTGACGGAGGACACAATGGATTAAAAGATATTGACCAAATGACAGGTGGAAATAATTACGCACGTATCCGATTTGGAATTGGAAGTGATTTTGGAAAAGGCCGACAAGTAGATTTTGTTTTAGGAAAATGGGATTCGAAGGAGCAAGAAGAATTGCCTGAAATTATCAAGAGAGCTACAGATGGCGTAAAGAAATTTGGAACAATTGGATTGTCACACACGATGACGGAATTGAATAAGAAAAAAGCGAAGTGATTGGTAAGTAGTGATTGGAGATTAATTTGACTAATTTTTATCAATTTCTTAACCAATAGAAAGTATTGAAATTTCGTTTTTAATAAAACCAAGTTGTGGATAATCTGATTTGGGATATTGAGATTTCGAACCCTTCTCAATACCCAATACTAATAACCTCAATACTTTTCCTAAAAATAAAATTCATGAATAGTTTTTTCAAAATAACCTTTATCCTATTTTTTGCTTCGATACTTATCATGAGTTGTAAGAGCAAGAAAAAGGTGATAACGGCAGGCGAACCTATTCCTGAGAAGTCCACAAGTTTTTTATTACAAGCATTAGGGAAAAATAAAGTTGATGTCGAATGGTTAAGTGCCAAAGCCAAAATCAACTATCGAGGAGAGAATGAAAAACTCAAAGCTACTGCAATCATCAGAATGCGAAAGGATAGCGTTTTATTTTTTGTAGTAAAAAAAGCAGGAATTGAAGGCGCACGTGTACAAATTACAACGGACTCGATTTATATTATTGACCGACAAAACAAAGAATACCTAATCAAAGGATTAGATTTCTTTGAAGGAAAATACAATTTACCTGCTAATTTTGAAGCGATTCAAAATATCGTTTTAGGAAATGTACTATACCTATCTAACATAAAACCCGAATCAAAAATAAAAGACAACCAATATCACCTTTTTGTGGAGAAAGATAATGTTCGAGCTGAATATTGGTTAGAAGGAGGTACACATTTTTTAAAACAAATGCAGTTTACCGACGTAAGAAATGATAGGACTTTTAGTATGACTTTCGAAGATCATAAACAACTAGAGGATAAACAATATTTTCCCTATATTCGTAATCTAAATGTGTCAGGTGAAAACATGAATGAAGCCGACATGAAAATTAAATTATCAAAAGTAGAAATCAATATACCCAAGAGCATAAAGTTTGATATTCCTAAAAGATATAAAAGAGTGGATTAATCATTTAAATGACAGCTTCAAGTTACCTCTTAGGCTACTGCTACTTGCATGTGTTTTGTTATCATCTCTTAATATTTCCCAAGCACAAGTTCGAAAAGATTTAGAAGATAAACGAAGGAAACTCCTCCGTGAAATCAAATTAACTTCCAAACTTTTAAATAAGACGACCTCTAGCAAAGCCGCTGCTCTTGATCGTTATGTCACCCTCCGAAAGCAAATTCAAAAAAGAGAATTATTAGTAGAGACATTGCGTAAAGAAATTCAATTTACGGATTTGAGTATTGACCGAACTACGAATGTTGTAGATGCTCTCAGCAGAGACATTGAACGACTTGAAAAAGAATATGGCGAACTTCTTCGTCAAGCTTACCGAAGAAAGAAAAATAACAGTAGTCTTACATTTGTTTTTTCTGCTGAAGATCTAAACCAAGGTTTTCAAAGATGGCAATATTTAAAACAATATGATGAGTATCGAAAAAAGCAAGCTCAACTTATTCTAGAAACAAAAGCAACCCTGACCCATAAAAAAAGTCAGTTAGAGGAAACTAAATTGGAGAAAGAAGGGTTGATTGCTACATCAGAACGACAGGCAGGATTGTTAAGTGCAGAGCTAGGTGATAAAAGTAAATTGCTCCGTTCACTTAGGAAAGATGAGAAGCGACTCAAAAATGAATTGCGTTCTCAACGAAATGACCACGAACGCCTTAATGATGCGATTGAAAATGCCATCAGAAAAGATATGGCCGTTCGCCGTAAAAATGAACGAACTAGAAAACCAACTCCTAAAAAGAAAAAAAATGAGCCTTTAAATTCAAAACCCAAAGTAGAAGATGAATCCATTGCATTGAATCGACTTGCTGGTAATTTTAGAAATAACCGTGGCCGACTTCCGATGCCTGTGAAAAATGGAATCGTTACTAAACGTTTTGGGAAACAAGCCCATCCAACACTTCCTAAAATTCAAATTACAAATAATGGAATAGACATCAGGACTGAGAATAGTGCAAAAGTTTTCGCCATCTTTGAAGGGAAAGTTGTGAGCAAACAATTTATCCCTGGTTATCAAAATATGTTAATTGTCCAGCATGGTGATTACTATACGGTCTATTCAAATTTGGATAAAGTGTATGTCAAAAAAGGTGATAAAGTAAAAACTTTACAAGATATAGGAACGGTTGCGATGGATAGAAAAACGAAAGTTTCGGAAGTGCACTTTGAAGTATGGAGAGATAAAGCAAGGTTGAATCCCGAAGATTGGATTCAGTAATGGTTTCCAAATAACTCACCTTGGGGCTTTTTTAGAAAAACAAAAGAACATGGATATTAATTATTTAACTTTAGGATTTATTTTAATAATGTTTATTTTAGGTTTTGTTTTTGGAAAAAATCAAAACAAAAACCAATAATTTTTTATAAAAAAATAACCAAAATATATGGCAAACGAGTGGAATGTAGGAGGACAAAACAAAAAGCAAGGTTTAAAGAAAAAATTGGAACAAGCTATCCTCGTTGGCATCATTGCCCAACAACAAACGGAAAGCCAAACCACAGAATATTTAGATGAGTTAGAATTTTTGGCACTTACTGCAGGTGCAGTTGCTAAGAAAAGATTTGTCCAAAAACTACAACATCCTGATCGTAGAACTTTTGTTGGGTCAGGTAAAATGCTTGAAATTCAAGAGTATGTTGAAACTCATGAAGAAATTACATTAGTGATTTTTGATGATGATTTGACAGGTAAACAAACAAGCATCATCGAAGAAATGCTCAAGGTCAAAATCATTGATCGAAGTACTTTAATTCTTGACATCTTCGCTAATCGAGCACAAACAGCTCAAGCAAAAACTCAAGTTGAACTGGCTCAAATGCAATACATGTTACCTCGACTAAGAGGACTTTGGGATCACTTGGAACGACAGCGTGGTGGTATTGGAATGCGCGGACCAGGGGAGAAAGAGATTGAAACGGATCGACGGATTGTTAGAGATAAAATTTCTTTGTTGAAAAAACAACTAGAAAAAATCGATCAGCAAAGTCAAACACAGCGTAAGCGAAGAGGGCAACAAGTTCGAGTGGCACTAGTAGGTTATACCAATGTTGGAAAATCTACTTTGATGAATGTCATCAGTAAATCGGAAGTCTTTGCAGAAGATAAATTATTTGCAACATTGGATACAACGGTTAGAAAAGTAGTACTGGATCGAATGCCATTTTTACTGTCTGACACAGTTGGATTTATTCGAAAATTACCTCACCATTTGATCGAAAGTTTTAAGTCTACTTTGGATGAAGTTCGAGAAAGTGATTTGCTAATTCATGTGGTTGACATTGCGCATCCACAATTTGAAGATCATCTGCAAACCGTCAATAAAACTTTAAAAGATTTAGATGCTTTGGAGAAACCAACGATTTTGGTTTTTAATAAAATAGACTTGTACCGAGAACGTTATTTTGACAAATACTTAGAAGAAGAAATGAAAGTCGAAATCGTGAACGAGTTAAAGTCTCGATTAAAAAATGATTACAATCATGAGAATGTTTTTATCTCTGCATTAAGCAAAGAGAACATTGACATTTTTAGAAGTACACTAGAGAGAAAAGTAAAAGAGTTGTATGCAATTCGATATCCACATCAAGTAAAACATTGGTAATACATTCACATTTCTTAATAAAACTACCATTTCAAAAAAAAGATATATTTTGGAGCTGTAGTTTAGATGTCTATTACGAAACATTGATAGTGAAAAATTCGTGTATATAAAGTTCTTTTTATACCTTGTTTGAGAATAAATTAACATGATAAACTAGAGTTGCTAAAAAATTAAGTCTCTTATATTTGACTAGATATTTTTCAACTTAATATTCTAATAATCATTCATAATTATATGAACACAATCCTTAGCAAATATGCTAAATTGTTGGTCAAGTATTGTTTAGAGATTAAAAGAGGCGACCAATTATTTGTACAAACTACTACTTTAGCAGAACCTTTGGTTCGAGAAGTATATCGAGCAGCGCTTCAAGCAGGTGCTCATGTGGAAGTCAACATGGAGTTTAGAGAGCAAAGCCGTATCTTTTTTGAAGAAGCTAAAGGAAAACAACTACAACGTGTTTCGCCTTTTTATAAGCGGGCGATGGAAAAATTTGATGCCTACCTTTACATTCGCGCACCATTTAATTTGATGGAAAATCAAAGCGTGGATTCCAAAAAAGTCAAAATCAAAAAGACAGCACACGCTGGAATTTCTAAAACATATTTTAGAAGAACAGGTACTCGCGATCTGAAGCGTAACCTTTGTCAATATCCTACTCAGGCTGCTGCACAAAATGCAGGGATGTCATTGGAAGAGTATGAGAATTTTGTCTTTGGTGCATGTCAGTTATTTAAAGATGATCCTGAAAAGGAATGGCTCAAAGTGCGAAAGTTCCAAAAGAAGATTGTTGATGTTTTAAATAAAAGAAATAAAGTCCATTACAAAGGTGATGGAATTGATATTAGTTTTTCTACAAAAGGAAGAACTTGGATCAACTCTGATGGACAAACCAATATGCCATCTGGCGAAGTGTATACTTCACCAGTAGAAAACTCAGTTAATGGAGTAGTGAATTTTTCTTACCCAGCAGTTTACATGGGGCATGAAGTAGAGGGAGTGACGCTTTGGGTAAAAGATGGTTTTATTGAAAAATGGGAAGCGAAGCGAGGCCAAGCATTTTTAAATAAAATATTTAAAATGAAAGGTACTCGGAATTTTGGAGAGGCTGCCATTGGTACAAATTATAACATCAATAGATTTACTAAGAATATTTTATTTGATGAAAAAATTGGTGGAACAATCCATATGGCAATTGGTCAATCTTACAAGCAAGCAGGAGGAAAAAATGAATCACCGATACATTGGGATATGATTGGAAATATGATGGATGGAGGAGAAATTTTTGCTGATGATGAAAAGATTTATGAAAGCGGGAAATTTTTATTTGTATAAGATTTGATGAATTATTAGTTTAAATCGAATTAAATAATTGCATTTGATTTTGATTTTTTACAATTTCCCACCGTATTCTAATTTTTTTTACCAAAAAGCATAGAAAAAATAAAGAAAAAGAAAAAAACCACTTGAAAATATTATTTTTACACCACTTATTATAAACAAAGAAACTTCGGTTTAAGATGGCTTTTATCGAAGAAAAAAAAGGAAACCGTGAATCAGAACATCGCATTTTTAGAATTAAAGTTTGGAAATATCTATGGAGGACCTCCAAACTTCTATGCCATTCACGAAGTGGCATTGTTGGTATTTGAGCCACACTCAAACAAAATCTTTTTAGAAAGTATGACTGTTGCTATTGATGTTGATATCGTCAGCGTTGAAGCAAAAGTTAACGAACTTGGAAACACAGTTGACCGTGTGAAAGAAGTGGTTAACATGAAAACCAAACGAAGAAGACCATTCGATGAAACTTATCAAATTTATGATAGAGAATTAGATGGTGCTTTTGGAATGTTACGACCTGCTCAAAAATGGGTTCGTGCATTTTTTGGAAAATGTTTTCAAAAATACCGTATCCGTGATATCGTTACTTTCGATGGACGTAGAGATTTATTTTTATTGGAAAAATCTCGAGTTCGTTTCGATCGAATGAATATCATTGATTTACAAAAAGACATCATTAAAGAAACGAACTATTTATTCTCTTTGAATAAATTAGCAGTAGTAACTGGATTTGATTTTACAGGAACTATGCTTCGATCTAATAATGAAGAATATTGGATGCATCCAATTGCAGCTAAACAAATTATTCCAAAAACTGCTTCTTATGATGCAGCAAGATTATTGATGGTTCACCAAGAGTTCCACAATCACAAAGATGACTTCTTGATGAAAGCGGCACTTTTATTAAATAAAATTGAAATGCAAAAAGCAAAGTCAGAATCAAAGTAACGATTTTGTTTTTTTGAAAAATATAAAAAGGGCTTGTTGAATTTTCAACAAGCCTTTTTTGGTTTTTTAACTGATTGGTGAATTTGTTGATAGGGCAATCAAAAATATTATGATCACAATATCTCCTAATTCACCAACCAATCAATTCACTTATTCCCCAGTATCTTATTTTGCTCTTCCAGTAGTTCAGTCATACGATTCAATAGTTCGATATCTTTAGGCGTTTTTACTGTTGTATCTTCTACATCTTCTGCTTTACTTTTAAGTTGATTCATCACCTTCACAACTAAAAAAACAGTCATCGCTATAATCAAAAAATCTACAGAGGCTTCTATAAAACTTCCATATCCAATAGCAACTTCATTTACAATAGTATTGCCATCTAGATAAGCATCTCGAAGAATAATTTTTTTATCCGATAAATGAACTCCATTTGTTAGTAAAGACAATGGTGGTAAAAAAACCTCTTTAACTAAAATGTCAACTACTTTATTGAATGCAGTTCCAATAATGACACCTATGGCAATATCAATCATATTTCCTTTGAGTGCAAATTCTTTAAATTCGTCAAATATTTTGTACATGATTTTTTGATTTAAATTATATTAAAAAAACCCTTCTCAAAATTCATTGGAAGGGTTCTTTTTTTATAAAAAATAAATTCTTATTTTAATAACTGTCGCATATCAATTCTTTCCAACACTACTTTTTCAATATCATCAACTGAAATTCGTGTTTGTTCCATTGTATCTCGATCTCGAATGGTTACTGTATTATCTTCCAAAGTTTGTCCATCAATCGTAATACAATAAGGTGTACCAATTGCATCTTGTCTTCTATATCGTTTACCTGGGGAGTCTTTTTCATCATACTGACATTCAAACGAGAATTTAATATGATTAAAAATTTCTTTGGCCTTTTTCGTAAACTCTTCATTATTTTTCACCAAAGGTAAAACTGCACATTTAATCGGAGCCAACGAAGGATGAACTTTTAAAACAGTTCTTGTAGAATCTTTTCCTTCTGCATTTGGAACAGTTTCATCCATCAAAGCATTTGCAAGCGTTGCTAAAAACATACGATCACAACCGATTGAAGTTTCTACAACATAAGGTACATAACTTTCTTTTAACTCTGGATCGTAGTACTGTAATTTTCGACCTGATAAATCTTGATGTTGAGTTAAATCAAAATCAGTACGAGAATGAATACCTTCCAATTCACGGAAACCAAATGGAAATTTAAATTCAATATCCAATGCTGCATCAGCATAGTGTGCTAATTTTTCATGGTCATGATATTTTAAATCTTTTGCTGGGTGAATTGCTTGGTGCCATTTCATTCGATATTCCTTCCAGTAGTTGTACCATTTTTCTTGTTCACCTGGGCGAATGAAAAATTGCATTTCCATTTGCTCAAATTCTCGCATACGGAAAATAAACTGTCGAGCTACAATCTCATTTCTAAATGCCTTACCAATCTGTGCAATTCCAAAAGGAATTTTTTGACGAGTCGTTTTTTGAACATTTAGAAAATTGACGAAAATACCTTGAGCAGTTTCAGGCCGTAAATATAATTTGCCAGCCTCTCCTGCAATTGTTCCTAGTTGTGTATTGAACATCAAATTAAATTGACGAACGTCTGTCCATTCTCTTGAACCACTTTCAGGACAAGCAATTTCTAATTCCTCAATCAAATTCTTGACATCTTCCAGATCCTCATTTGTCAATGAAGTATTCAAACGTGTGAGTATTGTTTTGGATTTTTCCAAATAACCCATCACTCGTGGATTCGTAGTTTTATATTCTTCTTCATTGAAGGCATCTCCAAAACGCTTTCGTGCTTTTTCGATTTCTTTATTGGCCTTCTTCATTACTTTGTTCTCCACATATTCTTCGACCAATTGATCAGCACGGTATCTTTTTTTAGAAACTTTATTATCAATCATTGGGTCATTGAATGCATCTACGTGACCTGAAGCTTTCCAAGTGTTGGGGTGCATAAATATTGCTGCATCTAATCCAACAATATTTTCGTGCATTTGCACCATTGCCATCCACCAATATTTTTTGATATTGTTTTTTAATTCAACTCCGTAAGGACCATAATCATACACCGCAGCCAAGCCATCATACACTTCGCTCGATTGAAAAATGAAACCATACTCCTTACAATGAGATACTAGCTTTTTAAAAAAATCGTCCTGATTTGCCATTTGTATTATTATTGATTTTAAATATTGTTTTCTTTAGTCGCAGATTTGCATTGATCTTTTATGATTTTCTTTTTTACGTATATTTCAAAAAGCAGTTACACGTAAAAAGTAGATCATAAAAAATTAACGTAAGTCTACGGCGAGTTTTAAAATTCTGATGTAAAATGAAATTTCACTTCTGGGAAATTTTCTTGAATAGTTTTCATCACCCAAGCGGTCTCTGCTAGGAAAACTAAATTTCCATCTTTATCTTTTGCGATGTCTCTTTTTCTTCGATTTAAGAATGCTTTTAACTGAACAGGATCATCACATTCAATCCAGCATGCTTTATGCAAGTTTACGGGTTCATAAGTACACTTTGCACCATATTCATGTTCTAATCGATATTGGATAACTTCAAATTGAAGTGCTCCAACTGTTCCTATAATTTTTCGATTATTGAGTTCTTTTGTAAATAATTGTGCCACACCTTCATCCATCAATTGTACTAAACCTTTATTTAGTTGTTTTGATTTAAGTGGGTCAGCATTATTGACATATCGAAATTGCTCAGGAGAAAAACTTGGAATTCCCTTGAAATGTAAAACTTCTCCTTCCGTAACTGAATCTCCAATTTTAAAGTTCCCTGAATCATATAAACCTACAATGTCGCCAGGGTAGGCTTGATCTACGATAGATTTTTTTTCAGCCATAAATGAAGTTGGATTGGAAAACTTCATTTTTTTATTTTGACGAACATGCAGGTAATTGGTATTCCTTTGAAATATTCCTGAACAGATTCTCAAAAAGGCAATTCGATCACGATGACGTGGGTCGATATTCGCATGAATTTTAAAAACAAAGCCTGAAAATTTATCTTCAGTTGGATTTACTTGTCGTTCTTCTGTAATTCGTGGAAGCGGAGTAGGTGCGATTTCTACAAAACAATCTAACAATTCTTTTACACCAAAGTTATTAATTGCACTTCCAAAAAATACAGGGGAGACTTTTCCTTCCAAATAATCTTTTTGATTAAAAGTAGGATAAACTTCTTCCAGCATATTTACCTCTTCTCTTAATTCTGCGGCAGGTTTTTCATCGACATATTTTTCTAAGTCAGGGTTTGCCAAATCGGTAAACTCAATTGTATCTTCCTCCGCTTGTTTTCCGTGTGCACTAAAAAGATTTAATTTCTTTTCGTACATATTGTAAACACCTTTGAACCGCTGTCCCATTCCAATTGGCCATGACAATGGACAAACTTTTAATCCTAATTTTTGTTCAATCTCATCCAATAAGTCAAATCCATCTTTTCCTTCTCGATCCAGTTTGTTGACAAAAACAATGATAGGCGTATTTCGCATTCTACAAACTTTGACTAGTTTCTCAGTTTGTGTCTCGACCCCTTTTGCAACGTCAATTACTACGATCACACTATCAGCCGCAGTCAAAGTTCTAAAAGTATCTTCTTGGAAATCTTGGTGACCAGGTGTATCGAGAATATTAATTTTAAGATTACGATAATTGAATGCCATCACAGAAGTTGCAACAGAGATTCCTCTCTGTTTTTCAATTTCCATAAAATCCGAAGTCGCAGTTTTTTTAATTTTATTGGACTTCACCGCTCCTGCTACTTGAATCGCACCACCAAAAAGCAATAGCTTTTCAGTCAATGTTGTCTTCCCCGCATCAGGGTGACTGATAATGGCAAAGGTTCGACGTTTATTTATTTCATCTACAAAACTCATCTCTTGAAGTTCAATTTTTTTTATTTAAATTTTAGCCCCGCAAAAGTACAATAAAAGGCAATCAAAATCAAAATGCCAATCAAAACCAAAACTCACAAATTTTGTGATTCACAATTCGTGTTTTGATTTTGATTGGCATTTTGATTTTGATTGAAAACAAGGCTAATTCAAATGTTTCCGAATTTGTTCTAACATCACCTCTGGCGGAATTTCTTTATTCAAATATGTTTTCATGACTTGAATCAAATCTCTAACTAATATTTCATTAAACCCTAATCGGAATCCTGCTTCATAGACTAGTTTTTCTTCTCTGGGTTCAATCACTCCATCTACTCTCATCATAAATAAAAGATAGTATAAAATAGTCATTCGTTCTCCTTCATCTGATGGAGGAGCTAGGGGATAATCTTCAGGATGATCTAGGACTTCTTCTACATCGATAGGTTGCAAACCGATGTTTTTTGCAACACTATTTAAATAAACTAATTCAACATTGGCAACAAAATTATCAGACTTTGCCATTTGGTAGAGAATAGCAATAATCGACTTTCGATCTTCAATGCTTTTTTTGTAGTTGTTAAACATAGTTGGTACTTTACAGCTTTAAGTAACGCGACTCTCCCGAGTCGCGACGATTTTCGACAAACAAACCTCAATCAAAATTTTTCGAAAAACGCATTCATCGAAAATATTTTTAAAAACGCATTTGTCAAAAAAATCAGTATTCGAACGTGTTTGTCGAAAGACGTCACGACTCGGGAGAGTCGCGTTATTTAAAGCTGGATCGAATAATTAATTATAATAACGATTACGAATTATTTTTGTTTTGAAAAAAGTAAAGGTAAAAATTTGTTGCATCAGTAGTAGCCAAGAAGCTCATATGGCGATTGAAGCAGGAGCTTCTGCAATTGGTTTAGTAGGCCCAATGCCAAGTGGACCAGGTATTATTTCAAATGAAAAGATTGCAGAAATTGTTCAAAATATTGATTCTTCCCTCGATACCTTTTTATTGACAAGTGAAACTACAGTCGAAGGCATTTTTAATCATTATCAAAAAGTAAAAACAAATACGATTCAACTTGTAGATAAAATTGAAACAGGAGGCCATGCACAACTCAAGGAACTTTTACCAAAGGTGAAAATAATTCAAGTTATCCATGTTCTAGGAGAAGAATCAATTGACGAAGCGATGAGCTTAATGGAAAATGTAGATGGATTGCTTTTGGATTCAGGAAGCCCTAATTTAAAAATAAAAGAACTTGGTGGAACTGGCCGTACACATAATTGGGAAATCAGCAGGAGTATTGTTAAAAAATCAAAAGTTCCTGTTTGGCTTGCCGGAGGTTTAAAACCTGAAAATATTCAAGAGGCCATTCGACAAGTACAACCTGACGGAGTAGACTTATGTAGTGGAGTAAGGACGCATCAAAAACTAGATTTTGATAAACTATCCTTGTTTTTTAAAAATGTGAATTTACTACGCAACTAATTGTCACACTTTATCGTCTATAAAATTGTTAACATATTGAACCCTAAAGAATTTATAATTTAAAATAACATGATTGCATTAGGTTTTACCAATTTTGTGTTTTCCTCATACATCGTGTATTTATTGTTTGAAAGAAAAAAGGAAGTTGTAAAAAGTAAATTATTTTGGATGTTGTTGGTTGGATTGATTGTTTCACTTTATATTACTTCATTATTTATTTTTAAACAAAATACATCACCTGTGATTATTGGATTGTAGGAGAATAGATAGGAAAAATAAAGCGGTGTTAGAATTCAAATTCTAACACCGCTTTTACATTTACCACTTTCAAGATGTCATCTCAAAATTTTTACCGTAAGAAAAATCCAAACTTAAATGGATCATCTGGATCAATTAAAAACTCATGTTGACCTGTGATATGAGCTGTTCCTTCAACTTGTGGAATGACTGCATCAAATGGACCATACTTCTCCACCCGAACAATTGAACCTTTAAAGACACTTCCTGTAATACTTTCAACCGTCATTGTTTCTCCCATTCCAATTTCGTTACGTATAAAATGAATTGGCATTCTACCCGAGACACCTGAACCTGTTGGACATCGATCAACTTCTCCATCTGCGAAAATGCAAACATTGCGACTATCAATTCCTTCCGAAACAGGACCTCCAATAAAGATCGTCCCATATAAAAAACTCAAATCTTCTTCAAATGGATGTTTAATATTATCATTTGATTTCATGACTGCTCGTTTGATATCCATTCCTTTTTGAATGAGCAAACTATAGTTTTCAGGTACAAGTGGAATTCCTAATTTATTCGAATTGACATAGGCATAAAATGCACCTCCATAAGCCAAATCATATTCAACATTTCCCAAACCTTCCACAGTCACCTCTTGATTCAATGCTACGACAAAAGATGGGACACAATGAAAATAAACGCCATCAGGCTTGCCATTTTTTATTTTCACAAAAGAATTAATTCGTCCGCAAGGCGCATCAATTTTAATATGAGTTTCAGGTGAAGTGATTTTTACCCAATTCATTTCTACTGCTAAAATGGAAATAGCAATAATAGCATGGCCACACATGGTACTATAACCTTCATTATGAATAAATAAAATTCCGAAATCACCATCTTTATCATTAGGAGGCAGTAAAATACAACCATACATATCAACATGACCTCGTGGTTCATGCATCAAGGCCTTTCGTAAATGGTCATAATTTTCTTTTATAAAGTTGCGATACTCTAAAACAGAACCACCTTCTAGAGTTGGAAAACCATCAATAATTACCCGTAAAGGTTCGCCTCCTGTATGCATATCTATGGTTTTAATTCGATGCCAATGGTCGGGAGGTGTGAAATTCTGCCTTGTTTGTAATTTTTCTAAAAAAGAAGCCATATCATAAAGTCTTTGATGTTCAAAAAAAATTGTTTTTCTTTGCAATCTCAAAGCTAAATTTTACGAATTAAAATAAATAATAAAATGTCAGATCATATTGAAAATGCTGGAAAAAAAGGATATTGTATGATGTATATCTTTTTGGCTTTTGCTACCTTTTTTGCCGTATGGGCATATGTATATTGGAGTAATTTCGACCTAGTTTTTTAATTGTCGGTAAAAAACTGAATGTTTTCAGCATTGTCGACTTTTTAGGAAAGCCTTTTTCTTAAAAGGAAACCCGCTATATTTTCTATGATATAGCGGGTTTCTTTTTTATTTCAAAATAATTAGAGGAATTGATTCTTTATCAAAATCCTCACTTATCAGATTTATAAAATAAGTTCCACTTTCCAACCTGTTAAGGGATATTTCATGAAAACCACCTGCGACTTCTTTTATTTCGTTCTTTAAGACTAATGTTCCTGAAAAATTGTAAACCTGAATTTCCAATTTTTTTCCAATAAATGTTTTCGTATCTATTTTTACAAAATCATTTGCTGGATTTGGATAGATAAGAGAAGATGGTGTTTCAATATTGCGATTAACAAAATTGGATTGGGACTGATTTTCCGAACTAAGTGGGCAACCAATTACTTCTAACTCTGCTATGGTAAGAAACCCTACCCCTTGAAGTTGAATTCTTACATATCGCCCAGTTTCTCCTATGGCAATATTTGTAGGAGCACCCACAGTATCTCCAACAAAATAATTAGATACTCCATTCTGATTTAAAGTATTGTTTAAATCTGTAGAGATAAAAGGCTCATCAGAAACTAAAATATAAAAATTACTTAGAGCATCCATACAGCAATCTGTACGATTCCAAATATTAATAGCTTCAATATCTGCAATTGTACCAAGGTCAACTTCCCACCAAGCCTCTGCTTGCCAATTGGTATTGGTTACAGAATTTGTAACCCAAAAATTGCCATCTGTATTTCCATCTACTGCACGAAAAGAAGTTGCACCTACTTGCGTTCCTGATTGACTTGTTGGTTGGTTCAATGCAAGGTTAGTAGGATTTTCACAACCAGTAGTTGGTTCTGTTACATTAAATATTCTAACAACATCTGAAGCAGGTTCGTATTGACTATTTCCAGCTTGGCTTGCAGTTACAGTAACTATTCCCGGTTCACCAGTCAATTCAATTTCGTTGCCATTAAATGTAGCTGGACCAGTTACTTCAAAAGATACCGGAAGACCCGATGTTGAATTTGCGTTTGGAGAAAAAGGAGGATCTGTAGTTAATTTATCTGTGATAGAATCAAAGAAAATATCTTGAGGTAAAACAGAATTATTATCATCGCATCCAAAAATTTCAACTTCTGCTAAATTTAAAAACCCTTGATCAGTCATTTGGATACGAACATATTGTCCTAAAATATTTAATTCAGTTGTACTTGGAGAACCCGCTATTTCTGAAAAATAAAAAGAAGAAACACCTACTTGATTAAGTGTTTGGTTGAGTTCCGTAGAAATAAAAGGGGTCTCTGATACGAATACATAATACTCTTTAAAAAATTCATTACAACAATCCGTACGGTTCCAAATATTAATACTTTTTAAATCCATAGAACTTCCTAGATCAACTTCCCACCAAGGCTGGCTACTCCAATTAGAAAGCGCAACAGATTGTCCCGCCCAAAAATTACCATCCGTATTTCCATCCACAGCTTTGTCACTTGTTCCACTTTGTTGAGTGCTAGATTGTTGAGTAGGTTTTCCTAGAGCAATATTTTGAGGATTTTCACAGCCAGGAGGAGTAGGTTCTTCTACTTCAAAATTCCGAATAACTTCAGCCGCAGGTGAAAATTGATTATCACCTGTTTGAGTTGCTTTTATAGAAACTGTTCCAGGTGTTCCATTTAATGTAATTAGATTTCCATTGATGGAAGCTCCACCACTAACCACTTCAAATGTAACAGGTAACCCTGAAGATGCGGTAGCATTAATTGGGAATGGAGAATCCGTAGTTAGTTTGTTAGGAATTAAATCAAAAGTAATATTTTGAGGGAGTAAAGCAGGTTGGTCACTACATCCAAAAATTTCAACTTCTGCTAAAGTCATAAAACCTGACCCTGCCATTTGGATACGTACATATCTTCCTGATTGATCAATATTTATATTTGAAGGTGATCCAACTACTTCTTCTGTAAAGAAGGATTGAACGCCTGGCTGATTTATCGTTGAATTTAAATCCGTAGAAGTAAATGGATTATCAGAAATAAATACATGATAATTATTGAAAAATTCACCACAGCAATCTGTTCGATTCCAAATATTAATATTATCAATTGAGACCACTTCTTCTAAATCAATTTCCCACCAAGGTTGATTGCCCCAAGTCGTATGTGCTACTGAACCAGCCCAGAAATTACCATCCGTATTTCCATCTACTGCTCTATCGCTAGTTCCTTCTGATTGAACGCTTGATTGAGTTGTGTTTTTTCCAAGACTTAAATTTACAGGATTCGGGCATCCAACAGGAGGATTACCTTCACCAACTGTTACCGTTATTTCGTCAAACAAAGAATAATACTTTTGTTCGCCATTGAGATCATTAGAATAGTCAATTGCTGATAATTGTAAAATATAAGTTCCTTCTGCATCAAATGTAGCAGTAGTGTTATAATTATTTGGATTGCCAAAAGAAACATTACCTGGTCCATCTTTCTTTCTCCATTCGAGTTCAAAATTAGGGTTGATTGTTGTTTCATATTCTACGGTTGCTGCTAGATTAGCAACAGCATTTGCAGCTACTGAAATATCTTGTCCTGCATCAATAAAATACCCTAGATCATTGGAAGCAAAAGGGAAAGGAGGATTAAGCGTTCCAGGAATAAACCTTCTAATAAAATCATATCGATTATTCCAAAAATCAGAGGGTTGATTATGACCAAGATTTACAGAATGGGTTAGAATTTTTTTCCCTTTGAGTGCATTAAAAACAGCAAAGGAAGTAGCCGCTGGAGTTATCTCATCTTCATAACTAATGAAATTCCAAGAGATACCTTGAAAGCGGCGTGCAAAAAATACAGCATCATAATATTTTATGGCTTCTGCGGTAAGTGCTTCATGAGCAGCAGTTCCAACTTCTTGTCTAGACTGAGAAATAAAATTAGGAAAACCGCCTGCACGATTTAATTGTAAACCTGTAGCTTGTCCTAAAATAGGATTACTCATAATTAAATACTTCACTCGATTATCCAAACCTGAAATTATCGTTGACAATCCAGCCCCTTGACTTACTCCAGTCACACCAAGATGAACTCCATCAAAATCACTCCGTGAAAAAATATAATCGATAGCGCGAACACCTCCCATAAATGCCGTTTTGTAATACAAGCCATTTGGGTCAGAAATGTCATCAGGTTCATAAGCATTTGGATCTACTTCATCTGGTTCGACATTATGAATGCCAATTGAAAAAGAAAGAACATTTCCTCGTTCTGCTAATTCCCTATCAGGTAATGCCATATTTGCCACATTTCCATATGGAGGAAAATGAATAAATGCTGGAAAAGGGCCTTGACCATTTGGAACGGTTAAATATCCATAAATTCTTCTGTTGTCGATATTGGCAATATTAACTCGATAGGTCGTTGAGTATGCTGTATTAGAATGAAAAGTGACTTGAGGATCAATTGGAATTCCTGCTAAAATATTTTTTTGATTATTCCAAAATGCATCAAAATCTGCGGGTTCATCAACGAAAGCTTCTATTTCTAAAGGAGAAAATGCAGCTGCAGCAATAGCACTATTATTTCCCATTTGAGTTACAGAACATAAAACTACGCCTGTTTCATTAGATTGATATTGTACGGTTACCGTTTGCCCAGCATTGATATTGAGACTTCCTGTTTCAATTGGAGTGGTAAAGTTATCATACTTTAAAGTATAATTTACTGTTCCTGAAAGATTGGAGGTGATGTTAAAATTTGCAGTTTCTCCAACTTCATATTCTGAATCGACTTGATCCGAAACTACGTTTAACTGTGCAAAAATAAAATTGGAAAATAAAAATGATAATATGATTAAAAGACTTCTTAAAGTCTGATGATTAATTAAGTTTATCATGGAATCTTTTTTGTATACGGAAAATAATTTTCTAAAATGAAAACAAAATGCGGTGCTATAGCTAGTTCTAAAAAATGTAAATTAAGTTTTGGGGAAGATTTGTGAGAATGCTTCGATTTGAATAGCAAAAATAAGAAAAAAGAATTTATTTAATAAAAATCATGAGATTAAGATTTTTTAGTTTGCCTTCAATTTTTTAGTATAAAAATAGGTCTTTTCAATATTATGAAAAGACCTACTCTTATTTGTAATCTACCAATATCTTAATAGGTAGATAATATACTGAATAAAAACGTTGCCTAATAATCTCGTGCAATTACAAATTGTTGTGTAGTCAATTTTAAACCTTCCACTTTTAATGCAATTAAATACAACCCATTATCATAATTTCCTAAATCAAGTTGGAGGAGATTTACATCATTTTGATCGTATCCTTTTTCCATTACCATAACTCCTCGTGCATCAAAAATTTGGATGTTTAATTTTTTATTTAAAAAAGGCTCAAGGTTCAACATTAATTTTTCAGTTGCTGGATTTGGATAAATTGGAAATCCATGAAGGTTAATATCAAATTCTATTTCGTAAATATCTGATGCATTTATATTTCCAGATTTATCAATCTGAGAAAGGCGATAATAATTTTTTCCAAATGCAGGTTCATCATCCATTTCATTATAAAAATAAAATCCAAAATCATCACTCCGACTATCAATAATTTTCCATGCCTCAAAATTTTCACCGTCTGTTGATTTTTCTATGGTAAAAAAGTCATTAACGATTTCTGTATTTGTTGTCCATCCAAGTTGTACTTGGCGATCAACTTTTACCGCTTCGAATTGTAAAATATCAGGTTGCGCAATTAAAGTTGTCGGATTGCTAATTAAATTGTTAGGAACACACCCAAAAATTTCTACTTCAGCCAAACCTAAAAATCCTTGATCGGCAAGTTGAATTCTAACATAGCGTCCACTTCGATTGATCGCAATATTAGAAGGTCTTCCAGCGGCAGCATTTTGTAATTCACTAAAAACGCCAGATTGATTTATCGTACTATTTAAATTTGTGGAATTAAAAGGATTATCAGAAACGAGTACATAATAATTTTTCAGAACATCTTGACAACAATCTGTACGATTCCAGATATTGATTTCATCAATATCTGCAACTGTTCCTAGATCAATTTCCCACCACGCATTAACTGACCAATTGGTTAAACTTACCGTATTTATAGGAGACCAAAAACTACCTTCGGTATTTCCGTCAATGGCTCTTGATGCTGATGCAGAGAAGTTGGTATTGATTTGAGTTGCAGTTCCATCAGGTGCAATATTTGTTGAACCAGAGCAACCGCCATTATTTCCACCGCCACCTCCTCCTGTACAACCTAATACTTCCACTTCTGTTAATCCTAAAAATCCTTGACCTGCAAGTTGGATTCTAACATAGCGTCCTGTTGCATTGATATTGATAGAAGAAGGAGAACTGGCAATAGCTGCTTCTAGAAAATTTTGCACTCCACTTTGGTTAATAGTTGTATTTAGATTTGTAGAACTAAATGGAACATCAGAAATAAGGATGTGATAATTTTTTAAAACATCTTGACAGCAGTCTGTTCTATTCCAAATTTTAATTTCGCTGATTTCAGATACTTCACCTAAATCCACTTCCCACCAAGGATTATTGGTCCAGTTTGTCAACGATACCGAATTTCCATTCCAGAAATCTCCATTGGTATTTCCATCTACGGCTCTTGCTGCTGTTGCTCCAAACTGAGTACTGTGGTGAGTTGCTATTTTATTGAGTGCTATATTTGTCGGGCTGTTGCAATCATTATTCCCACCACCGCCGCCACCAGGAGATGTATAATTGATGGAAAGTAAATTGGAGGGTGTCGCATTCCCGTTTCCTTGATTATCTAAAACCTGATATTCTGGAATCTGCACTGTTACCGTTCCATTAGAAGTAGGCGTGATCGTGAAAGAGTAATTACTATTATTCCCATTTAAGTTGGAAGCAGTTCCATTTGTCACAGTAATATCACTCAAGATAAACCCATTTACATTTTCTGAAAAATTAGCATCAACTACAAAAGCTCCACTTACATTATTTGAGCTGGTACCCAAAGTAGCAGTTGGAGAACCATTATTATTTCCACCACCACCACCACCGCCGCCAACAGTAATTGTTACACGGTCAGATAGCGTAAAATATTTTTTATCAGAAAAAAGCTGCGCTTCATCGACTCCTGAAAATTGTAAAACATAAGTTCCATTTGTACTAAATGTAGCAGTAGTGTTATAAGAATTAGAACTAAAAGAAACATTGCCTGGTCCTGATATTTTTTCCCATTTTCGAATAAAGTTTGGATTGTTACTTTCGTTCTTTTTAATGGAAGCAGAAAGATTAACTGAGTTACCATTTACATTTTGGTCACTCCCTGCATCTACCCAATAACCTTGATCGTTGGAAGAGTATGGAAAGGAGTGGGTGGTCAATGTTGATGGAAAAAATCTTCGAAGAAAATCTTGCCGTTTTATCCAGTATTCAAAAGGATGAGAATGATTTAAAGCAGTCGAGTGCAATAAAATTCTTTTCCCAGGAAATTGATTGATCGTTGCAAAACCAGTAGCCGCAGGAGTCACTAAATCTTCGTAACTCAGGTTAACATAAACTGGTCCTTGATACCTTTTTGCATGAAACATCGCATCATAATATCGAGTCGCACTCACCGTTGCGTTTTCATGAGAGGCTGTTCCTGAAAGATTGCGAGAAGTCTGAACATAGTTTGGAAAACCGCCAGCACGATTATGATGCAAACCTGAATTTTGACTTAACACAGGATTACTCATCATTAATGATTTTACTCTATTATCAAGTCCTGCAACAATAGTTGCCAAACCTGCGCCTTGGCTAACCCCTGCAACTCCTAAATCTGTTCCATTAAAATCACTTCTGGTATATAAATAATTAATCGCTTGAATGGCACCCAATATTCCCCAACGATAATAGTTCCCATTTTTATTTGAGAAATCATCTGGTAAATATGAATTAGGATCTGTTTGATCTGGAGGAACATTATGAATACTTATTGATAATGTAATCACACCTGCTTGTTCTGCTAAATTTACTGCAGGCGTTGCTAAGTTGGGAATATCACCATAAGGCGGAAGTTCAATGATGGCAGGGAAAGGCCCGCTACCATTGGGTATGGTTAAGTAACCATAGACTTTTCTATTGTCGATATTATTTAAGCGAACTCTATATGTAGTTGAATAGGTATTTCCTTGAAAGTAAGTAATATTAGGATTGATAGGAGTATTATTAATATTTGCTTTTAGTCCATTCCAAAAAGAATCAAAATCTGAAGGCTCGGGTTCAAATGGCTCAATATCAAAAGGTGAAAATGCCGCTGCTGCAACTGCACGATTACTAAACTGTCTAACATCACAAATAACAACTCCTGATTCATTTGAAAAATAAGGAACTGTTTTAGTTTGTCCTGCAATCAAAAAGAATGATCCACTAGAAATGACTGGGGCAAAATCATCATATTTCAATTCCCAAGTAACGTTGCCACTTATATTAGAGGTAACATTAAAAACAGCGGACTGACCAGTTTGATAGGTTGCATTTGTTTTACTTGTAGTTACATTAAGCTGTCCAAAACTAGCAGAACTTAAAAGCAAGAAAGCAAGAAGTGTAAATACTTTTGAATGAACAAAAGTTCTTAGAGGAAAATTTGTGTACATGTTGTTTATTGAGTTATAGTAATATCTAGTACGAAGGTACTGGGGGGTAGATATATTGAATCTAAAAAAAATATGCAATAATCGAATTGGAGTAGTTGGGATAAGGATAAAATGTAGTTGTATTTTGGATTGGGTTGTAAAGTTAAGAAAATAGTCAATAAAAAGTGCATAAAAAATGACAGTTGATTTTAAACTTTCAATGACAAAAAGTCCTTGTTTTTCTAAGTTTTGGACAAAATTTCTGAAATATGTAGAAAAACTTGTATTGGTTATGGATTTGATAGTTAAATTGTGGAGGTTAAATAGACTTAATTTTGAATGATAAATTTAGAATTTTAAATGAGCCTTAAAAAAGTACATTTTATCTCTGGTATTGCGATTTTTATTTTCGTTGCATTACATTTATTTAATCATTTGATAAGTCTATTTGGGGTAGAACAACACATTTCATTAATGAATGATTTGCGTGTTTTTTATCGAAATATAATTGTTGAGTCGATTCTCTTGATTGCTATTTTTACTCAAGTTTTTTCAGGAGTGAAATTGTTTTTAAAAAAAAGAAAAACGGCGAATTCCTTTTTTCAAAAATTACAAATTTGGAGTGGATTGTATTTAGCTATTTTTTTAGTTATCCATTTGAGTGCAGTTTTTGGTGGAAGAATTATTTTGGAACTAGATACCAATTTTTATTTTGGAGTAGCAGGTTTAAATACTTTTCCTTTTAATTTGTTTTTTGTGCCTTATTATGGATTGGCGATTATTTCATTTTTTGGACATATCGCAGCCATCCATTTCCAAAAAATGAAAAAATCAATATTCGGATTTTCTCCAACTCAACAGGCCAATTTTATTTTGATAAAAGGAATAATATTAACTGTGATTATTTTTTATGGTTTGACAAATGGATTTAGCGGAATTGAAATTCCAAGTGAGTATGATGTTTTGATTGGAAAATGAATCTAAGATTTTCAACTATGCAGCAAAGAGATATTTTAAAAGACCAGATAGAAAATTTAGGAAAAGTTTTAGGAAAATTGATTTCTAAATTTTTAAACCTAGATCCCAGCGAAGATATCGTAAATCATATCGAAGTTACAAATCAACAATTGAAAAGTGAGCTTGATATTGATTTGGACAAAATACTTGAATTCAATGAAAAAGAATTAAAAGATTTTGTAGAAAAAAGAAATCTGACGGTCGAACATTTAGAACAACTTTCAGAATGTTTAATTAAAATTGGAATTAGCAAAAATAAAAATAACAAAACAATTGCAAATGTATATTTTACAAAAGCAATTGATTTATTAGAATGTGCAAATGATGTTTCTCAAATGATTTCTTTTGATCGAATTAAAAGAATCAAAGAAATTGAAAATTTGTTATAACATAATATTTACAAAAATAACGATTAAAAAAATACACTAAAAATATAAAAATGACATACGATAATTTCACGATAAAATCACAAGAGTGTATCCTTAAAGCGCAACAAATTGCAGGAGGAAATGAACAACAAATGGTAGATACCATTCACCTCATCAAAGGAATTTTGATGACGGATGAACATACACCAAAATTTCTTTTGCAAAAAATGGGAGTGATTGTTCCTACGCTCCACAAGCGATTGGACGATGCCATAAATTCTTATCCTAAAGTAAAAGGAAGTGAAAAACAATATTTGACAGATGATGCTAATAAGGCTTTAGCACGAGCGAAAAAGATGTTGAAAGAATTTGGGGATGAATTTATTTCTATTGAAATGATTTTGATGGGAATCATTCAAGGAAAAGATAAAGGTGGATTGTTACTTAAAGAATTGGGTGCCACCCAAAAAGGAATGAAAGCTGCCATATTGGAATTGCGGAAAGGAAGTAAAGTAACTGACCAAAGTTCAGATACACAATATAATGCTTTAGCGAAATTTGGAATCAATCTGAATGAGCGTGCAGAGAATGGAAAACTTGACCCAATCGTAGGACGTGATGAAGAGATTCGAAGATTGCTTCACATTCTTTCTAGAAGAAAAAAGAACAATCCAATTTTGATTGGAGAACCTGGTGTGGGAAAAACTGCAATCGTAGAAGGTATCGCTTGGAGAATAGTAAAGCATGATGTTCCTGAAAATTTATTGAGTAAAAAAATCTATGTTTTAGATATTGCGGCTTTGATTGCAGGGGCAAAATTCAAAGGTGAATTTGAGGAAAGATTAAAAGGAGTAATCAAAGAAGTGACTAGTTCTGAGGGTGAGATTATTCTATTTATTGATGAGATTCATACCTTGATTGGAGCAGGTGGTGGCGGAGGTGCAATGGATGCTGCGAATATTTTAAAACCAGCATTGGCAAGAGGTGACTTGCGAACTATCGGAGCAACAACTTTGGATGAGTATCAAAAATATTTTGAAAAAGATAAAGCGCTTGTTCGTCGATTCCAAACAGTAACTGTTGATGAACCAAGTATTGAAGATACAATTTCAATACTTAGAGGTTTGCAAGAGCGATATGAAGTATATCATAAAGTTGATATTTTGGATGAGGCATTAATTGCGGCAGCAGAGTTGTCTTCAAGATATATTTCTGATCGATATTTGCCAGATAAAGCAATTGATTTGATTGATGAGGCGGCGGCTAAGTTGCGTTTGGAATTAGATTCAGTTCCTGATGTAATTGATGAACAAGATCGGAGAGTTCGGCAACTTGAAATCGAAAGAGAAGCCATCAAACGAGAAGGTCTTAAAAAGAAATTAGATAATATCAACAAACAAATTGCAGATGCAAAAGAGAAATTAGAGAGCATCACAGCAGCTTGGAAAAATGAAAAAGAGATTGTCGATACGATTCAAGGAATTAAAAAATCTATTGAAGAATTAGAATTGAAAGCTAACAAGGCAGAACGTGATAGTGACTTCGAAGCGGTTGCAAAAATCCGCTATGGACAAATCAAAGAGAAGGAAGTGATGCTGAAAGTGGCGGAGGAAAAATTATCAAAGCTACCTGAAGAGAATCGTTTTACGAATGAAGAAGTCACTTCAAATGATATTGCAGATGTAGTGGCACGTTGGACTGGAATTCCAGTTTCAAAAATGATGCAGAGTGAAAAGGATAAATTATTGAATCTTGAAGCCGAAATTGGTCAACGACTTATCGGTCAGTATGAGGCAGTAGTTGCCGTAAGTGATGCAGTACGTCGAAGTCGATCAGGTCTACAAGATGTGAATCGTCCGATTGGATCATTTATATTTTTAGGGCCAACAGGTGTGGGTAAAACGGAGTTAGCTAAATCACTAGCCGAAGTTTTATTCGATGATGAAAAAGCGATTACTCGAATTGATATGAGTGAGTACCAAGAACGGCATTCTGTAAGTCGATTGGTAGGGGCGCCTCCGGGATACGTTGGGTACGATGAAGGTGGACAATTGACAGAAGCAGTTCGTCGTAAACCTTATTCAATTATCTTGTTAGATGAAATTGAAAAAGCGCATCCTGATACTTTTAATATTTTATTGCAAGTTTTGGATGATGGACGATTGACAGATAGTCGAGGTCGAGTTGCGAATTTTACCAATACTATTATCATCATGACTTCGAATATGGGCGCAGAGGTGATTTTGGAAAATTTCGAAGACTTGGCAGCAGTAGGTGAAGATCATCGAGCAGATATTTTAGAGACTACTAAGCTGGAAGTATTCGATGCTTTAAAAGAAAATCTACGACCTGAATTTCTAAATCGGATTGATGATAAAATTATGTTTTTACCATTAACAAAAGAAGAGATCAAAAAAATCTTAGAATTGTTATTGAGAAAAACTCGGAAGATGATGAGCAAAAAAGGAATTACTTTAGAGTTAACAGAAAGTGCAAAAGACTTGTTGGCAGACTTAGGTTACGATCCTCAATTTGGAGCTCGACCGTTAAAAAGAGTTTTACAAAAAGAAGTGATTAATGCTTTATCAAAGCACTTGCTTTCGGGAGAATTTGATTCTGGCGATACCATTTATATTGATACGGATGCGAAAGGTTTAGTTTTTGGAAAAGAACCTTTAACTAAAAAAGCATCTGCTAATGGCAACGGTGCAGCCAAAGCAAAATCTGCTTCCGCTCCTAAAAAAGATGATCGTGAAAAGAAATTAGATGATTTGAAAAAAGCAACTAAAGATGTGGAAGATGCAGTAAAAAAGATCAACAAAGAAAAAGGGGATACTGATAAAGCGAAGGATAATTAACCGCATTAAATTACGTCAAATGTAGCTGCGGGTTTTAACCCTACCGATTACCCATAAATTTTTAGTTCATTGACATACGAGTTATAATAAATATTTCATAGATAAGGTGATACTTATCCAAAGAACGAGTGAGTACTTTTAAACCAGGCAAAGGTTGTCTTTTAGATGGATAAAATCCACCTAACATTCCTAAGGTAATGCAATACTCTTTGATGGTTGGAATATATTTGGCATTGTACTGTATCTTTTTAGGATACCTTTGTTCCATAACGGTGTATAATGCTTCGTGTTCTTCCTTCGTTATCCCGAGTTCATAGATAGGTGTATCTGGTTGATTTTCAGCCAATAACCTTATTTTCATTACATTCATAATAGCGATGCTGTAGGTAGAAATAGCGTTTTCTAATCTGTGTTGAGTTTTAAGTTGTAACTGTTCCACATTCGCTCCACCTGTTTTTAATAGATAAAAGAATCTTTCAATTAACCATCTCCAAATATAATATCTAATAATTTGTTCTAGCTGTTCATCCGTATCAATATCTAAAGTGGTTAGTAACACCCAACGAATAGATTGCTTAACCTCTTGAGGTGCATTGATTTCCCTGACCTCAACGGCATTGATTGTTACGGGGTCAATGTTGTACCCACTAAGATGTTTTCTAAGCAATTTAATAGTAACAGGGCAAGAACGAACCTCTAAAGTTGCCGTTCTTTTTTTCTTTGTCTCTGGGTGAAGCACTTTTGCTTTATAGGTATATCGAAGTGGTTGCTCTGCTAATTTATCGAAAAGGTTGAGTTCTTCTTGATCAAGATTACGATTATATTGAGATCGGATTACATAGTGCATTCTAGGACAAGTTCGAGACACTAAAAGCTCCATAAAGTCTGCCTCTCGATCAGCTATATATACCCATTCAGTATTAGGCATTTTTTGACACATCTTTTCACCTGCTTTGAAGTGATTATACCAACGATAACTTTCCTTTTCTTTTAGAGGTAACTTACGACGTTCTGCTGCTTTTCCTAAATAGTCTAATTCTCGTCTCAGATACGTTTGTTTGAAGATGCCTAAAGGTACGCCTAAGTCGCTGACTAATAGATCATTATGAAGTTGAAAACCTTTGCGCCTTGGATAATTAAGAACACCCAAGCTATCGGATGATTTTTTTCCAGTATAGTCTAATTCTGTAGTATCCGAGATTTGTAATATTCGTTGAAGTTTATCTCCTTTTTTTGTGCCTAAATTTAAGGTCTCCAAATGGGCTTGAATAATCTTTTCTTGGCTTACTTTTTCGTTCGAAAAAAAACGATAAGCTCCTTTGATAGATGATTGATTTTTGCTCGCTGTTGTGATCGGTGATTTAATATCAAGTGTTAAATCCGAACACAACTTTTCAAAGCGACTCTTCAATCTTTTATCTCCAAATTCTCTACTTACTAATACTTCCGTTTCTGTATTTTTCATAATTTAGAAGATAATCATTTATTATAACTAATATGTCAATGAACTAAAAATTTATGGGTAATCGGTAGGGTTTTAACCCGCAGAAATAAAAGAGCCGTTCAAGATCCAAAATCTTGAACGGCTCTCAATTTAAGGAAAAGCAAACTTTCTAAATTCATATATTTAACCTAATCCCCGGCCCTAGTAAATAAAAGAACTTTGACTCCGAAAGAAAATATCCTCCACCTAAAAATAAAGGAAAACTTAATTTACTTCTTCTCTTTTTAGGAATAGGATAAAGGCTTCCTAACAATACAATTCCGACATCTCGATTCGTATTATTTTCAGAAAAATTAAAAGCATTGAGCGCTAAGAAACCTACCCCAACTTTGAATGGACGAGTCTTAGCAATCCGCTGAGGGTGATAGAAACTAAATTGGGCGATGATGGCCATACTTACACCATTCAAGTTTCCGAAGCCAGACTCTCCAATCTTCTTAGTCAGTAGTCCTGCTGGAAAAGAAACATCTAAATCAAAAGAACTTGAGCGTCTTAAAATGATTTCTGCTTTTTTGTAAAAACCTTGCCCACCATATTTGGAGCGATCATGCTGAATGATAATTTCTATTCTGCTCCAACCATCCAAATCAAAAGTTTTTTGACGAAGATATTCATTGAGGTTAATATTATTAGATCTACAATTTTTAGTATCATAAAAATTAAAACGAGGAGAGTTTTCTTCAGGGCAAACTACTATGTTGGAAATCGTTTGTTTATCTAGTAAACGATTATCTTGATCTGATACTACTACATCAATTTTTAAATATTGCTTTCCAAAAAGTCGATTCTTCGTATCGATTTTGTTTTGATCAAATTTGATAACAATATCTGAAATCGTTTTTTTTTGCAAAAATAGTTTGATCGACTTCCGAAAGCACAATATCCTTTTCATCTTCCATAGAGAGTCGAACAAAATCAAGTGAATGAGCAATTTGAAATTCTTTTACCGCAAAAGATTTTTGCAATGAAACTCCATAATTAAAAATTTCAATTTCATTTTTATTAAGATCTAATGGTACTTGAGCTAAAAAAACTATTTCATTTTCTGTAAGAATTAATGAATCACTTTGGATCTCAAGAAGACCATTAAAGGTAAGTTTTGATTTGTGTAAGCCCTCTCCTCTCACTCTAATTTCAATGGCTTCTCCTGGATATACTATATTACCTTTACTTAAGTTTCCTTTCTTTTGTAGAACCCTGATATCATCAATTCTAGTTTTATGAATAATATTAAAGTTTGAAATAAATAAAGCTCTGTCTCCATCTTTAATATATAAGTACCCTTCGGATTGTTTATGATAATTGTAAGCTCTTAGCCAACACAGGACTCGTCCATTTGCCAAAATCCTACGTGTGAAAATTTCAGCAATGAGTGAACCTCCAGCATCTTCTTGTTGCTCAATTCGATAAGTCTTATTCAGTTGTAATAGAGAATTATAACTTAATTCTATTTCTACTCCTGTACTTCGATTCTCTTCATTTAGAGTAATTTCTTTTTGATTTGTATTCAAAAAAATCAACTTACTTTGCTCAACTTTAAATTCAAATTTTAGAGGAGATAAATCATAAACTAATTCATTCGTACTATTATCGTAGTCTGGGACTATGCTGCGAATAGGAATTTCCAGTATTTGCTTTCCAACAGTCGTCGGTAATAAATTGATCCAAAGGTCGCCCTTATCCTTCGAAAATTTATAATTGATTTTTTTATTTCTTGTCCATTGGCTAGAGTATTTGATATTATGAGGACGATTAGTTTCTATTTTAAATCGGCGTTCCTCTCCTATGAATAATTGGTTGTCTGAAGGTTTTAAAAAAGCATCGGTTTTAGTGGTTTGAAATAACTTAAATTGCTGAATATATTGTTTACTGAAAACATCAGATTTTATAGAAAAGGTAAATTGCAGGTACTCACTTTTAGTAAGCTGTTTGAACTTTACCTTACATCTAAAATAGTTATTATTGACATTTACAAGACTGTCAACAATCTCAAAATCTTGAGATGGAAGGATCTGTATATCTCTTACAAAGTATAATTTTGAAGGAAATATTTTAACTTCTGCGACAGCAGAAATATTTTCATATTCAAATCGTAAATGTTTTTCTCCTTGGAATAGAATCGTATCATTTTTACTACTATAAGTTTTATCTTCTATTCTGAATTGAACTTCTTCGAAAAAATCAATAGGTGTGATTTGGCCAAAATTTTGGATTGAAATCAATACTCCAAGTATACTAAATAGGTTTCGATATACTCTCCAAGAGATTCTGTTTTTTGTTTTCAATTCGTTATTCATCTTCAGTAAAAACATTTTCCACGAAGATATAACTCAAAATTTAGTATTCATTAATTCTATACCTAAACTTGCCCAAAATGTTTTATTTATTGTCAAGCATTTTTATAAAAACTCCACCACCTTATCCTCCACAACTTCTGATCTCAAATTATGCCCACCCTCCGACGTTTCAAAAAAACGTAACGAAGGAAGTGCCCGTCTAATTTTAAAAACCTCCACCGCAGGAACTACAATATCATGACTATTGTACAATAAAAATCCCTCCGCATTCAATTGCTTAAAATGATGCATCAATGAAAAATTAGACAACGGCTCATTATAAATTTCATCAATACTATTTTTAGTATGTGTCAAAACATGTTCAGCAATTCCCATGCATCTCGCATACTTGGTCATCAAAGCATCACAATCAGAAAAAGTACACATCATCACAATTTTCAATTTTTCAAAATGCTTATTAGATTTACTAGCAGCAATTACCCCTACCAAACTTCCAATCGAATGAGAAACAATTCCATACCAATTTTTACCAGCATCCAGAACTGTTTTCACACAATCAATATAATCTGGAATGGAAAGGAAAAGACCTTTTGAAGTGCCTTGTGCAGGAGCATCTACGACCACCGCCGTAAAACCTTTTGCAACTATTTTCTCCACATGATTTTTCCATCTTGCACCATTACTTGCCCACCCGTGAACAAATAAAATCTTAGGACCACTTCCATAAGAATAGACATTGAAATTTTTATTTTTAAAAACAAAATTTTGTTTTCTTCCTTTTTGATAAAATTGCACATCTGCTTTTTTGATCTTTTTTCGAACTCCTATTGATAATAAAAACATCGTCAATCTTGAAGATGAAAAAGGAGAAATTTTGTGTAAGTTGTTAATGCCATTCGCAACTATAGAAATTCCTTTTGGAAAAAATTTCTTTTTTAATTCTTGATCATTTGCTTCCTCCAGTTGCGGATTGAAGGTAGCCGTAGGAGGCATCATTAATAAATTGTTGTTTTTCATTTTAAGTTGTATTTCAAGGTTATAAAGAGTCTAGAGTTATCTTGATAGTAACCGAAAAAATGATCGGCTTGACCAAATAAAAAATCAGCTTGGCAAGACAGTTTAAATTTGTCGGTAACTTTATAGTTTAAGGATGTACTGATACTTTGACTGTATGAAGAGAGGTTTGAAACGGAACGCATAGACGCTTTCCATTTATAATTAAATTGATAAGTTGCATCCACCAGCAACGCATTGTCAAGCACATGATCCAAATCATTGACCGTATATTCTACATCCGATTTTGTGAAATTTTTCAAATACTGAATTAAAAATTTCAATTGTTTTTCTGGATTTTCGAAAATAAAAACACGATCTAAACCTATCGTAAATCCCCAATAATTATCTGGTGTCAATTCCGCTATTTCATTCACCCGTTGATTATTGATATAAGATAGTTCTGACCATAAACTGTACTCTCCGACTAGCTTTGAAAAAGCAACCGAAGCAATGTTCAAGCGATGATACATCAATCCAATATCATAAGGAATTACTTTATCTGCTAAGTTTGGAGCAGACAATTGTGGCAACCTTTGAGGAATGTCGTTGATGCCGCTATAGCCATTGAAAGTGATTTCGAAGTCATCATTTTCATAACTAATATTTGCTCCGTAGCTAATTGAAGAGTTGGGGGATTCCTTTTGCAACTCATTGAATTCTGCTGTAAAAATTAAATCATTTGGTCCTCTGAAATTATGAGGTAGTCGAATCCATCGGTTGTTTTCGAAATACAGCCTTGAGTGATTTTTAAAAGGAATAACTCTCAATTGAAATTGCCATTTTTTCAAACTTAGTTTTGTATCAATGCCCCAGCTTCCCAAGGCTTCATCATCTGTTCGAAGGAAATCATAATAGTCATAGCGGTTTGCCATGTCCATCGCACTCCACCCCGTCAGGTCGCCCCACTTGACAATTTGCTTTCCTATTTTTCCATAAAAGTTCTTTTTGTTAAAAGCTAAATACGCTTGGTTTAACCATAATCTTCGTCGCTGTTTTTCATCAGCATTTAGTACAGATCGTAGGGCAACAAAAGTTTTAAATTTAGTTTTATATCGTGCCTCAAATTCTTGTTGAGCACTCACTTCTGGAATTGTTCTATTGCTGTTTTCAAGTGATTGGAAATAAACACCAAACGAAGGTTGAATCGTAGTCTGATATTTGTATTTCCAATTCTGCGCTTGCGTAGTTTGGTTTTGAAAAACAAAAAACAATATGATTACAAAAAATATCCGCTGCATGATTACAATGTTTCAATGTATGATTTTGAAAAAATATTTTCATCCACTCCTTTGTTGATCACAAAGTTTTCGTAGTAAACTTCTGTTCTGTTTTTTGTCAATAAGTTTTCTACTTGAATAAAATGAGCTTTAAAAAAATTAGTACCTTTTATTTTTCTAATATCTTTCGCAGTAAATATTTTTTCTAACTTATCTTTCTTATTGAAAAAATGAGACTGTACTTGTAGATGTGTTGTTTTGTCAATCCAAAGAATACGTTTGCTGTACTCCGTTTTAGTGTTTGCTAAAGGTGTTGCGATAATTTTATAACAATCCTTTCCCAAAACCTTTTCTTCTCCTACTGACTCATAACTATAATCCTCCATTGGCTCAGAAAGATAGTTCGACAAATCTTCGTAAGTCATTTCAGTTCCCATAAATCGATCCCCTTTCTTCGATGCAGAAATTCTTTTTGCTTTACGCAAAGCAGGTAGGTATAACCATTGGTCATCAGCTTTGCCTTCATGCTGAATTGTCAAACTAGAAGTACCGCTAATATCCGCAGGGCTAACAAATTTTAATAAAAAATTATACGTGTGCGTCGTCGCATCTTTTTGTAAAATATATTGTTCCAATGATCGCTCCTGTACTCTTCCTTTTTTACTAATATTTTTATACTTGATCGTACTTTGTAAATCATCGATAGAAGATGCTTCTTGATATTTTAGAATGATAGCTCTTGCGTCTTCGATAGGTTGTCCTTGGACTAAAATAGTTCCTAGTAAAAATAAAATGCAGATTGTGAATCTCATGATTGTATTTGTTTTTAAGTTTTAAAAATATTGTTATGTTATTTTTTAAGTTTTAAAAAACAAGGGCAACCCTAAAAGGAATCACCCTTGTTGGCATACTTTAAAACTTAAAATGCTCTTTGAGAGATGACATCTTTGCGTAAAAGAGGGCAGATAAGATGACATCTCTTTTATTAATTATTGACTAGTAAATTTCCAGTTGAGGGTAAGGTCGCAGTTGTAGGTTCTTCTTTTTTGATAGTAAATAAAATCGGAAAAATGACCAATGTATTGATGTAAATCAGTAGCATTGAGAATGCTAGTAACCAACCAAAATGTTGTACTGGTAAAAATCCTGAAAAGGATAAAACACTAAATCCAATGACATTTGAAATGGCATCATACGAGATGGCGTTCCCTGTATTTTCGCAAGTATTAAATAATGCAGTTTCGATTCCTTGTTGTTGGTTTTTATAAAAAGAAATTAAATAGTGAACAGAGAAATCAATTCCAATTCCGACAATCATCGCAGTCAAAAGTGAAGTACTGATTCCTAATCGCATTCCCATCATTCCCATAAATCCAAAAACCATTACTAAAGAAAACAGAATTGGAATGATGGTAAAAATTCCTTTCTTGACAGATCTAAAAATGATGAATGTTGTGAGCAATAAAATAACCAATGCTAACATGATATTTTGAATTTTACCACTTACGATATATTTCCCTAAAGAAATTCTATGCATCACATCACCTCCAAATTTTATATCCGCATTACCTTGAAATTTATTTGCAAATAATCCTTCAATTCTTTCCCAAGTAGCTTGATGCACCTCAGGACTTGAAGAAGTTAAGAAAACTTGCAAGTGTGCTTTTTCATAATCTTCATCGTACAACATTCCAGCTTCACCAGGTGTAGCAGATAATTCATACATCATTAAGTACTGAGCGATTTCTTCATTGTTTAAAGTCTTTTCTGAAGAATCATCATCTAAATTTTTAGCGATATGCTCGACTACTTTTGAGTAAGAATGAATTCCTCCAACGGATTCTAACAATGCTATTTCATTTTCAAATTGAAGCATTTGTTGATAAAATTTTTCATCCTTGATATTATCATAATTGGTAGCATCTACCATGATATCCATCACTCTTACGCCGTCTAATTTATCATTAAAAGTTGTCGCCGCAATTCGTCCTTCATGGCTTTTTGGGAAAAACTTCATGTAGTTGTCTCCTACTTGAATATTCCCTGCCTGCCAAATCGCCAACCCTGCAATCACCATATATCCAACCATAATTGGCTTACGATAACTCAAAGTCAAGGCTGTAATTTTTTGGGTAAAAACACCAATCGTATTTTTCAACCCATGATGTTTTGCTTTTGGTTTTTTGATAAATTGACAAAGACTTGGCAGCAAAAACAAACAAATAAAAGTAGCATAAGCAAATCCAAATGCGCCAATGATTCCAAACTCTTTAAGCGACTGAATTTTAAAAATCAATAAACTCAAAGAACCTAAAGATGAGGTCACTCCTGTTATTAAAATAGGTGATGCAATTTTATCCAAAGTCGCTTCTACCAATTTTTCCATAGAGTCGTACTGATCGGATAATTGATATAAAGCATGCATAAAATGAATGCCATAAGAAGAGGCAACGGCAATCATAATCACAGGCAAGGCATTGGAAACTACGGTGATCGGCAATCCTAAATATCCCATTGTTCCAATTGTCCACACGATACTCATCAGCACCATTGTAACAGGAAGCAGAACTCCTGCGACTGTTCTAAAGCAAAGGAAAAATCCAATAAAAATTAATACAATCGCAATCGGAATAAATCTTCGCGAATCGCCGCTGATGCCTCGTTGAACATCTTCGACTAGAATCGGAGCACCTGTGATATGGATTTTTCCAGCAGTTGAAAAATCATTTTTTATGGCCAGCAAAGCATCATAAACTTCGCCACCAACAAAGCCATCATCCAATGGCGCAGCTATAACTGTAAGTGTCCCATCTTTGCTTACAAGGCTTCCTGAAATCATTTCATTTTGAGCAATATCTTTTTTTAATTGTGCCCATGCTGCTGGTGAATTTGGGATAGGATCGAGAAAACCTTCAGAGGTTAATCCCCAATCTCGGTTGCTAACATTCTCAAGTGTAGCCAAACTTTTCACTTCATCAACCAATACATAAGGAACTTCTTTTAAAGCTTCTGTGAGTTGAATGATGTTTTCTGCGGCATCTTCAGAATAGATGGTTTCTTTTTCCAAACCAATCATGACCATACTCCGATCGCCAAAAACTTCTTTGACGGCATCAATATTTTTATTGATTGGATCGTCGGTTGGTAACTCGCCATCGAAGCTATTTTTTTGAAAAAGAAAACGCATTCCGTTTCCTAGGAGGCAGGTAATTAATAGAAAAATGAAAAGACTAATCTTAGGATTAGTGTAACTGTTTTTTAATAAAGTATGCATTGTTATTTAGTTTTTTTGAGGCAAAGAAGTGCTTTTTCATTCCAGGGGATAGTATGAAAGTCACATCTTTGTTTTCTCAATTAGTGATGTTTTTCTAATTGATAATTTGAAAAACAAAAAGGTTAACATGACAAAAGATTTTATTTCAAAAAAATGATTTTGATAAAAAGGCCTTTAATATCTAGGCTTATATGTTGATACAAACTTATGTGTGAAGAATAATTATATCGTCCGAGTTTATGTATTAGGAAGTCCCGATTTATAAACTCGGACAAAAACACAGGGAATTTCCTTGTGGTTGGGCCACATTTAGGAATTTTTGCAAAAAAAATGGAAGTGACGAGGAATTGTAGAATTTAACTGAAAGGGAGATTCAGAATTTAGCGGGACGAGATATCGCAGGGCAACCACTAGGGATTGCCCCTACTGGGTTTTGAAATAGCGAACTAGGAAAATAAAACCAATTACAAATATTAATCTCATTCCCCATTTCCAAAAATTAAATGATGAGACAGATATTTTTTCCATATCACCTGCGGCTACAAAACCTGCCCAATAGAAAGGATGTTTCTGTTCAGGAGTGATAGTTTGATCGAGGTAGGCTAATTTGGCTCGGCGTAAGGCATTATCTTTTGTATCTCCTTCTTTGAGAAACTGGTAAAAACTAGACATGATTTTAGAGGTGGCATCATCAGGTACTTTCCATAAACTCATCACCGTAGAAGGTACTCCAGCGTATCGAAATGCTCTCGATAAACTCATAATTCCTTCTCCTTTTTTGATTGTTCCAAATCCAGTATTGCAGGCACTCAAAACCGCTAGGTCGGCATTCAATTGAAGATTGTGCAATTCGGCAGCGGTGAGGACGCCATCATGAATCGTATCTTTTTCAGTATTAAAAATAAAATGAGAATACATCGGATTGACATCATCCATATCAGCATGCATGGAAAGGTGAAGCAGTTTATAATCCTTTGCATTTTGTCGAAATTGAGATTCTGTAACTTGATTTCCTGTAAAAGCATCTCCTCCAAAAAGTTGTGCAATCAATTCCGCTTCTCTTTTTGCTCCAGGCAAATCAGATAGATTTTTTCCAGATCGAGTGCTAAGCGCAGCGGCGATGTATTGATTTTGGGTTTGATATCGAGGTGCAAAAGTAGCGATAGGTTTGTTTGCTTTTTGAAAAGAATTATTTTTTTGTGCTATCAATAAGTGGGCTGCATAGGCATAGCTAATGTCAAATTTTTCAATTAACATTTTGGAATTTTCATTCGGAATTACCAATGTTTCAAAAGGTAAATATCCCAACCAGATATCAGGAATGATGGTTATTTTTTGAATAGCGTTATTTTGTTCAAGTCGCTCGAAAGATTTTTTTAATAAAACATTTGAAATAAATAAGCCTTTCGATTTTTCAAAATTAGAAGTAGGAGAAGCTAAATCTTCGCAGTAGTTTAAGAGTTGATTTTTAAAATCAGAAGGAAGTTTAACTTTATCAAAATAATGTTGGTTTTCAAAAAACGTAAAAATATATAAATTAGAATCTGCTAAGAAATATTCAATGGTAGCAGCATCTTGATTCGATAAATGTTGACTAATTGTTGATAAGTTAGCAATCTCATTATTTTCGTTTGAGAAAGATTTTAAATAAATATCCAAAGTATCTTGAAAGGCGAAGTAAGCATTTTTATAATCGAATATATTTTGATTTAATTCTTGAATTAGAGAATCGTTCGGTTCTTTTTTAGTCAATTCCTTGTGATGTAATTTTTCATAAAATTCTAGATTTCCTCTCAAGTGTTTTTCTCGATCTAAAATAGCAGGGTCGATATTCGCTAAAGCAGTTGCTTGTTTTTTTTCAAACGCCTCCATCAAAATTAAGCTTTTCGTTTTTTCAGCAATTTGAAAAGCCTTCTCTAAATATTGTGCATCGTCAGTTTTGTCATACAGTTCTTTTAAACTTGCAATAGCTTTTCCAATGACATCAAATTGTTTTTCCAATAAAAATTGGCGAGAATCTTCTGTCCTAAAATTTTCTCTTAATTGAAATAAAATATTAACGGCTACCTCATATTGAGTTACGGATTCTTCTAAATCTGATAGGTTTTTATTTTTAAAAAATAAGGACTCGTAAGCATTGGCTTTCGTTTTTATTAAATCTACCATTGGTAAATATAATCCAATGTCACTTAGCGAAGCCATATTTTTTTCATCAAAATTTAATTCTTGAAGTGTAGAATCTAAAAGAGATAAAGCCGCCAATTCATCATTTTGCTCAATAAGCATTTCTCCAATACTTGCTATCCAACTATTTTGAAAAGGATGTTTTCGATTATTTTTTTTAGCATATTGGAGGGCTTGACGCATTGTCAATAATCCATTTTTTAAATCACCTTGTAATTGATAAACACTTGCTTTGCTGGCTAGAATATTGGCAATGTAAGGATGGCCTGAATTTGTTGCTTTGGAGTAATTTTCAATTGCACCATCAAAGTGCGTTAACGCTAATTCATAATTCCCATCTAATCTTTCAACTTCTCCTAAATGACTTAAACCACGACCGATGTAACTATGATGTTTTTTGAAAAAATTCTGATACATCGTCAATGCGGTTTCAATATTTTCTCTTGCTGCGGGATAGTTTTTCATGTAGCGATAGCACGCTCCAATATTCATATAATTCGTCGCAATATTGGGAGGATAGGGTTCCTTAATTTGAATCATCATTGCCAATGCTTTTTGATAATAGGTCAAGGTTCGATCATAATCTCCCCAATTTCGATAGACGATTCCTTGCCCAACATAGCACCTTGGAATCACTCTGGGGTTATTTAATTTTTCATATAATTGAATGGCATCATCATAACACTTCAATGCTTTGTTGAACGCACCTAGGGCTAAAAAAGAATTCCCTAAATTATAAGTTACATCAGCCGTTTCTATGTAAAGTAGATTATTGGTTTTATGTATTTCTAATGTTTTTTCATAGGCTTGAATCGCTTCTGCTTTTTTTCCAATACGATTATATGCAGTTCCTAAACTGAGATATAACTCTGAAAATAATCTAGGTGGAGTATTTGGATTAGCTTTGCAAATGTTTAAACCTCTTGTTGAATGATTGATTGCTTCCTCATAATTACCCATTTTTCTTTCCGTTTTTGAAAGGGTATAATATGCTCTTGCCAAGGCAAGACTATGAGTAATTAAGTGAGGTTGAGTAAAGGCAATTCCTTCATTCATCTTTCTGAGAGCGACCTCATAATTGTTGAGTTTTCTTTCAGCATTTCCTAGTCTAGAATAAATTTCCAGTAATTGTTCATAGTCTATGTCAATTTGTTTTTTACTAATCTCTATGGCTTTTGTAAATTCAGGAATGGCTAATTTGTATTTTTTTTCTTTAAAAAACGCCCTTCCTTTTAAAACATAAAAATCAGAAACCTCTTTACTTTTTTTATCATTGATAAGGCTGAATGCTAAATCACAATCTTGTAAAGTAGCTTGAAGATTAAAGGTAGAGTCATTTTCAAGACTACCTTCAATTTTTTTCAAAACCTGAACCAAATCAGAATTGGAGTTTTGTGCATAGAAAATTTGAATGCACAATGTGCAGAGGAGTATGCTAAATAGTTTTCTCATTGATTGTTTTCAGTTTGGTGATATTTTGTATCAACTGTACTCATCGTAAAATAAAACTCTTTTTGGTAAAATAAAAATTGCAACATGGCATTTAGATGATGCATGCAAAGATTTCCCTTTATGCTATTAATATTTTTAACGTAGAATAGGTTAACTGAGGTTGCTATATTTTTTATATTTTGTGTTTTTTAAAATACGTTTTTTAAACGATTTCCGATTATTTCGTTTTTTAAAAGTTAACCTTTTTATTTTTTTTAATATTAATGGAGGAAGATTCAATTAAAAAATCGCAAGAACTACTTAGTAGAATTCAGGAAGAAGGAATGTCTGCGCTCGAAGAAGTCTATCGAAAATATAGAGAGGATTTCCTACATTTTGCACTACGTTTTGGTTTGTCTGAATCTGAGTGCTTGGATGCTTATCAAGATGTGATGATTGCATTTTATGAAAATGTAAAAGAAGGAAAACTAACCACCTTAACGAGTAGTTTAAAAACTTATTTATTTAGTATTGGAAAATACAATTTACTCAATCAGTTAAAAAATAAAAAGCGAACTGCTCCAACTGAAGCAATTTATCCTGAAATTGAAATTGCTGATAATCAATACTTTGAAGAAATAGAATTAACACATCGTCAACAAATAATCGAAAAAGCATTTCAGCAGCTAGGAGAACAATGTCGTGAATTATTGACGCTGTTTTATTATCATCGCTACTCCATCAGAAATATAAAAAATGCGATGGATTATAGTAATGAGAATACGGTCAAAGCCACAAAATCCAGATGTATGAAATCTTTGAAAACTATTTTGGGAAAAATGGATATTTATTAAAAAAATTAAGTTCAATCTAGCCGATGTCATTAAAAGAAACAGACCTTCACCTTATCGATAAATATCTCCAAAGTAAACTTGATGCTAAGGAAGAAAAGTTGTTTGTTGAAAAACAAAGCAATCCTGATTTTCAAAAGGAATTGAACTTGAGAAAAAATAGCCTCTCTATTTTTAAAAAGAATGGCCGTCAAGAACTTAAAAAAAAATTACAATCTCTTGAAAAAGGAATTCAAGAAAAAAGTGCCGTCAATCAAGAACCTACCAAAGTTAGAAAGATAAAAAGTCGTGCTTGGATTGGAGTTGCAGCAGCATTATTATTGTTGTCGGGCATTTTTTGGTGGAACACTTCGTCTGTAAATTCGGATCAGTTATTCGCACAGCATTTTCAGCCCTATCCAAATATTATTGCTCCTATCGTAAAAAGTCAAACTCCTAACTCCTCAGATTACGAAAAGGCTTTCCAAACTTATGAACAAGGAAATTACCAAAATGCAATTCCATTGTTAGAAAAAATAAAAACGGAGGAAGGGAAGTTTTACTTGGCGATTGCTCAATTAGCAAATGGGGATAGTGAAAAGACAATTTCTCTTTTATCTGACTTGAGTCAAGAATCTTCTGGTCGTTTTTATCAAGCAAGTCAATGGTACTTAGCTTTGGCTTATTTGAAAAATAACCAGTCGGAAGAGGCAGCAGATATTTTGGATTTGATAAAAGAAAATCCTGATCATGATTTTTATAAGCAGATGATGAATTTGAGTGAGGAGAAATAGAGGTAATTTATTATTGAACCATTCCTTTGCATAGGATAAAATCAAAATTTCTTATTTTTAACCTATGATTTCAAAGAAAACAAAGTACGGATTAAAAGCACTTGGATATCTTGCAAAGCAAGAAACAAAAGAGCCTGTTCAAATCTCAGCAATCGCTAAAAGTGAGAACATTTCTCAAAAATTTTTGGAAAGCATTTTATTGACTTTGCGAAAGGCTGGATTTTTAGGTTCAAAAAAAGGGAAAGGTGGAGGATATTATTTGATGAAAGATCCCGATGAGATAAAAATTGCTTCTGTTTTTCGAATATTGGAAGGACCTATAGCGATGGTTCCTTGTGTTAGTTTAAATTTTTATGAAAAATGTAGCGACTGCCCAAATGAAGAGGCGTGCAGAGTCAACCATTTGATGATTCAAATAAGAGACAGTACATTAGCTATTTTAGAAAATAATACGCTAGCTGATTTTATAAAATAAATTTTTAGTCAAAATTTTAATTTTTTTTTACTTCCCTTGTTCAAAAATTATACTTCGCTGTTTTTGATTTAGAAACTTCCCACGTTTTGTTCTTATCCTTTTTTGCAAAATAAAAAACACCTTTCCTTTTAAATTTCAAAATATTTCACCTCTCCTTGTTTTGGTGATATTTCCTTTATCCTACCAGATTACTAGATTTTAACTTCTGATCCATTGTTTTTTTGATAAAAAGAGAATAGCTTTGCATTATCCTATTAAATCGATAGGGTAATAGTTTTAAAGCATTCTTCATGAATCACATACTGTCTATAAAATCATTATCACCATTGAGTAACACAAAAAACAAAACTCATAACAATGAATCTACAAAAAGGAGTTTAGTGAAAACTCTTAGTTGGAGAGCGATAGGAACATTAGATACGATTTTGATCTCATGGATGATTACAGGAACATTTGCATTTGCAATTTCGATAGGTACGATAGAATTATTTACAAAAATGATCTTGTATTTTTTTCATGAACGGATTTGGAATTCCATCAATTTTGGCAAATAAAGAATTATGAAAATCACAAAAGAAAATTTATCTAGATATAACGAGTTACTAGCGGGTAAAACTCCTTTGGAAATAACTAAGTGGGCAATTAGTTTTGCTAAAACTCCCGTGGTTACTACAAACTTTGGCCCGCATTCAGTTTCTATACTTCACTTAGTTACTAAAATAAAAAGGGATTTAAAAGTCATTTGGTGTGATACAGGTTACAATACTTCCTACACATATCGACATGCAAATGAAGTTTCCACAAAATTAAATCTTAACCTTTTTACCTATGTTCCTCTTCAAACTTCTTCACAACGAGATGCACTTTTTGGAGGTATACCTACAGTCGAAGATCCACAACATAAAGTTTTTACCAATCAAGTAAAATTAGAACCATTTCGTCGAGCAATGGCAGAACATCAGCCTGATGTATGGTTTACAAATATTAGAAAAGGACAAACCGCATTTCGAGACAGCCTCGATATTCTAAGTTTGAGCAAAGATGGAATCTTAAAAGTGAGTCCATTTTACAATTGGTCAGATAAGCAATTAGATGAGTATTTAGAGAAAAATGATTTGCCAAACGAGACTAAGTATTTCGATCCAACAAAAGTTTTACAAAACCGAGAATGTGGTTTGCACATTTAAAAATATTTAAAATTACCATCAAAAAAATCAAAGATGAATCATACACTTGAAAGCGAAGCAATCCATATTTTTAGAGAAGTCGTAGCCCAATTTGATAAACCTGTTCTTCTTTTTTCAGGTGGAAAAGATTCTATTACTTTAGTTCGATTAGCGCAAAAAGCGTTTTATCCAGCTCAAATTCCTTTTCCATTATTGCACATCGACACAGGTCATAATTTTCCTGAAACTATTGAATTTCGAGATCGGTTGGTTAAAGAATTAGGATTGAATTTGATTGTGCGAAATGTACAAGATTCAATTGATGAAGGAAAAGTGATCGAAGAAACTGGAAAATATTCAAGTAGAAATTTATTGCAAACCACTACGCTTTTGGATGCAATTGAAGAATTTAAGTTTGATGCTTGTATCGGCGGAGCAAGACGAGATGAAGAAAAAGCAAGAGCGAAAGAGCGTATTTTTTCTGTACGAGATGACTTTGGACAATGGGATGAAAAAAATCAAAGACCAGAGTTGTTTGATATTTTAAATGGAAAAATTTCGATAGGGCAAAACGTAAGAGTCTTTCCTATTTCAAATTGGACAGAACTAGATGTGTGGTCGTACATAGAAAAAGAAGAGATCGAAATTCCTTCTATCTATTTTTCTCATCAAAGAAAAACCTTTTTAAGAGATGGTTTGATTTGGAGTTATTCTCCTTTTGTTTTTCAAGAAGATTCTGAGGAAACAGAGCTGCGAACGGTCAGATTTAGAACAGTAGGTGATATGACTTGTACCGCAGCTGTGGAATCAAATGCTGATACGATTGAACAGATTGTTAAAGAAATTCGCCAATCTACCATATCTGAAAGAGGGGCAAGAATAGATGATAAACGTTCCGAAGCAGCAATGGAAAAAAGAAAACAGGTTGGATATTTTTAAAATATTGGTTGACGGTAAACGGCCTACGATTGACGGGCCGTCCACCGTAGGCCGTTTACCGTCAATCGTTTTTTTACCTATTTAAAATCAAATCACAATGGATGTTTTAAAAATCGCAACGGCAGGAAGTGTCGATGATGGTAAAAGTACTTTGATCGGTAGATTATTGTACGATACCCAATCCTTGACCGATGACAAGCTAGATGCCATCAAAAGAAATAGTAAACTTCGTGGATACGACTACCTTGATTTTTCATTAGCTACAGATGGACTTGTAGCTGAACGAGAACAAGGGATTACAATTGACGTCGCACATATTTACTTTTCTACAGAGAAAAAAAGTTACATCATTGCAGATACTCCTGGGCATGTTGAGTACACTCGAAATATGGTTACAGGAGCATCCACATCTCAAGCTTCGATTATTTTAATTGATGCTAGGAAGGGAGTAATTGAACAGACTTACCGACACTTTTTTATCAATAATCTTTTGCGGGTAAGAAATGTCATTGTTGCCATTAACAAAATGGATTTGGTAGGATATTCTGAGACTGTTTTCAATCAGATAAAAAATGATTTTGAGGAACTTAATAAAAAGAGTTCTTATCAACAACAACAGATTACTTTTATTCCTATTAGCGCTTTGAAAGGAGACAACGTTGTAAAAAAATCTTCCAAGATGACGTGGCATAAAGGGGAAACCATTTTAGAGCATTTGGAAAAATTAGACGGTGAGTCTTCTATGGAGGAAACCCAAGTTCGATTTCCTGTGCAAACTGTGATTCGTCCAAAGAATGAAAAATTTCATGATTTCAGAGGTTATGCTGGAAAAGTATATGGCAATAATTTGAAAGTGAAAGATGAAATTACAGTCTTACCATCATTGAAAAAATCTAAGATAAAAAGTATCCATTTCTTCGATCAAGATCTAGAGCAGGCTGAAGCAGGCAGTTCAGTAGTTATCACTTTGGACGACGATGTCAATGTGAGCAGAGGAGACATGTTGGTCAAATCAAACGAACTTCCAGCTGTAGAAAAAGAATTGGATACCATAATTTGCTGGATGGATAACAATGAATTAACGGAAGGCAAAAAATATATTTTACAACACAGCAATAATAATGTGTTAGCAAAAATAGATCAGATTAAAAATACAATTCCTACAGATTTTAGCGAAGCCGAAAAGGGGAATGGACAATTAAAATTAAACGAAATCGGTCAAGTAAAATTAAGGTTGAACAAACCAATTTATTTTGATGCTTACGAAAAGAACAAAGCCAATGGTTCTTTTATTTTGATTGATGCTCAAACAAACGCAACAGCAGGAGTTGGTTTTTTAAATGTATAACAATCTGATTACGAAATAAAATATTCACCTAAAAAATATCATTCCATGCAAAGTTTTAGAACAGAATTAGAAGATGGGGCAATCGTCCAAAAAGATATTCTCGAATTAGAAAAAAAGATTCGATTATTTAAAGAAGGAAAGGTGGATGAAGAACGATTCCGAAGCCTTCGACTAGCACGTGGTGTTTACGGACAACGCCAAGAGGGTGTACAAATGATTCGAATTAAATTGCCTTATGGAAAAGTAACGGGTGAACAATTACTTCGAATTTCAAAAGTTGCAGATGAATATTCTACAGGTAAATTACATATCACTACTCGGCAAGATATTCAAATTCATTATGTGAGTTTGGATCGAACTCCACAGCTTTGGGCGGAGTTGGAAAAAGATGATGTGACGATTAGAGAGGCTTGTGGAAATGCAGTACGGAATGTTACGGCAAGTGCATTGGCAGGTGTAGATGTCAATGAACCATTTGATGTAACACCTTATGCACATGCTGTTTTTCAATATTTTTTAAGGAATCCGCTTTGTCAAGAGATGGGAAGAAAATTTAAAATTTCTTTTTCATCAAGTGATGAAGACACCGCTTTGAGTTTTATCCATGACTTAGGTTTTATTCCAAAAATAAAAAATGGAGCACATGGATTTAAAGTAATGTTGGCAGGTGGATTAGGTTCACAACCACGACATGCAGATGTGTTGTATGAATTTTTACCTATCAATAAATTAATTCCCACGATTGAAGGTGTGCTTAGAATTTTCGATAGACATGGTGAAAGAGCAAAACGATTAAAAGCTCGAATGAAATTTTTAGTAAAAAGTTTGGGCTTAGATGGTTTTATGAAATTGGTAGATGAGGAACGTAAAGCATTAGCACATCAAACAGTTGAGATAGATTTCCCGAAGGAAGATATCTTTTCACTTTTACCAAAAACAAAATCACCTAAGGTTAAGATAAAAGACCAAAAAGCATTTGAACATTGGAAACTCACTAATGTAATTCAACAAAAACAAAAAGGACTTTTTGCTATTGGTGTAAAAGTATTGTTAGGAGATTTTTCTACTGAAAAAGCAAGAGCCTTAGTAAAACTAATTCAAGAGTTTGGAACCAATGAATTACGATTTACACTTCGTCAGAATTTGGTTATCAGAAATATCAAAGAAGAATACTTGCCTTACTTTTATCAAGAATTATTAAAACTAGGATTTGCCGATCCTGGATTTAATGCAACAATTGACATCACCGCTTGCCCTGGAACTGACACCTGCAATTTAGGTATTGCAAGTAGTACAGGTATCGCAGAGGAGTTGGAAAGAGTGTTGGTTTCGGAATATCCTGACTATGTGAATAACAAAAATATCGTCATCAAAATTAGTGGTTGCATGAATGCTTGTGGTCAACACAACATGGCGCATATTGGTTTTCAAGGGATGTCGATTCGAACAAAAGATAAACTAGTTGCACCAGCTGTTCAAATCTTATTGGGTGGTGGCGTACTTGGAAATGGCGAAGGAAGATTTGCAGATAAGGTGATAAAATTACCGAGTAAAAGAGGGCCTGAAGCATTACGTTTTATCCTAAATGATTTTGATGAAAATGCAGGCGGGAAATCCTTTTTAGAATATTATGATGCTTCGGGTGAAAAGTACTTTTATAATTTATTAAAACCTTTAGCCGATACAGAAAATTTAACTCCTGATGATTTTATTGATTGGGGAAATGGTACACAGTATGTAAAAGCAATTGGAGTTGGTGAGTGTGCGGGAGTGATTATTGATTTGGTACAAACTCTATTTTTGGAAGCGGAAGAGAAAACGGACTTTGCTTTTGAAGCGATTCAAAAAGGCCGTTGGGCTGATTCCATTTATCATTCTTATGCTTCATTTATTAATGGTGCAAAAGCATTGTTAACTTCTGAAAATGCAAAAACCAATACTCAAGCAGGTATTGTAAAACAGTTCGACGAATTATTTGTAGCCTCCTCTAAAATAAATTTATCCACTACTTTTCATGACTTAGTTTTTCAAATTAAGGAAAACGAACCAACAGAAGATTTTGCAAAAAAATATTTGGAGCAAGCAATCGTCTTTTTAAAAGTCATTGAAAAATTTCGTAAAAATCAATTAGAAAATGTATAACTCAACACCAAGATTAACAGTAGTGGGCGCAGGCCCAGGAGATGCAGATTTGATTACTTTAAAAGCAGTCAAAGTTTTAAAAGATGCAGATGTCATTTTATATGATGCACTTGTAAATCCATTGTTATTAAAACATGCGCCACAAGCCAAACATATTTTTGTAGGAAAAAGAAAAGGCTATAAGCGATTTAGTCAAGATGAAATAAATGACTTGATTGTAAAATATGCTATGTCATTTGGACATGTGGTAAGACTTAAAGGAGGAGACCCTTTTATTTTTGGACGTGGTGCCGAAGAAATGGAATACGCTGCTCAACATGAATTGCTTACTGATATCGTTCCAGGGATTTCTTCTTCATTGGCTGTTCCTGCATCGCAAAATATTCCTTTGACCAAACGAGGAAGCTCTGAGAGTTTTTGGGTAATTACTGGAACTACCAAAAACCGAACAATTTCTAAGGATATAGAATTGGCTTGTAAGTCAACTGCTACGATAGTGATTTTAATGGGTATGAGTAAGTTGCCTCAAATTGTGGAACTTTTTAAAGCTGAAAATAAATCAAAATTACCTGTTGCCATTATTCAAAATGGAACAACGCTTCATGAGAAAATAGCAATAGGAACAATCGAAACGATTGAAGAAGAAGTCAGAAAAAATGGTTTATCAAATCCTGCTGTAATTATCATTGGAGAAGTGGTGAAGCATCGTTCTGAGGTTGAAATGATTCACGAAAAGGTTTATGTAAAATCATTCTTATAGAAGATGTCATCTCTGGGCTTTTGCTAAAAAAATAAATAAAACCAAAATGATAGAACGAAATAATTTATACCCCATCTTTTTAAAAACACAACAGTTAAATATTCTGATTGTGGGTGGAGGATTTGTAGCCTTAGAGAAATTGACTTTTTTGTTAAAATCAAGCCCCAATGCAAATATAAAAATGGTTGCTCCTTTTTTTCGAAAAGAAACTTTAGATTTTATCAAGGATAAAAACATAGAAAGAGTTGAAGGAATTTATTTAAAAGAATATTTAAAAGACAAACATATGGTCATTGCAACGACGGATGACGTCCCTGTCAATGAACAAATTTATCATGATTGTCGAGCAAGAAATATTTTAGTAAATGTCGCGGATAATCCTCCGTTTTGTGATTTCTATATGGGAGGAATTGTTACAAAAGGAAATGTGAAAATTGCAATATCTACGAATGGAAAATCTCCTACAACGGCAAAACGGTTACGTCAATTTTTTGAGGAAGTGATTCCCGAAGACATCAATCAATTAGTTAAAAATTTAAATGGATATCGAAAAACGCTTAAAGGTGATTTCGAAGAAAAAGTAAAAGCACTTAATAAAATTACAGAAACACTTATAAAATGATAGAGACAGATATACTTATTATCGGCGCAGGCCCAACAGGATTATTTACTGTTTTTGAAGCTGGGTTATTAAAATTAAAAACGCACTTAATTGATGCATTGCCACAGCCAGGAGGACAATGTTCTGAAATTTATCCTAAAAAACCAATCTATGATATCCCTGGTTTTCCAGAAATCCTAGCAGGTGATTTGACGAAAAATTTATTGGAGCAAGGAAAGCAATTTCAACCTGGATTTACGCTTGGAGAACGAGCTGAGACACTTGAAAAATTAGATGACGGTACATTTATCGTTACTACCAATAAAGGAACAAAACACCATGCACCTATCGTAGCAATTGCAGGTGGGTTGGGAAGTTTTGAGCCTCGAAAACCACCTATCGAAAATATTGCAAAATATGAAGATAAAGGTGTGGCTTATATCATCAAAGATCCAGAAGTTTATCGAGATAAAGATATTGTGATTGCAGGAGGTGGAGATTCTGCTTTGGATTGGAGTATCTTTTTAGCTGATATTGCTTCCAATGTAACATTGATTCACCGACGGAACGAATTTCGTGGAGCCTTGGATTCAGTTGAAAAAGTAAGAGATTTAAAAGCACTTGGTAAAATTAAAATAATCACTCCCGCACAAGTTGTAGATTTAAATGGTGATGACCATTTGGAATCTATTACGGTCAAACAAGGAGAAGAAACTTTTGATATTGAAACTGATGCGTTTATTCCTCTTTTTGGATTGTCACCTAAGTTGGGACCTATTGGAAATTGGGGGCTGGAACTTGAAAAGAATGCCATCAAAGTAGACAATGCTTTGGATTATCAAACTAACATACCTGGCGTCTTTGCAATAGGTGATGTGAATACTTATCCAGGGAAATTAAAATTAATTTTATGTGGTTTTCATGAAGCAACTTTAATGTGTCAGGCAGCTTATAAAATTATTAATCCAGGTAAAAGATTTGTTTTAAAATACACTACTGTTTCTGGAATCAATGGTTTTGATGGAACTAGAAAAGAAGCAGAAAAGGCAGTAGTACAAACGATAGATTAATATGGCAGATGTAATAATTAAAGTAAAAGATCGAGAGGGAGTAGTTCATCAACTGGAAGCTCCGACGGATATGAATATGAATTTAATGGAAATTTGTAAAGCATATGAATTACCTGTCGCAGGGACTTGTGGAGGAATGGCAATGTGTGCCTCTTGTCAATGTTATGTTACTTCCAATCACGATTTGCCAGAAATTTCAGATGATGAAGAGGCAATGTTGTCTGAGGCTTTTTATGTAAAAGAATCAAGCCGACTAGGTTGCCAAGTTCGTATTACTGAAAACTTGGAAGGACTGGAGATTGAGTTGGCTCCTGATTATTAACGTAGGGGCAATCCCTTGTGGTTGCCCCGCGTCATGGAAATTAACATAATTGTTTTTCCTATACGCAGGCAACCACAAGGGATTGCCCCTACGATTGTTATTCAATTTTTAATAATCTTTCATAACTACAAATTGCTTCGCAACCATTCTTTTCCCTTCCACTTTTATCGTTATCAAATAAAGTCCATTCAGATAGCGATCTAATTTAAAAGTCTGAACGCCTTCCTCTAATTGAGCAAAATCTTTTTCCATCATCATCACTCCTCTTGCATCCAAAATTTGAATAGAAATATCTTTTCCAATAAATGATGCTAAATTAATATGAACTTGATCTTGGGCTGGATTTGGATAAATTTTTAATTCATTTAAATCCAAATCAAAGTTCAGACTTCGAACAGGGGAATAAATCGAACTCCCATTTTTTGCAAATTGTTGTAGGCGATAATAATTTTTCCCAAACAAAGGCCTGTCATCTATTTTATCATAAAAACTTGCACCTGCTACATTTGATTTACTATTGATTTCCAACATTGGTTCAAAAGAAATTCCATCGTTAGATTTTTCAATAACAAAAAAGTCGTTTTCGATCTCAGTATTTGTCACCCAATTTAAAGCTACATTTCTACCTTCTTTTGCAACTTCAAAATTTAAGTAATTTTGGTATGGATTAATTATCAACGTATTTACATTGTTTGTAAGATTCGAAGTAACAGCACATCCCAACACTTCTACCTCTGCCAATACCAAATATCCATTCGTCGATCTTTGCACTCGAACATATCTTCCTTCCATCAAGGGTTCTACAACTGAAGGTGATCCCACATTTCCAGAAATAAATTCTTCGAAGTCTGCTTCCGCACGAGCACCTGCCAAATCATTAGATGTAAAAGGAGTGTTAGAAACTAAGACATAAATATCATTTGTTCGATCTGAACCATCTGTTCGATTAAACACATTTATCAATTCAATAGAATAGGTGTCTCCTAAATCAACCTCCCACCAATTCTCTGTACCAAATGCAGTTGCAGAAACTGATGAGGTAGCATTACTTCCTGTAAAGAAAACTCCATTGGTATCTCCATCTACAGCTTTCTCTGCGCTACCTGTGATACCTGCTGCGGTCAAGGTGCTACTTTGAGTTACATTTTGATTTAATGCTAAATTGGTTGTAGTTGCACAACCTCCCCCGATAGGCGTTCCTGCACAATTACAAAAACCATCCTCCAAATCATTTTCAGTATTTGCATTTCCATCATCGCAAGTTGTACCAGAAGTTGGGCAAGGAGTTCCCTCACAAAGACAATCGCCATCTTCCGTATCATCAAATGTAGCTGGATTGTTATCATCACAAGCTGTTCCCACAGGAGTACAACCATTGCCATCGATGCATCCCATAATTTCTACTTCTGCAATAGATAAATATGAAGTTACTGAAAGTTGAACTCGCACATATCTACCGAGTGTATTAATGGCAACATCACTTGGCAAACCAACATCACCTGTAATTAGGTATTCCGTTACACCTGACTGATTTAAAGTTGTATTGAGATTCGTGGAAGTAAATGGAACTTGAGAAACTAAAATATAAACATCTGAAAAAAGATTTTCACAACAATCTGTTCTGTTCCAAAGCTTGATGGATTCAATTTCTGAAATGGCTTCTAAATCTATTTCCCACCAAGCATTGGAAACCCAGTTGGTCAAAGAACATGAATTGTCTGCCCAAAAATTACCACTTGTATTTCCATCGATTGCACGATTTGCACTAGCATTTAATTGCGTACCTGATTGCGTCGCTGTTTTTCCTATCCCTAAATTTGTAGGTGCATTACAATTTCCTTGAACAGGCTCTGTAATCGTAAAAGATTGTGTTACAGGAGGTGCTGGATGGTATTGTGTATTTCCTAATTGAGTTGCTTCGATTACTACATTTCCTTCAATCCCATCTATTGTAATTATATTGTTATCTATTGTCGCTGGCCCTGAAAGAACCTCGTACAAAACAGGTAACCCTGATGATGCTGAAGCAGAAACTGCAAATGGAGAAGCTGTTGTCAATTTATCAGAAATCGGATCAAAAGAAATTGTCTGGTCGATAGGCGTTCCACCTCCTCCGTTACAACCCATGACTTCTACTTCTGCAATGGCTAAAAATGTAAAACCTGCCAATTGAACTCTCACATATCTGCCTGTTCGATCGATAGGTAAAGTTGTTGGGAAACTTGCAGCAGCAGCTTCATAGTAATTTGAAACTCCAGGTTGATTGATCGTTGCATTTAAATTTGTTGAATTAAAAGGAACATCAGAAACTAAGACATAATAATCACTAAAAAAATTACCACAGCAATCAGATCGATTCCAAATATTTATAGATTCGATATCGCTAACTGCACCCAAGTCTACTTCCCACCAAGAGCTAGGAACCCAATTCGTTAAAGTAGTAGAATTTGCATTCCAAAAATCACCATTGGTATTTCCATCATTGGCTCTACTTGCTGTTGCATTTATTTGAGTACTATGTTGGGTGGAAGGTTTTCCAAATGCTAGATTCGTGGGATTAGAGCAATCTCCTGTTTCTTCTTCTTCATAATCAACCACTAATATATTTGAAATAGTATTAGGATTTCCAGCAGCATCGATGACTCTTTGTTGAGGTAAAAATAAAGTTACATCACCTTCGCTTATAGGAGATACGGTAAAAGTATACACATCGCTACTTCCAAATAAAAGTGAAGCCGTTCCATTTGCAACAATAAAATCATTGATAGTGAGACCTGTTACATTTTCCGTAAAATTTGCGGTAACGACAAAGTCTCCCTCGACCTCATTCAAAGGTGTTGATAAGGTAACCCCTGGAGGAGTAGAATCACCATTGACACCTTGAACGGTAACTTTTACATAATCTATTAAAGTAAAATATCTACGATTAGAATTTAATTTAGAAAAATCCTCTCCAGAAAATTCTAATACATATTCTCCAGCATTACTAAATGTAGCAGTAGTGTTATAAGATTCATTATTATCGAAAGAAACTGTTCCTGGGCCAGAGATCAATCTCCATGAAGGATCAAAACTAATATTATCAACAACATCATTTTTTTCAATAGTCCCAGAAAGAGAAACTACATTTCCAGCAGAAACAATATCGTCACCCGCATTAATGAAATAACCTTTAGTAGTCGCAACATAAGGTCGTGGTACAACATCTATAGAAGAAGGAATAAATCTTCTAATTAAGTCATATCGACCCAGCCAATATTCTTCAGTATTATCATGATCCAAATCTAATTCATGTACTACGATCTTAGGGCCACCTAACTGATTAAAACTCGCAAAACCTGTAGAAGCAGGAGAAAGCAAATCTTCATAACTTATGGATGCTAAAGTTGGCCCAGTATGTCGCCTTGCAAAATAAACTGCATCATAATATTTGACAGCCTCAATAGTTTGCAACTCATGAGCAAGTGTTCCATCTAAAGCTCTAGACCTTGCAACATAATTAATAAAACTCCCCTCTCGATCATAATGCAGACCTGACATTTGACTCAATGTAGGTGTTCCATAAGCGAGCAAATCTACTCGATCATCCAGTCCTGCTACATTAATCGCCAGCCCTGCACCTTGACTTACACCTACCACCGCAACATTTTCTCCATCAAACTCTGACATCGTTTCGATATAATCAATAGCACGTACCGCACCAAGCATTCCATATTTATAATAATTTCCATCAGGGTCAATATAATTATCTGGGGAATAAGCATTTGGATCTTCCTGATCCGCAGGTACATTATGCACACTTACTGTAAACGCAATCATTCCACTAAACTCTGATAAAATTTCTTCGGGAACAGTAACCGATTCATTTACACCAAAAGGGGGCATTACGATAATCGCAGGAAATGGACCATCTCCATTAGGAATAGTTAGATAACCATGAATCTTTCGATCGTCAACATTATCTAATTCTATTTGATAGGTAACAGAATATTCACCAGTAGTATAAAGATCCAAATCTGGGTTCATAGATACCGCAGCAAGGTCAGCCTTTTTACTATCCCAAAAAGCATCAAAATCTGCTGGCTCTTCTTCGAAAGGCAAAATATCAAGTGGATGGAAAGCCGCAGTTGCTTCTTCTGTAATTCCATTTTGAGTGACTTTACAAATCACCATGCTTGGGTCAATAGAAGTATATGGAATAACTTTAGTTTGTCCAGCTACAATGTTAAATGACCCAGTAGATATTTTTGGAGAAATCTCATCATATTCTAACTCCCATTCAACTAGTCCACTTACAGATGAAGTAACTTCAAAATTCATAGTCGCTCCAACCTCGTAGGATGCTGTTGGGTCGTCAGCTGTTATATTTATTTGAGAAAATAAAATATTAACGGTGGCACAAAAAATAATGGTGCTGATTATTTTTCTAAAAACAATGTGTGATAAGAGGGCAGGTAGCATAGTATTGCTGTTTTAAGTAGTTGAACCATATTAAATGGTGAATTGTAAACGGAAAAAAGATGTATTTAAAAACATCATTTAATATGATCCGACTACTTATATTTGGAAAAATAATATCCAAATATCCTAGAGGTATATCTAGGAATAATTCAATAATAAATTTTAAAAATGAATTTTTGGGAGAGGGAAATATTTATGGAGGGGCTAAAGCGAATCAAAAATAAGAATAAAATATTGAGATTTTTAAGAGAACCGATAAGTTTTTTGAGGTTCAATGAAAAATAAGGGAAAATGCTTACACTAAAATAGCAATCTTGTGTTGAAGTTGTTTTATAAAAAATATGATATGAATAAATGGAAAAAACTAAGCGAACGAATTGTTTACTCAGGTTGGAGAAAGGTGATTGTAAGAAATTTTTTATTACCTAATGGAAAAGAAGCAGAATTTGATGTAATCAAGAATAGAGACTTTGTCACCATAGCTGCTTTTACAAAAGAGAAAGAAGCAATTTTAGTTAATCAATTCCGAGTAGGAGCTGAATGTACCATAATTAGTTTTGCTGAAGGAGGAATTGAAGAAGGAGAATCATTAGAAAGTGCCGCAGCAAGAGAATTGTTAGAAGAAACTGGTTATGAAGCGGAAGAGATTTTTTACCTAAAGACATTTCATCAAGCTTATATGACCCAAAAGCAACATATTCTTTTAGCTAAAAATTGTAAGAAAGTAGCGGAACAAAATTTAGATGAACATGAGTTTATCGATGTTATCAAAATGCCATTCCGTGATTTCAGAAATCTAATCAAGGATAAAGGTGATGAAAGGATTAATAATGTAGGAGCAGCATATTTGGCAATGGAAGAACTTGGTTGGCTTTAGAACGACGGACGGACGCTTTACCTGGCAGTTTGAGAAATGTGAATAACCGTCAAGTGGAGCGTCCGTCCATCGTTAAGTGAGTGAAACGAACATCCGTCCGTCGTCTCATCTATGGAACATTTGCAATAATGCTTTTATCAATGACTGGGTCTTTTGGATTTAACGGATTAATGTTAAATACTTGCTGATATCTTTCAAAATCTTCAGGCATAAGAGCTTTAAATTTTTGAGGATTTTGAAAAAAGAAATTAAAACTTACTCCAATCGAATGAATTTGCTCTTCTGGAATTCCAATAAATTTTGAAATATTTTCTTTTTTCCAATATTCCCATGTTGCGTCTTTAATTTCAGGATAGTTTCTTTTGGGAAATGATAATTGAAAGGCTTTTGCAAATTCATGCAGAACCAAATTATAGTATTTGTCGGATTGTTGAAAAGCTAAAACAATGTGTTCTGCGGAAAATAAAAAACAAGTATCTTCTTCATTCAACTCTGAACCATGTAAATAAGGATGGTCAGGAGTAGGAAAAGCTTGGAGGTAAATAAAGATTCTTTCAAATTTATCTAAAATAAAATCTTTGCTCCCAAAGGTCAACATTATGGCATTTGCAGCTACAATTGTCTTCAAATCAAGAGGAACATCTCTGTCTTCACCTCCTGTCATAGCTTTAAATCCCCTCGCTTCAAGGTACATTGAAGTACGTCTTCTGAACCTTGTTTTGTTCTCAGCGGAGAGATTTTGATAAAAAGGAAAATATTTAAGCAATAGATTTCCTAGGTTTCCAGGTAGTTCTGGCGGATGTTTTTGATACCACCACCAATCCAATTGAGGGCTAAAAACATAGGATAATGCTCCTAATATTGCAAAAGGTATAATGAATGCGGACATCCAGCTTTGCTCATCAGGAAGTATTACTGCAACAACAAGGATCATGATAATTGCTCCGGTTCCAAAAAGGAAGTATAGTTTCTTACTTAACATGGTTCAAAAATAATTTTAATTTTTTTTAATTTTTAATATCATAATGCTTGTTCCTTAAAAAAAAACAACATAGATTTGCAGTCGCTAAAAACAGCTGGCAGGTGCCTTAGCTCAGTTGGTAGAGCAATGGACTGAAAATCCATGTGTCCCTGGTTCGATTCCTGGAGGCACCACCTCAAAAAAGCAAAAGCCTTCTTCGGATTTCCGGAGAAGGTTTTGTTTTTTAATACTACGGACTAAAGCTCGTAGCTACGTATTTCTCGCATCAATTCCCCATGTCAATTTCTTCCTGATGGTATGCATAAAGTTCAATCCTTGTAATTGAATCAATTTCACATTAAAATCACATTTTCTAACCGCAATCTGATATTCCGCAGAAATAGTCTCAAAACGAGAATCTAGCGTACAAAGAAAGTTTTCTGCTCGCCCTTCCACCTCAAATGAAATAACTGAGTTATCTGAAATAACTATTGGACGTACATTTAAATTATGAGGTGCAACAGGAGTAATTACAAAATTTCCAGAATTAGGAAAAATAATTGGACCTCCACAACTCAATGAATAACCTGTAGAACCTGTTGGAGTAGAAATGATTAGACCATCTGCCCAATAGGAATTCAAATAAGCACCATTGATATAAGTATGGATAACGATCATAGAAGAAGTATCCCTTTTCAGAAGAGTCAAGTCATTGAGTGCAAAAGGAATATCACCAAACATTGGATGATTTGATTCCAAGTGCAATAATGTTCTTTCACTAAAAGTGTATCGACCCTTTTTTAATAAATCAATCGCTTCTTGAATTTTTTCTTTTTCAATACTTGCCAAGAAACCTAATCGACCTAGATTGATTCCTAAAATAGGAACGCCACTATCTCTTACTTCTGCTACTGCATTGAGAATCGTTCCATCACCACCAAGAGTGAGTACAAAATCAAAATTTCGAGTCTTGAAATCTAGATAACCTTCAAAAACACCAACATCGTTTTTGAAATCGATATGTCCTTTTAAACTTTCTAGGTAAGGTTTATTGACATAGGCCGCGATACCTTCTTTGGCGAGGGTATCAAAGATGGTTTGTATGATGGGAAAATCTTTCTCTTTTCCTATTCTTCCGTAAACTACAACTTGCATTAAAATGATAATTGAAAATGTAAAAAGAATCCATGTTCACCTAAATGATTATAACTATATTCAAATTGCCAAATCTTATCTTGAAAAACTTGAACATCTAATCCCACTCCTCTTCCCCATAACCATTGATTACTAAGTGTACTACGTTCTCCATTGAAAGGTGCATTGGCATAGCCAAAATCATTATTAATTGCAAGGTAAACTTTTACAGGCATCAAACGAAATTGAGGAATCAACATAAACCTTCCCCAATTCACTTCTTTTTTAAAAATACGATAACGCCAACTTGTTTTGGTATAAAAATAATCCATACCATCGATTACATAAAACTCATAGCCTCTTAAATAGTCAGGCCAATAGCCTAAAGCTGAGACATGAGTGTAGGGTTGTTCTTTTCGAGTAAATGTATATCGACCTTTCAGTTGAGCACCAAGGCTTAATTTTTCTCCAAATGGAAAATAGTGTGCATAAGTTGCCGTGGCAGAAAAAGCATTAATATCATCAAATATTCCAAATCCATCTTTTTGCAAAAAAAGAGAATAGTAATTTCCTGCTCTTGGATAAGCCTTGACATCTCTTTTATCAACAGTAAAAATATATTGCAAAGTGAAATGCCGTTGGCGACCTCTTGATTCTAAAAAATAATCTGGATTCAAAACTTGGCTGATGGTGTCACCAATCCAGTTATCGCTAAATAATAATTTTCCAGTATGGTAAGTATTTAACCCAGGCCGATAACTTACTCCTGCACCAACTCTAAATCGCTTTAATAACAATGGTTCTCCAACTTCTTTTTTAAATAATAACCTACTGCTATCAGTAATATAAGCGATTTCTTTTCGATCAGAATAATGGATATCCATAAAACCTCCAAGGTTTCGATTTTTTCCTAACATGGGAAGGTTATAAGTCAGTTCGAATTTCTTTGTATAACCAAATTGAACAATCATTTTCATTCGATCGCCTCTTCCTGTTAAATTGATATGAGAAAAACGACCACCATAATTGACTCGTTTTAATGACCTTCCTTGCTCTTCCCACCAAACATTAAAATTACGATCTGCTAACTCGAATACATACATCGGATAGAAAAACCACATTTCCCTCAATTCTACAGTTATAGAAATGCGATTTGTTTCCGTATTCCAATCTTTGATATTGAGTTTGGCTTTAGAGAAAAGTCCTGTGTTGAGAAGAAGTTGTTCACTACGCTGAATCCGAGGCATTAGCTCTGCGGTAGAAATGGTATCACCTAAGGCAAAACTGATTTCTCGAAAAACAGTTCTGTCTTTTGTTTTTTTATTACCATCTAATTTGATTTCATCAATAATGACAAAGTCATTTTGAGCAAAAAGAAAGCATGGAAAAAGAAATAAAAGAGAAAGTAGGAGTGATCGCATATATATTAGATGTAAGGTACAAACATACAAAAAGCACTTAATTTTAACGGTGAGTTAAAAAATTAAGTGCTTTTTGAGGAAAGATGAATTAACTTTCGAAGGTTCAAAGACAATTAGCTATTTGCTATCAGTACTTTTTTTGCCTTCTACTTCTTTCATACCTTCTTTAAGTTCACTTTCAATAGAAGATCGTGCACTATTAAATTCACGGATACCTTTACCAAGGCCACGCATCAATTCTGGAATTTTTTTCCCACCAAACAAAAGTAAAATTGCTCCGAAAATCAGAATAGCCTCTGATGGACCTAAACCGCCGATAAACAATAATGTATTCATAATAAAGAATTTTTATTTTTTACAAAACTACAACTTTTTTTAATCGTAAGTAATCGTTACCTACTAAAAGTTGATGAATATAACAACCATTTTGATAGTTTGACTATTTTAAATATTGATTGTTTAATTGCCCTTTAAGATAAATAAGAAATTAATTCTTTCTGTAATAGTTACTGAAAAACTATAAATCGAGAACTTTTGTTGTCAGTTTTTTACATAAAATTTAATTTTTTAAAAAAATAAACAATGAATTACTATCTTTATGGTACACCTTTTTTGAAAATTTGATTAAAGGTTTAATTCTTAACTAAAAACCTATTTTTAAAAACAGGTAACCGTTCTTTAGCACCTTACCTTATTTATCATCAAAGACATCCTAGCTTAATACCGATCTGAATACATATTCAAGAAAATTATATTTTTTCATTAATTGTGCATTTTAAGTGCTTTTCTTAATTTTGCACTTCAAATTTTTTCATATAAAAACAATAGCAAACATGAAAGTAAATTTTAACCTATTAATGTTGCTTTCCATTGTTGTACTTATGTCTTCTTGTGTCTCCAAAAAGAAATGGACTCAGTTATTATCTGATAAAGCGTCTGTAGATTCAATGTTGGAAGCAGAAAAGAACAAAGTAAAAGACTTGGAAGGGAAAATCACTAGCCTTGAGGGAGCTCAAGCTGATTTACAAAGTAAATACGACTCTGAGACTGCACGATTAGCAGGAGAGATTAGCCAGTTCAAAATGGACTTGGAATCTTCTCAAACAACTGCTGCTGATGCAATGTCTAAATTGAAATTAAATGAAAGCCAATTAGCTGATTTACAAGCTAAAGTTGGTTCAGCTGTATCTGGTGGAGGATTTGATCTTTCTCCTAGAGACGGTCGTCTTTATGTTAATGTTGGAGAAACTATTCTTTTTAACAGCGGTTCTGTACGTGTTAAAAGATCATATGACCCTACATTAGAAAGCGTAGCTAACGTATTGAAAGGAAATCCTTCTTTACGATTAATCATCGAAGGTCATGCAGATAACACTCCTGTAAAAGCAGGTGTTGCATATGCAGATAACTGGGATGTAAGTTTGGCTCGTTCTAAAGCAGTAGTTAAAAAATTAGTTAGAATGGGAGTTTCTGAAACTCAGTTATTGCCTACTGGTAGAGGAGAGCATGTTCCTGTTGCATCTGATGATTCTGCTGAATCAAGAAAGATGAATAGACGTGTTGACTTTATCGTTATGCCTAACTTATCTAGTTTGATGAGTGCTTCTAGACCTTAAGACTTAATTCTTTAGGTTTCTGAATATAATATTCGGAAAATAAAAATGCCTCTTCTCTTTTGGAGAAGGGGCATTTTTTATTTTAAATGTATCGTTCCTAAACTACATCTTTTTTAGTTTCTTTTTAGGTTTCTCTTTTTTTTCATCACTATCCTCTTCTGTACCTCCTCCAAATATCAAACCTGTACTTGAATAAGATTCTCCAAAAGTTCTAGATAGAACTACGACTTGGCGCATGGCATCAATTAGCTGATCTTTTTGTAATTCTTTTAAAGGGTGTGTATAAACACTAATCACAAATCCATCATACAAACTATATTTTGAATCTAAAGCAGAATGAAAATTCGCTTCTAACATTTTTTTTAATTGCCCTTCCTTTAATAATTTTTCTTCTACAATAGGTGTGAAAATTCGCATTCGGTTATTTTTCTCATCTGTCAAAACCAATAATACACTTCCTCCATAGAACATTTGCCAATTACCTAATTGGCCTTTTATTTCTTCTACTTCTGATTTAAAGATGGCTTCCATTTTTTTGTTATTCATTCCTTCATTTGAGGGAATAGAATCTACTTGCGCAAATATATCTGCACTTAAAAATGAAATAAATAAATATGGAAAAAGAAATAAGCGAAAATTTATTTGGGAAGTTTTCATATTAAAAGTTTTACATTAATGAATAGCACATTAATGTAAAACTTTTACCATTGTAAAACAATGAAAAGAAATTAAAACAAGGAGAAGGTTATATCTAGGACACTTTTTCGCTAACCAATACAAATGCTGGTGGAATATTCAATGGAACAAAACTCACATCTACATTTCCAAAAATGTTTTCGTAAAACTTTTTCGTCAAAAGTGAATAATGTACTTGAACATATAAAGCATTTTCCTTCATATTATCCTTACTAGTCCGAATAATACTTTTGGCTAATTCTTCAGGAAAGGCCACATATGGAATGGCCGAAATGATATAATCAGCTTTGCCTAAATTATGTTTTGCTAAGTATTCACCTAGCTTTTCAGCGGAATCTTCAACTATAATTAAACGATCATCTTTGATTTCTTGGCGCATTTGTTCACAAAATAGCTCATTCACTTCAAAGGATAAAAGTGTACAATCATCCTTCATGTGTTTGAGAATATGTTTCGTGATGACACCATCACCAGCTCCTAATTCAACAATAACATCTGCTGATTCGAAGTCAACAGGTTTTATCATTCCTTTACAAAGATATTTTGAGCTACGTGTTAATGTTCCTACAGTCTTAAGATTCTTAATGCTTTCTTTAAAAAATTCAATCTTCTTCATTGAGACTTATTTTATAATAACGAAGATGGTATTTTTTTATAGAGTAAACAAATAATGTATCTTAAAACTCGACTAACGTATATTTAAAATAGAAAGAGGTTGTCTTTATTAAAGACAACCTCTTTCTATAAATTAGAGTTTCTGATAAGTTGGAATCTTAATTTTGAGAAGCACTATCAATAAAGTTTAATAGGTCAGGGTATGAAGCAGATAAAGATTTTGATTCCCCTTCACCAACACGTATTCCGTTGATATATGGAATAACTTCAGCAGTAGGAATTCCTTTCTTTTGTAATTCTATTCGAAGGTATTCAGCTGAATCAAATGTTTGATATAACCCAACAGTATATTTATAATATTTAGTATCTCCAAGACTTTCTACCATCGCATCAGGGTAATCCATGATAAGATTACTATTATAGTTTTGTTTGATTTCAGCGATTTGAACTTTGTAGGATAGACCTTTGATTGAATTTTGATAAAATCTTCCTTTTGATGCCCTCATTGCTTTTTCGACTTGAGGTGTATTAGCAATAAAATTAATTGGGACACCTTGACTGTTTACAATATTTATATCAATTCTTCTATTCATTCTTTGACCTAACAAATTAGGTGCTCCCCCAAACGCATTTTTTGCAATTGGAAAATTTGCTCCACATCCTTTTAAAATAATATTGGATGGTTCAACTCCATTTTTCTTTAAATATTCAGCTACTTTTTCTGCTTTTTTTATTGAGAAGAATAAAGAAAATTGTAATTGATCTTGATCGTCATTATGTCCAGTAAGTTCTACTTTTAAGTGAGGATATTCTTTTAAGGTGCTGATAATTTTATTGAGTTCAGTAATATTTCCCCCAGATAAAATATCATTTTCTGTATCGTAATACAGAGGATTGATTTCATAATCCATTACTTCTCCTTGAAAAGCGTATCCTTCTTCATATTTTATTTTGGGATCATCGCCAAAAGCTATGGTATGGAATCCTGCAGGCGTAGATGTAACAAGTTGCTCCATATTTTGAGTTTTAAAATATGCAACATAAATATCTCTTTTTCCAAAACCTTCCATTCTTGATGAAGAAAAATAACCTTGTGAACCGTCACCATTTAATCGAAAATAACTATCGTCTCTTGGAGAATTGATAGGGAAACCTAAATTCTGAGGCTCATTCCATTCCTTTTTATAATCGTTAAAAATGGTTTTATAAATGTCATAACCTCCAATTCCATTTGTATTATTAGAACTAAAATAAAGCGTCCTTCCATCAGTTGATAAAAATGGAGTAGTCTCATCATATTGAGAGTTAACTGTAGGACCTAAATTATGAGGTACAGACCATTTTCCTTTTGAAAATTGGGAAACATACAAATCACTTCCTCCATATCCTCCTTCAATTCTACTAGCAAAAACCAGAGTGGAATCATTGAAAAAGCTAGGTGTTCCATCTCCTCTTTCGGCTACTATTGGACTTTTAAATTGAGGTGGAAAAAGTGGTTTTTCTTCAATAGGTTTAAATGAATCAATTAAAATTTGACCACTAAAAAGATCGAAACCTTTAAATACTAACATTGCTTTTCCGGATTCTGTAAAATCTAATGCGACATCATTATGAGGGCTATTGATTAAGTTGTTTAATCGCTTTGGATTGGTCCATTCTCCATTTTGAATAATTGCTGAAAAAATATCACTTGAATATTTTCCACTCAAATCATCAAGCTTTCCATTTTCATCTCTATAGCCTCCTAAGTTGCCTCTTCGAGAAGAAGAAAAGTATATTTTCTCTTCATAATTTGGGCTTTGCAAAGGAGCGAATTCATCATTGGGAGTATTAATATTTTCGCCTAAATTTTCAACTACAGCTAATGACGGTTGGTAAAAAATCTTCATCGCATTTGCACATCTTTTAATTTCATCTTTTACTGCCTTGCGATTAGGATTACTTTTTGGACTTTTTTTCAAAAACATCTTATAATTAGAAATCGCTTTTCGAAATTCCTTATTGGATTGATAAGCACATCCTAAATAAAAATAAGTAACCGAACTTGGCTTTTTTTGATTATAAACTAGGGAGGAGAGGTAATCAATTGATTTCTCTACATTATTGGTAAAATAATGACAAATTCCTAAACGTAACTTTACGTCAGCATCATTATTTTTCAATTTATCATACTTAGTATAAAACTGAAGTGCTTCAAAATATTTTTCATTTTTGAAGTAAAGATTAGCCTTGTCTTTCAATTTCTTCTCAGAAAATTGAGCAGTTGCAATTGAGCAAAAGCACAATAGTAGAAGAGTTGTGAGAAAAATTTTAATCGCATCCATAATTCACAGGTTGTATTTGTCTCGTGACAGGTATTGTAAAAAAAATGAGCTTTGAATAGAAGTTTTGGAACTTTTTTAAACGAGATTCGCTGTGATTTGTTGCTGAAAGCGGAAGGTTTTGTCGGGTTGGAATTTTAATTCACAAGGTGATTTTTAATCACCTTGTGAATATATCTTCAAGAATTAATTAAACTTTTCTTTCTCCATCAAATGCTTCTAAATAATCTCCAACTCGTCGTAAGAAAGATCCACCTAAAAATCCATCAACTATACGATGGTCGTAGGATAATGATAAAAACATCATATGACGAATGGCAATAACATCACCATACTCCGTTTCTACAACAGCAGGTTTTTTACGAATAGCTCCTACTGCTAATATTGCAACTTGTGGTTGATTAATAATAGGTGTTCCCATCACATTTCCAAAAGTTCCTACATTAGTCAAAGTAAATGTTCCACCTTGAATATCTTCTGGTTTTAATTTATTGCCTCTTGCTCTATTTGCAAGATCATTTACAGACTTTGTAAGTCCCAATAAATTTAAATGGTTTGCATTTTTTATAACTGGTACAATTAGATTTCCAGAAGGAAGGGCAGTTGCCATTCCTATATTGATATTTTTCTTGACAATGATATTGGTACCATCAAGAGAAACATTAACCATTGGATAATCTTGAATTGCTTTTACAACTGATTCCATAAAAATAGGAGTAAAAGTAATTTTTTCTCCATGGGTATCTTGGAATCCTTTTTTAATCTTATTTCTCCAATTTACAATATTTGTAACATCAACTTCTACAAACGAAGTAACATGTGGCGAAGTATGTTTTGACATCACCATATGATCTGCGATTAATTTTCGCATTCGATCCATTTCGATAATTTCTGTTCCTCCATCAAAATTAACTCGAGGTTGAGCAGGAGTAGAAACTGGGGCTGATTTTGTCGTTGTTACAGGTGCGCTTGGAGCTACAGCAGTAGCAGGTGCGCTAGTTCTGGTTGAAATATATCCAAGAATATCTTTTTTTGTCACTCGTCCTTTTGCACCTGATCCTGGGATTGTGTCCAATTCTGCAACAGATATATTTTCTTGCTTTGCTATATTTTTTACCAAAGGCGAATAAAAACGATTGCTTGAACTGACAGATGGAGTAGCCATATTAGCGGTTGCAGCAACGGATACTAGTTCAGGTTTAGCTGTTTTACTTTGACCATTTTGTTGGCCATTGCTTTTTCCATTGGATGCTGCAGCTTGTTGACTAGCTGGAGCTGGTGTGTCACTTACTTCCTCTCCTTCTGTAGCAATAATTGCTATTACTTTTTCGATTTCTACTACATCATCTACTTGAAAAAGGATTTCCTTAATTACTCCTTTTACAGGAGATGGAACTTCAGAATCTACCTTGTCAGTAGCGATTTCTAAGATAGTTTCATCAACGTCCACAGCATCACCGACATTTTTTACCCACTTTAGGATAGTTGCCTCCATGATACTTTCACCCATTTTGGGCATAATTAATTCTACTTGAGCCATAGTTATTTTTTAGGTTAAATGGTTAGACTTTAGAAATCAAAATGTCAATCAAAATCAAAAAATAAAACAGGGTATTCATTTTTGTGTTTTTTGATTTTGATTGACATTTTGATTTTGATTTGATTTTCCAAGGGCAAAATTACACGAATTATAGTTCTAATAAAAATTTTCGAATCATATTCAATGCGACCGTCGTTGAGTATTCAATGTTTTTCATACGGTCTTTCCAAAGATTAAGTTTATAGGATTTGATTTTATTTTTATCTCCAACTGCAATCCAAATGGTCCCAACTGGTTTTTTAGGAGTTCCGCCTGTGGGACCTGCTATTCCAGAAATAGCAACTGCGATATCTGTTTTCAATAAATTCAATGCTCCTTTTACCATTTCTGTAACTGTTTCTTCACTAACTGCTCCATGCTGTTCTAGGGTCGAAGACTGAACTTGAAGTTGATTTATCTTGACTGCATTATCATAGGCTATAACACTTCCCATAAAATAAGAAGAAGATCCTGAAATCGAAGTGATTTTATGAGCGATGTATCCACCTGTACAACTTTCAGCCGTACATAGTGTTTTTCCCTTTTCTTTTAAAACTTTCCCTACGACTTCTTCTAGTTTTTCATTTTCATAGCCATAAATGAATTCTGAAATTTGAGGTTTCAATTCTTCTACTTTTTTATCCAACAAATCATTTAAGACTTGCTCATCATCTCCAGTTCCTGATAATCGAAGTCGAACTTGTGCAATCCCTGGCAGATAGGCCATTTTAATATTTTTAGGTAAACTTTCAACAAAATTATCAATTCTTGCAGCAAGCCTACTTTCTCCTTCTCCTATTGTGAGAATGGTTCGATGAGCTATTGGTTTTCCTGGAAATTGTTTTTTCAATCGAGGTAAAACCTCTTCACTCATTAAATATTTCATTTCGTAAGGAACTCCAGGCATGGAAACCAAAATTTTACCATCTTTTTCAAACCACATCCCTGGAGCTGTTCCCATTTTATTCATTAAAATGGTTGCATTGGTAGGCATGTAAGATTGTTCTTTGTGAGCGTGTAATGGTTCTTTGCCAAGTTTTTGAAATAATCTTTGTATTCGATTATAAGTTGATTCATCAAAATACATATCTACTCCAAAGAATTCGGCAAGTGTTTTTTTAGTGATATCATCTTTAGTTGGACCCAGACCTCCTGTCATCAAAATAATATCTGCTTCTGCAAACCCTTGAACGACACCCTCTGTAATTGCTTCATGAGTATCACTTAGAGAAACAATTTTATTAATTCCAATGCCTTGTAAATTTAATTGTTGGCCCATCCATGCTGAATTGGTATCTACAATCTGACCAATTAATATTTCATCGCCAATGGTTAATATCTGTGCTTTCATACTAGTTAATTTTGAATGATTCATTTTGAATTTTGAAGGAGTTGAAAAAAAATGATTCACATTTTGACTCCTTTAAAATTCAAAATTAGTGCTAGTCTACTTCTTCGTAGTCAATATATTCTCCTTCGTCAGGTTCGTTATTATTAATTTTCGAATTGTTTTCCTGCTTATTCGAACTCAACATCTTTTTTATCGTATTGTATTTTAGCAAAAAATAAATACAACTCGCAAGTATTATTAGTTTGAACATAATCTGTATTAATTTTTTTGCAAAAATACATTGAAGTAATAAGAAGTAGGTTAAAAAAAAGTTTTTTAGCCTAAGAATTGTTGGAGTAAAAAAAGTATGAATGTTTTAGAAAAACAAAGTTCTAACGTTCTTTGTGGGGTCTTGTTTTCTAATGTCAAAAAAATAGTCCAAACTTTAAGAAAGTTGACCCCAACTATTGAGTCCCAACCTTATTAAACATGACAAATTCATTGCATTTTTAACTTTTGTTACACATATAACAGTTAGCAATATTTTATTACTTTTGTGGTTCTTTTTTAGAAAGCGCATTTTATTTAATTTTTCCGCAACAAATCTAAATAATGGATTCTTATAAAAAGTTAGTTAACATCACAGGATGGGCAGTATTTGCAATAGCAACTATTGTTTATTTCTTTTCCGTAGAACGTACTGGAAGTCTTTGGGACTGTGGTGAGTTTATTACAGGAGCCTATAAATTACAAGTAGTACACCCTCCTGGTGCTGCATTATTTTTATTGATAGGAAGAATGTTTACAATTGTAGCAGACCTTTTTTCTGCTGAACCTTCAACAATTGCATTTTCGGTCAATATGTTATCAGGTGTTTGTAGTGCTTTTGCAGCAATGTTTGTATGCTGGGTAACGATCATGTTGGGCAAAATTGCATTAGTCGGAAAAGATAATGAGCCATCTTCAGGAGAATCAATTGCGATTGCAGGTGCAGGTTTTATTGCTGGTTTGGCAACAGCATTCTCTTCTTCGATTTGGTTTTCAGCAGTTGAGGGTGAGGTTTATTCTATGTCAACATTTTTTACCGCATTGACACTTTGGGCAGTAATCAAATGGTACACTTTACCTGACAAACCTGAAACTGATCGTTGGTTAGTTTTTGCAATTTATTCTGCGGGACTTTCGATAGGTGTTCACTTGTTGAGTATTTTGACATTCCCAGCTTTAGCACTTTTCTATTATTTTAAAAAATATGACAATCACACGATTCTAGGAATGGCAGGAGCATCTGCAATAGGTGTGGCTGCAATTGTAGTGTTACAAACTTTTATCATTACAGGTATTCCTCACCTTTGGTCAGGAATGGAATTGATGATGGTTAATACTTTTGGAATGCCTTTCCATTCTGGAGTAGTTCCGACTGTACTTCTTGTTGGAGCATTATTGGCAATACCTTTATTATATTTACATGGAAAAATAAAAACGCATGTTCCTCTTTTTGTAGCGGCAGGTATTTTAGGTTTATCTATGATTTACTACATCTCTTTTGGAGATAAAATAGGCAATCATGCACTTTCGATTTTAGTAAAACTGATTGCACTTGGAGGTGTTATAGCAGGTGCAGTTTATGCATTAGATAATCATAAATACATTTCTCAATTAGTTTTGATAAGTGGTGTTTTAGTTGTGATTTCATTTTCAACAATTGGAGTAGTTGTTATTCGTGCGAATGCGAATACACCAATTAATATGAATGCACCAAGTGATCCGATGAGATTATTACCTTATTTGAATCGAGAACAATACGGAGAACGTTCTTTACTCAATGGACCTAACTTTGACATTGATCGAGGAAAATATTTAAAAACAGATCGAGAGAATCGTTACGGTCGAGTAACAGGAAAAGATAAATATGTAGTTGTTGATCGAAAAATTTCTCAAAGATATACAGGAGGCAAAGTATTCTTTCCAAGGATGCAAGATGGCTCACAAAGCCGACCTAGTTTGTATAAAAGATGGATGTCTACATGGGATGCGAAAGGATCGCCTTCGCAAGTGGATAATATCAAATTTATGTTCAAATATCAATTTGGTTGGATGTATTGGCGATATTTTATGTGGAATTTTTCAGGAAGACAAAATGGTGATCAGGGATTTTATTCATGGGATTCTACAGATGGAAATTGGCTCTCAGGGATCAAACCATTAGATAGTTCGATGCTGCATAATCAAAGTGAACTCCCCTCTAGGCGCGCAAATGACGCTGGTCATAATAAATATTTTATGTTGCCCTTCCTCTTTGGATTACTGGGTTTGTTTTTCCATTTTTCCAAAAATAGAAATGATGCGATGGGGCTATTTGCGCTATTTATTATTACAGGACTGGGGATTATTATTTATTCCAACCAGCCTCCAAATGAACCCAGAGAAAGGGATTATGTACTCGTCGGGTCCTTTTTTACTTATTGTATTTGGATAGGTATGGGAGCCTTAGCATTGTTCGAAGTGTTTAGGGATAATCTTAAACTGAGTAGTAAAATGGCTGCACCTGTAGCGATAGGTTTAGTTATGCTTGCACCACTTTTGATGGGCTTCCAAAATTTTGATGACCACTCTCGGAAAGATCATACAGGAGCAAGAGATTATGCACAGAACTTCCTCCAATCCTGCGAAGAGAATGCGATTATTTTTACCTATGGTGATAATGATACTTATCCACTTTGGTATGCTCAAGAGGTGGAAGGAATTCGAACAGATGTAAGAGTAGTCAATTTAAGTTTGATTGCAGTAGATTGGTATATTGCTCAATTGAGAAGAAAAGTAAATAATTCTGAAGCCATCAAGATGAGCATTGATATGGAAAAATTAAGAGGTTATAAACGTAACCAATTATTTATCCCAGGCAAGGATGCAAGAAAAATGCCGTTGAAACAAGCACTTAAAATTGTAGCAGAAGATCATCCTGAAGTCACTAATGGACAACTAGAAAGTTACATGCCTTCTCGGCTACTTTCTATTCCAGTCAATAAAGCAAAGGCTCGAAAAATGGTTAGTCCTGAAGATTATGATAAAATTGTAAATGAAATAGTTTTCAACTTAGATGATGTTTATCGAGATGAAAATAAAAGATTACGACCAGGGAAAGAGAAAAAGCAAACGACGCAATTACTTAAAGGAGATATTGCCGTATTGGATATCATCAGTTCTAATTTCCAAGATCGTCCAATTTATTTTGCAGTAACTTGCCGACCTCAATCTTTATTAGGAATGGATGATTATTTCCAATTGGAAGGCCTAGGCCTTAAAATGGTACCATTAAAAAATAGAGATCCTGAATTTAGTTATTTAGGAATGATGGGGAAAGGAAAAATTAATGCTGACAAGACTTTGGAAGTGATGACAACAAAGTTCAAGTGGGGTGGATTTGACAAAAAGAAAATGTTTGTAGATCGAAGTTACGGCCCTGCGATACAATCTCAAAAAGCGGGAATGGTTCGTGCTGCTGAAACGTTTATGAGGAGAGGAGAAAAAGAAAAAGCGATTCAAATGGCAGATCAGTTTTTTGCAGCATTTCCAAATATGAATTTTAGATTCGAATTTCAAGCTTTACAAATGTTGGATATTTATGTAGAAGCTGGAGCGTATGATAAAGCGAAACCTCACATTGTGGAAATGGCAAATGAAGCTGAAGAATATTTAAGATTCTTTGATTCTATAGATGAAGAGACACGGCTTTCAAGAGATGGATTTGGAAGAGAACATCAATTTTATAATGGTTATCGAAATGGTAATCAAGTTTCTCCAGGGGCGAAAGATCAGTTGATTCAATTTGCAAAACGAGGTAAGGATAAAGAACTTGAAGAAGAGTTGAAAAATAAATTTGCTCCCTTTCAACTAATTCCAATGCAAGATTAAAATCATTAAATCAAAATCAAAATGTCAATCAAAATCAAAATATGAATTGTGAATTATTGACTTTATGAATTTTGTTTTTGATTTAAAAAAGAAGCGGTACTTTTGCATGAAAGTATCGCTTCTTTTTTTACAAAAAATGAATTTTCTATCATTCAAAATTTAAAATTCATCATTCAAAATTAAACACACTATGAATATTCAAAAAATTGCAATCGGTTGTGACCATGGTGGTTTTGCTTACAAGGATGCCATCATTAAATTATTAATTAGCCAAAATATTGAAGTTTATGATTTTGGAACCAACTCAGGTGATTCTGTAGATTATCCTGATTTTGTTCATCCTGTTGCAGATAATGTAGAGAATGGAAATGTGGATTTAGGAATTATCCTTTGTGGAAGCGGAAATGGCGCAGCCATGACTGCAAACAAACATCAAGGAATTAGAGCTGGATTATGTTGGACAGAAGAATTAGCAGCTCTTGCTCGACAACATAATAATGCAAATATTCTTTCCATTCCTGCTCGTTTTGTTAGTAAAGAATTAGCATTGGGAATGGTTTCTACATTCATTACTACTGATTTTGAAGGAGGACGCCATGAACGAAGAGTTGGGAAAATAAGTTGTATGTAACTGCTGGGTTTCAGTCCGCAGAAAACTAAAACACATAAAAATTGTTTGGTTCATATCTAACTTATTCTTAAATTCTTTTTTTTGATTTTTTTACTGCTGGCTGAAGCTCGGCAGCTACGTTATGAATAAAAACAAAATAGATTATTTACTCCTCGGTCGGGTTTTAAATTTAGCGAAACCCTATCGAAAAACATTTTTCCTAGCGGCAGTTTTGACTGTGGTTTTGGCTCCATTGGCTATATTAAAACCTACCATCATCAAAATAATGGTAGATGATTTTATCTTTAAATTCGATGTGCCGGGTTTAACAAAATGGGCGATGATATTTATTGGAGTTTTAATGTTAGAAGTTATTCTTCGTTATGTTTTTATTTATTCAACAAGTCTTTTGGGACAATCGGTAATTAAAGATTTGAGGGTTCGGGTTTTTAATCATATTTCAAGTTTACGGTTATCCTATTTTGATACGACTCCTATCGGTACTTCGACGACAAGAACTATTAATGATATTGAAACCATAAATACAGTCTTCTCTCAAGGTGCAATTACTATCCTTGCCGATTTGATAACTGTTTTTGCAGTATTGGGAATAATGTTTTGGACAAGTTGGAAGTTGACGTTAGTAGTGTTGACCACATTACCTTTTTTGATGATTGCAACTTATGTTTTTAAGGAAAAGGTAAAAGCGTCTTATCAAAAAGTACGAAAGCAAATCACTCAAATGAATGCTTTTCTACAAGAGCGGATAACTGGAATGCGCATTGTTCAAATCTTTAATGCGGAGGAGAAAGAAATGGAAAAATTTAAATCGATCAATCGAAAATATACTCAAGCCAACTTAGATGCAATTCTGTACTACGCAATTTTTTTTCCTGTAGTAGAAATTATTTCAGCAGCAGCTTTAGGACTTTTAGTTTGGTGGGGAGCAAGAGGTGTGATTGGAGGAGAAGTAACGACAGGGACATTTATCGCATTTCCAATTTTTATCAGCATGTTGTTTCGCCCGATTCGAATGTTGGCTGATCGTTTCAATACTTTGCAAATGGGATTAGTTGCTGCGGAACGGGTTTTTAATTTATTAGATAGAAATGATAAAATCGAAAATAGTGGAACTATCGAAACACCTAAACTAAAAGGTGATGTGAAATTTGATAATGTAGGTTTTGCTTACAATGAAATTGATTACGTTTTAAAAGAGTTAAATTTTAAAATTAATGCTGGAGAGACGTTAGCAATTTGTGGAAGTACAGGTTCAGGGAAAACAACAATTATCAATATCCTCAATCGTTTCTATGAAATTCAAAAAGGAAAAATTTTAATCGATGGTGTTGACATTAGAGATTACGAGTTGCAAAGTTTGAGGAAAAGAATTGCTATCGTTCTTCAAGATGTATTTCTTTTTTCAGGAAGTGTGATGGAAAATATAACGCTTCGTAATGATAGTATTTCTGAAGCGGAGGTTATTGAAGCAGCTAAATTAATTGGTGCACATGAATTTATCGAACGCCTTCCTGGCGGATATTCTTATCAGGTAATGGAAAGAGGAGCGACACTTTCTATGGGACAGCGGCAGTTGATTTCTTTTGTTCGAGCACTAGTTTTTAACCCTGATATTTTAATTCTAGATGAAGCGACTTCCTCTATAGATCCTGAAACGGAATCCGTCATCCAATATGCAATTGAAAAATTAATCGATAAAAGAACTTCTATCATCATAGCTCACCGGTTGTCCACCATTCGTCATGCAGATAATATTATGGTTTTGGATAAAGGAAAAATTATGGAATTTGGTTCACATGATAAACTTTTAGAGAACGAAGGAGGTCATTATAAAGAATTGTATGAGATGCAATTTATGCAAGTGAACTCGTAAGAATATTTTTTTTTATCGAAAAAAGAATCCACTCTATCTTTTCTTTCCTCAATCTCTGTCTATTCACCTTTTGAATGTGGGAACATTTCCGTAATTTTATTTATTATAAGTATAAAATTCTTCAATTATGAGTTTGGCTTTAAAATATTTACCAAAGTACACTTATCAGGATTATGAGAAATGGAAAGGTGATTGGGAAATCATTGAAGGTATTCCGTATGCGATGAGTCCTGCACCTAATATTCGACATCAAATTGTTGCAGGTGAGATTTATTCTGCGATAAAAGTATCTCTTTCAAAATGTTCAAAATGTAAAGTTATTTACGAGGTAGATTGGAAAATTAATAAAGAGACTGTTGTAAAGCCTGATTTGTTAATTGCCTGTAAAAAGATGGCAGGTAATCATATATCGTCTGCTCCAAAATTGATTGTAGAAATTTTGTCACCTTCAACTGCAGTTAAAGACCGTAACTTAAAATACGAACTCTACGAAAGTCAAGGTGTAAAATATTATCTTATTGTTGACCCCATGAGTGAACAAATTGAAATTTATCAATTGATAAATAAAGCATACAAAAAGCAAATAGAACTAAAAGATGAAGATTTTACTTTTGATTTAGAAAAATGTAAAGCAAAAGTTGACTTTAAAAATATTTGGTCTTAAAACATAAAAGAAATGACTCAAGAAAATAAAGGTTTTAATTGGTTAAATTTATTGCCTTCCATTTTAATGATGATAGCAGCATTATATGTGGTATGGTTTATTGCATCTGGTGTGTATACGATTTTATCATACATTGCAATTGGATTATTTATTGCAGCGGCTTTTATCAATTACAATGTGATTTTGGATTATGGAAAAATGCTCATTAATATGGTACGACGAAACCCAATAATGGGAATCGTTGCTATAGGAGCAACTGTATTTTTATATCCTATAGTTGCATTATTCCTTTTTGGAAAAGCAATGTTAATTCGAAAAGTAGGAAACCTGAAAAAGGATTTTGAAACACGCCAAAAAGGAGAATATGCGGAGTATGAAGAAGTAGAAGATATTAGTCCAGACAAACCTGTAAAACCTGATCTTATCGAATTACCTCCTATACGAGAAAAAGAAAAACAGACGAGGAGAAATGACTACGAAGATTTATTTGAAGAATAAAAGATTACATTTAAAAATATTCAAAAGGTAATTTTTAAATTACTTTTTGAATATTCTACACAGTCAATACACTCCACTTTCCATTTAATCAAATCAATGGAGTATTACATTTACATTTCTTATTTTTTAGGTGTTGCATATATTTTTATAATGCTTCGATATATGGAAGGATGGAATACAATTCCTAAATGGGAAATCCCTTCTAATTTTTTTCCAACAACAAAAGTCTCTATTCTTATTCCTGCTCGAAATGAATCAGCTAATATTCAGCAATGCATTCAATCCATTTTAAATCAAAAATATCCTTCTACTCTTATTGAAATAATTGTTATCGACGATCATTCTACTGATAACACAGCAGAGCTAGTTCAAGCTTTTGAAAGGCCTAACGTCCAAGTATTGTTTTTAAAAAATCATGTGAATGATAGAAGTCAGTTACAATCTTTTAAAAAGAAAGCAATTGAAGTTGCTATCGAAAAATCTTCTGGTAATTTAATTGTTACAACTGATGCAGATTGTATTGTGCCTTCTGATTGGTTGAATTTAATCGTATCTTTTTATGAAAGGTCTGCAGAACTCAATGATGGAAAGTCATATAAATTTATTGCAGCTCCTGTTAATTTCTATGAAGAGAAATCCCTTTTTGAAAAATGTCAATCGTTAGATTTTATAGGAATGATGGGAGTGACAGGTGCGGGAATTCATCGGCAATTTATGAATATGTGCAATGGCGCAAATTTAGCTTATGAGAAAAAAGCATTTTACGAAATAAATGGATTTGAAGGAATTAACCAAATTGCTTCAGGTGATGACATGTTGCTCATGCAGAAAATGGCCAAACAGTTTCCTCAACAAATTGCATTTTTAAAAAATCAAAAAGCAACAGTTTTAACTAAAGCTATTGGAGAATTGAAACCATTTACACAACAACGAATACGATGGGCGTCGAAGTCAGGAAGTTATCAAGAGTTTCAGATTCTTGTAATCTTAGCAATGGTGTTTTTCTTTTGCGTAAATATATTGTTGAATTTTTTTCTATTGTTTTTCTTTTTTGAAAAAATAAGATGGGTTTTACTTTTTCAAATTTTAATAAAAAGTGGAATTGATTATTTTTTCTTGAGTCAAATGAGTGGATTTTTTGAGAGGAAAGATTTGATGAAAATATTTTTACCTGCTCAAATATTTCATATTGTTTATATTGCTGTAATTGGATTTTTGGGAAATGTAAAAAAACAATACCTTTGGAAAGGGCGGAATGTGAAATGAAATATTCGATACGTTATTTGCGTATAACGTAGCTGCGGGTTTTAACCCGCAATAAAAATAAAATCATAAAACAATTTGAATAAAAAAAGGATTTGTAGCACAGCTACAAATCCTTTTTTTGATTTTACTGCGGGTTAAAACCCACAGCTACGTTATACGTTAAACATTAAATGCATTACACATCAACATTTGCATAATGTGCATTGGCTTCGATAAATGCTCGACGAGGAGGCACCTCATCTCCCATCAACATCGAGAATACTCTATCTGCTTCAACAGCATCTTCAATTTGAACTCGACGAAGTGTACGACCTTCAGGATCCATTGTGGTTTCCCAAAGTTGTAAATCATTCATTTCTCCCAAACCTTTATAACGTTGAATTTTTACAGATTTGTCATCTTCTCCTTTAGAGTATGCAGCAACTGCTTCTTGTCGTTCTTCTTCATTCCAACAATATCTAAACTGCTTTCCTTTTTTTACCATGTATAATGGAGGTGCAGCAATATAAATATAACCTTGCTCTACCAATACTTTCATATATCTAAAGAAGAAAGTCAAAATCAAAGTAACGATGTGACTACCATCGACGTCGGCATCACACATGATGACTATCTTGTGGTAACGTAATTTTTCAGTATTTAAAATTTTAATTCCATCTTTTTCTTCAATAGAGACACCTAAAGCTGTGAACATATTTTTGATCTCTTCATTTTCATAGATCCTATGTTCCATTGCTTTTTCAACATTCAAAATTTTACCACGAAGAGGAAGGATTGCTTGAAATTTTCTATCACGTCCTTGCTTCGCCGTACCGCCTGCTGAATCTCCCTCAACCAAAAAGATTTCACTTTCTGCCGGATCTTTAGAAGAGCAATCTGAAAGTTTTCCTGGTAAACCACTACCTGTAAGTACATTCTTTCGTTGTACCATTTCACGCGCTTTACGAGCAGCGTTTCGAGCGGTTGCAGCAAGAATCACTTTATCCATGATTCTTTTACCTTGTTTTGGATTTTCTTCTAAGTAAGCTTTTAAAATATCACCTACCGCACGAGATACAATTCCATTAACTTCTGAGTTACCTAACTCTCCTTTCGTTTGACCTTTGAATTGAGGTTCTGGAACTTTTACAGAAACAATGGCAGTCAGACCTTCTCGAAAATCTTCTCCTGAGATACTGAATTTTAATTTTTTGAAAAAACCATTATCATCACCATATTGCTTGAAAACTCTGTTTACAGCTCTACGGAAACCACTTACGTGTGTACCACCTTCCCTTGTGTTGATATTATTTACATAAGAGTGGATAGATTCTGCATAGGAAGTATTGTAAGTCATTGCAACTTCAATCTCCACATTATCTTCTTTACCAGTAACATAAATTGGAGTCTCAATTAATCTTTGTCGATTTTCATCTAAGTATTGGACAAACTCCATTAACCCACCTTCAGAGTAGAAAGTTTCTGACTTGAAGTTACCTTCTTCATCTTTTTCTCTTTCATCAGTCAATGTTAAAGTTAACCCTTTGTTCAAAAAAGATAATTCTCTAATTCGACCAGCAAGTACTTCGTATTTATACTCTTCAACCTCAAAAATTTCTGAATCTGGTTTGAACGTTATATTGGTTCCGTTTTTGTCAGTTTTACCAATTTCTTTGACATCTGCTTTTGGCTTTCCTTGGCTATATTCTTGCTCAAAAATTGCTCCTTCACGGTGAACCTCTGCTCTCAAATAAGAAGACAAAGCATTTACACATGAAACCCCTACACCGTGCAGTCCACCAGATACTTTATAGGTATCTTTATCAAACTTACCACCGGCGTGTAAAACAGTCATTACTACTTCTAAAGCTGATTTTTTCAACTTTTTGTGTATACCTGTAGGAATCCCTCTACCATTATCTCTTACTGTAATAGAATTATCAGGGTGAACAACGGTCTCAATGTGAGAACAATGCCCTGCTAAATGTTCGTCAATAGAGTTATCAATTACCTCCCATACTAAATGGTGAAGTCCTTTAGTGTCGGTACTTCCAACATACA